>JBAIZL010000006.1:14082704-14250204 GCA_036971475.1 Prosapia bicincta | reverse complement strand
CCATATGAAATGCACAGGGAAAGTATAATTTCAGAAGCCATGCCTATTCTATAATTAGTATAACCTCTTACGAGAAAACAGGCCAGCGCCAGATATTTAGATACAATGGGGGGGGGCTTACGTAAATTTATATATTTTTTTTATTATTGTTCTGCTCACGTACAAATTTTCAATTTTTTAAAACGAAATACGAAAACTTTCATGCAATATATAGGCCTATATATATTTGAAATTTTGATTAAATATAGAAATAAACTAACTTTGAATTATAAAGATTTGACAATATTTTTTATTGAATTTTTTGAAATTTGTTTTATTTATTTTAAAAATTTTGCATCCTCAAATAGTCAGTTACTAAGCAAAACTATGCCATTTATATATTAATTTTCATATTTTTTTTACATTTTACGAGAATCATAATAAGCGTGGATGTTGAAAACAACAAAAATGTAAAAGTATAAATCTGTATAAATATCTGTCAATACTGTATCATGAAAATAAAAAGTACAGTTAAACATTTATTTAACAAACAATAGTCGAGCTGGCTTGGTCGAGCTGACTTGGTAGAGCTGGCTTGTGAGTGAAGGGTATAAAGAAAAGAAAAAAGTAGTCTTCAACTCTCAATTATAAAAACTTTATTATCAAACTTTATTATTTATTTAATAAACAATACGCTATTATAACTTTCTGTTCCCATTCCATAATCATTATCAATTATTAATTATTTTTAAATTTGTTAAATTAACATATAACGTGACAATTTTAAAAAAGTGCGGGAAAAGCTGCCATTTGGCGCTAGTATCTCATATGTAGCTGTTCAAAGTTCTAAATTATTTTTGTTGATACTATATCAAACAAGGTTTGTCGAAGGTTACAGTTAATAGACTAGACAAGTAAAAACAGGAAGAAAACGTAAAATGGCTAGGTCTAATTATGACCCATTTGTAATGTTTTCCTTATGGAGATTTAATTATTATTACAAGTATTAAATTTCCACAATAAAAGGGTAGCCTTTAAATATGTAATTACATAAACAGAATATTATTAAATCCTGTTTTGACTACAGTTGATCAGTCTTTCGATTGTATTGAAACATTTAAGAGTTATCTTTGAAATATAAACTTTCACTGATTTTATTAATTTTGTTGTACAATAAAATTATATAAACTTAATTTTTAATAAAACTGACATAGTTAGACCAATTTTCACAGATCTCCAACTATCGTTAATCCAACTAGCTTACTAGCCAGACCATGACTAACCAATTAACTACCTAAACACGGTTTATTGTGCACCCTATGTCGTCATCACGGTGATTAGCTTACAGTATAATGATCACTGATTATGTCACCGAAACTAGCCTGGTTCGTAAATTACTGATTAGTGAGAGAAATTAGGCTTTAGTTTTCAGTACTTACCTTCGTAAATGTTTTTTTATTCATACAACTATAGATTATCTTAGCAGTAAATTTCAAATATTGCCACAAAAACTAGTCATAATGTGGACTATAATACAGGAGACGTTCAGACTGAAACAAGGCCGTGATGAAGTTGTAACAACTCGGTTGCATTGTTAGCTAATACCGCTCTAGGGGGGTTAATAATCACTGAAGAAGATAAAAGATAGCTGTTCGAGGACGGGATAATTTTTGTTGAAATAGAAAAACATAACTTTTTTTTAAGGTTCACATTATCAGATTTGAATAATGGATGGGCATTGGTGTTTATTTAGCCCGTATGACTATTATCCAGTATGGTTATTATCCAGTATGACTATTATCTAGTATTACTATTATCCAGTATAATTTTATCAAGTATGACTATTATCTAGTATGACTAATATCTAGTATGACAATTATCCAGTATGACTATTCTCCAGTATGGCTGTTATCCAGTTTGGATATTATCCAGTATGACTATTATCTAGTATGACTAATATATAGTATGAAAATTATCCAGTATGACTATTATCCAGTATGACTATTATCCAGTATGGTTATTATCCAGTATGACTATTATCTAGTATGACTAATATCTAGTATGACAATTATCCAGTATGACTATTATCCAGTATGGCTGTTATCCAGTATGACTATTATCCAGTATGACTATAATCTAGTATGACTATTAACCTGTATGACTATAATCTAGTATGACTATTATCCAGTATGACTATAATCTAGTATGACTATTATCCAATATGGCTATAATCCAGTATGACTATATTCTAGTATGACTATTATCCAGTATGGCTATTATCCAGTATGACTATTATCCAGTATGACTATTATCCAGTATGACTATTATCCAGTATGACTATTATCCAAAATGACTATTATCCAGTATAACTATAATCCAGTATGACTATTGTCCAATTTTACTATAATCTAGTATGACTATTATCCAGTATTACTATAATCTAATATGAAATTTATCCAGTATGACTATTATCCAGAATGACTTTAATCTAGTATGACTATTATCCAGTATGACTATAATCTAGTATGACTATTATCCAGTATGACTATAATCTAGTATGGCTATAATCTAGTATGACTATTAACCAGTATGACTATAATCTAGTATGGCTATTATCCAGTATGACTATAATCTAGTATGACATTTATCAAGTATAACTATTATCCAGTATGACTATTATCCAGTATGACTATAATCTAGTATGGCTATTATCCAGTATGGCTATTATCCAGTATGACTATAATCTAGTATGGCTATTATTCAGTATGACTATTATCCAATATGACTATAATCAGGTAAGGCTATTATCCAGTATGACTATTATCCAGTATGGCTATTATCCAGTATGACTATTATCCAGTATGACTATTATCCAGTATGACTATTATCCAAAATGACTATTATCCAGTATAACTATAATCCAGTATGACTATTGTCCAAATTTACTATAATCTAGTATGACTATTATCCAGTATTACTATAATCTAATATGACATTTATCCAGTATGACTATTATCCAGAATGACTTTAATCTAGTATGACTATTATCCAGTATGACTATAATCTAGTATGACTATTATCCAGTATGACTATAATCTAGTATGGCTATAATCTAGTATGACTATTAACCAGTATGACTATAATCTAGTATGGCTATTATCCAGTATGACTATAATCTAGTATGACATTTATCAAGTATAACTATTATCCAGTATGACTATTATCCAGTATGACTATAATCTAGTATGGCTATTATCCAGTATGGCTATTATCCAGTATGACTATAATCTAGTATGGCTATTATCCAGTATGACTATTATCCAATATGACTATAATCAGGTATGGCTATTATCCAGTATGACTATAAATTAGTATGACATTTATTCAATTTGACTATAATCTAGTATGACTATTAACCAGTATGACTATAATCTAGTATGACATTTATCAAGTATAACTATTATCCAGTATGGTTATTATCCAGTATGACTATTATCCAGTATGACTATAATCTAGTATGACTATTATCCAGTATAACTATTATCCACTATTACTATAATATAGTATTGCTATTATCTAGTATGACTATTATCCAGTATGACTATAATCTAGTATGACATTTATTCAATATGACTACAATCTAGTATGATTATTATCCAGTATGGCTATCATCCAGTATGACTATTATTCATTATAACTATAATCTAGTTAGCTATTATCTAGTATGACTATAATCTAGTATGGTAATTATCTAGTATGACCATTATGTAGTATAACTATAATCTAGTATGGCTATTATCCAGTATGACTATAATCTAGTATGACTATTATACAGTATGACTATTATCCAGTATGACTATAATATAGTATGACTATTATTCAGTATGACTATAATCTAGTATGACTATTATCCAGTATGACTATAATCTAGTATGGCTATTATCCAATATGACTATTATCTAGTAAGCTATTATCCAGTATGACAATAATCTAATAAGGCTATTATCCAGTATGACTATAATCTAGTATGGCTATTATCCAGTATGACTATTATCCAGTATGGCTATAATCTAGTATGGCTATTATCTAGCATGACTATTATCCAGTATTAGTATAATCTAGTAAGGCTATTATCCAGTATGACTATAATCTAGTAAGCTATTATCCAGATGACTATTATCCAGTATGACCATTATCCAGTATGACTATTATCCAGTACGGCTATTATCCAGTATTACTATTATCCAGTATGACTACAACCTAGTATGGCTATTATCCAGTATGACAATAATCTAGTATGACTATTATCCAGTGTGACTATTATCCAGTATGACTATAAGATAGTATGACTATTATTCAGTATGACTATAATCTAGTATGACTATTATCCAGTATGACTATAATCTAGTATGGCTATTATCCAGTTAGACTATAATCTAGTATGACTATTATCCAGTATGACTATTATCCAGTATGACTATAATCTAATATGACTATTATCCAGTATGTCTATAATCTAGTATGGCTATTATCCAGTATGACTATTATCCAGTATGACTATAATCTAGTATGGCTATTATCCAGTATGACTATAATCTATTATGACTATTATCCAGTATGACTATAATCTAGTATGACTATTATCCAGTATAACTATAATCTAGTATGACTATTATCCAGTATGGCTACTATCCATTACGACTATTATCCATTATAACTATAATCTAGTTAGCTATTATCTAGTATGACTATAATCTAGTATGGTAATTATCTAGTATGACCATTATGTAGTATAACTATAATCTAGTATGGCTATTATCCAGTATGACTATAATCTAGTATGACTATTATCCAGTATGACTAATATCCAGTATGACTATAATATAGTATGACTATTATTCAGTATGACTATAATCTAGTATGACTATTATCCAGTATGACTATAATCTAGTATGGCTATTATCCAGTATGACTATAATCTAGTAAGCTATTATCCAGATGACTATTATCCAGTATGACCATTATCCAGTGTGACTATTATCCAGTATGGCTATTATCCAGTATGACTATTATCCAGTATGACTATAACCTAGTATGGCTATTATCCAGTATGACTATAATCTAGTATGACTATTATCCATTGTGACTATTATCCAGTAAAACTATAAGATAGTATGACTATTATTCAGTATGACTATAATCTAGTATGACTATTATCAGTATGACTATAATCTAGTATCGCTATTATCCAGTATGACTATAATCTAGTATGACTATTATCCAGTATGACTATTATCCAGTATGACTATAATCTAATATGACTATTATCCAGTATGTCTATAATCTAGTATGAATATTATCCAGTATGGCTATTATCCAGTATGACTATTATCCAGTATGACTATAATCTAGTATGGCTATTATCCAGTATGACTATAATCTAGTATGACTATTATCCAGTATGACTATTATCCAGTATGACTATTATCCAGTATGACTATTATCCAGTATGACTATAATCTATTATGACTATTATCCAGTATGACTATAATCTAGTATGACTATTATCCAGTATAACTATAATCTAGTATGACTATTATCCAGTATGGCTACTATCCAGTACGACTATTATCCAGTATGACTATAATCTAATATGACTATTATCCAGTATGACTATAATCTAGTATGACTATTATCCAGTGTGACTATTATCCAGTATGACTATAAGATAGTATGACTATTATTCAGTATGACTATAATCTAGTATGACTATTATCCAGTATGACTATAATCTAGTATGGCTATTATCCAGTTAGACTATAATCTAGTATGACTATTATCCAGTATGACTATTATCCAGTATGACTATAATCTAATATGACTATTATCCAGTATGTCTAAAATCTAGTATGGCTATTATCCAGTATGACTATTATCCAGTATGACTATAATCTAGTATGGCTATTATCCAGTATGACTATAATCTAGTATGACTATTATCCAGTATGACTATTATCCAGTATGACTATTATCCAGTATGACTATTATCCAGTATGACTATAATCTATTATGACTATTATCCAGTATGACTATAATCTAGTATGACTATTATCCAGTATAACTATAATCTAGTATGACTATTATCCAGTATGGCTACTATCCAGTACGACTATTATCCATTATAACTATAATCTAGTTAGCTATTATCTAGTATGACTATAATCTAGTATGGTAATTATCTAGTATGACCATTATGTAGTATAACTATAATCTAGTATGGCTATTATCCAGTATGACTATAATCTAGTATGACTATTATCCAGTATGACTAATATCCAGTATGACTATAATATAGTATGACTATTATTCAGTATGACTATAATCTAGTATGACTATTATCCAGTATGACTATAATCTAGTATGGCTATTATCCAGTGTGACTATTATCCAGTATGGCTATAATCTAGTATGGCTATTATCTAGTATGACTATTATCCAGTATGACTATAATCTAGTATGGCTATTATCCAGTATGACTATAATCTAGTAAGCTATTATCCAGATGACTATTATCCAGTATGACCATTATCCAGTGTGACTATTATCCAGTATGGCTATTATCCAGTATGACTATTATCCAGTATGACTATAACCTAGTATGGCTATTATCCAGTATGACTATAATCTAGTATGACTATTATCCAGTGTGACTATTATCCAGTATGACTATAAGATAGTATGACTATTATTCAGTATGACTATAATCTAGTATGACTATTAACCAGTATGACTATAATCTAGTATGGCTATTATCCAGTATGACTATAATCTAGTATGACTATTATCCAGTATGACTATTATCCAGTATGACTATAATCTAATATGACTATTATCCAGTATGTCTATAATCTAGTATGAATATTATCCAGTATGGCTATTATCCAGTATGACTATTATCCAGTATGACTATAATCTAGTATGGCTATTATCCAGTATGACTATAATCTAGTATGACTATTATCCAGTATGACTATTATCCAGTATGACTATTATCCAGTATGACTATTATCCAGTATGACTATAATCTATTATGACTATTATCCAGTATGACTATAATCTAGTATGACTATTATCCAGTATAACTATAATCTAGTATGACTATTATCCAGTATGGCTACTATCCAGTACGACTATTATCCAGTATGACTATAATCTAATATGACTATTATCCAGTATGACTATAATCTAGTATGACTATTATCCAGTACGACTATTATCCAGTATGACTAATATCCAGTATGACTATAATCTAGTATGTTTATAATCTAGTATGACTATTATCCAGTATGACTATTATCTAGTATGACTATAATCTAGTATGACTATTATCCAGTATGACTATAATCTAGTATGACTATTATACAGTATGGCTATTATCCAGTATGACTATTATCCAGTATGACTATAATCCAGTATGACTACTATCCAGTATGACTATAATCTAGTATGACTATTATCCAGTATGGCTATAATCTAGTATGACTATTATCCAGTATGACTATTATCCAGTATGACTATTATCCAGTACGACTATTATCCAGTATGACTATAATCTAGTATGACTATAATCTAGTATGACTATAATCTAGTATGACTATTATCCAGTATGACTATTATCCAGTATGACTATTATCCAATACGACTATTATCCAGTATGACTATTATCCAGTATGACTATAATCTAGTATGACTATTATCCTGTATGACTATAATCTAGTATGACTATAATCTAGTATGACTATTATCCAGTATGGCTATTATCCAGTATGACTATTATCCAGTATGACTATAATCTAGTATGACTATTATCCAGTATGGCTATTATCCAGTATGACTATAATCTAGTATGACTATTATCCAGTATGACTATAATCTAGTATGACTATTATCCAGTATGACTATTATCTAGTATGACTATTATCCAGTATGACTATAATCTAGTATGACTATTATCCAGTATGACTATTATCCAGTATGACTATTATCCAGTATGACTATAATCTAGTATGACTATTATTCAGTATGACTATAATCTAGTATGAGTATTATCCAATATGACTATTATCTAGTATGACCATTACCCAATATGACAATTACCAGCTACGCCATATATGGAAGTATTAAGTGTACTTGTAGGAATAATGTAACGATAATATACTCCCTGGTCTGGAAAAAAGAAAAGGATCACGAAGTCACGTGTTCAATGTATTTCACCTGAAATAGGCTGATCTTCCGAAATCACTGGGTGTTGTTCAGTGTTTGATTACCTTACATGTATAAAAATAAGGAAGAAGTCAGGAACAGATGTAAAATGACGAAATGGGTGTATAGTTCCATTGCTAATAGATATATTCCATCTCTAAATCAGAGGGGGTGAATTTGTCTTCCCGTTATTAGATTTATTATGTTAAACCCGTTTATTAGATTTATTTTGTATTGTGTAAAATATGTAGTTCTTTCTGTATTTTTCCAAGTATCTCTTAATTCAATTAACGTTTTATTGATTCATAACTTTCAGTAACGCACGAACAACGGTTAAGTATCAAACGTCATATCAAGAAATATTTTATTCTTTAAACGTAACTTATTATGAAATATGACTTAGCAACAAAATACGTTCTTTGTTTTCACCGTTACTTATGAACTTTGTTTATTTTCTACATTTCATGTCCTTAAACTAACTTTTACATAAACGTTTTGCAAGAAATAAGACTTCATGTTCTAATATTCTATTATTTCAATCCAAACCTATTATTCTAAAATACTTTGAAACTTTAAATTAATTAGCCTATAAAGTATTCTGAAATTATATATTTTAAGACTTACAAAAAAATTTTACTTTTGTTTTTGAAGCAGTTAGATTTTTACAAAGATAAGTATTTATGAATTTTATTTAACTTATGTAAATACTTTTCCCATAATTAACGAAATGTTGATAAAACCATCTTCAAGGATAATCATCTGTTAATCTACAAGTCATACTGTACTTGACCGAATGAGGAGGGAGAAGCCTATGACGTAGTTGGACCTTCTGCAGGCTTTCCTCCTGTGTATTTAAAGCAGGTATCCTGGGCTATAACAACATTCGGGTCCTTCAGACTGCACGCGAGAAAATGAACTCACTTGCCTTTGTTTGTTTAGCACTAGTTTTGTTAGAGGTCGCGGTGGCGATTCCGGCTGGCAAAGAGCACAAGTATACGACGAAGTATGACAATATAAACTTGCAAGAGATCCTGGAAAATGATAGACTGTTCAACAATTATTACAAGTGTCTAATGGATAAGGGACCATGCACACCAGACGGACAAGAACTTAAAAGTAAGTTTTATTAATTAATTTGTTTAATTCATAGATTAGTTTGTTAGACATTCCAATAATCTTTCAAGTTCAAATTTTGTATCAAGAATACTTGCTTGAATTTAAAATCAAAGTAAATTTTCAAAAAAAAAAACCCTACTGAAAAAACTACTTTATTTCGATCAAGTCGCTTGAAATATTATTTTTAAAATAGCTTAAACTATTTTAAAATTAGATTAAAGCAAATCAGTGTTGTTAGTAAAATTTAATTAATTTAATTTTTATTCTTTTTAGAACAATAAAAAATATTCTTTTCAAAAATTTGGAACAAACTGAAAAAGCACAAACTATCTTCTAGCAACAATAATATTTTATTGGCCTACATATTCTTATTTAGACTTAGATAGGAAACTAAGCAGAAAAGCTTTTTTTTTAATTCATAGAAAAAAAAATTATTCCTTCTAGTAGTGTACACTCTTTATATATATATTAATATATTAAATATATATCTTAATATAAGATATATTAAGATATATATATATATATATAATATAAGATATATTAATATATATCTTTTATTATATATATGTATGTATATATATACTTGTACAAATTTCAACAGCTAATAAAATACTTTTTATTCTTCTACTCAAGTTCAAAAATATTTTTTTAAACTTGTAGTGGATGACAGTTTTTTTAAGATTAATGCATTATTAAATATAAAATGTACCCATTTTAGTTTTATATGAGAGAAAACCCTATCACAAAAGAGGCAAGATAAACAGCTGGGTTTTTTTTTATAGATTACGTGGTAGAACAGCTGTTTTTAACGCATAAGTTATGCTACTTTATTTTTATTATTGTAATTATTTAATAAAAAGTTACTTTAATAAAAAAAAATATTATTAACCTAAGTAGGAATTGACTCTAAGAACCTTCGTTTATATTTCTTGGTTTTGTTTAACTTTTATTTTTAAATTAAGATCGTTTTTACAAATTTTTTATTGACATATACCAATTTGTTAGTAACAGTACAAGACTTTTTCTCTAAATAACAAGCTTCGTTTTTTTATAAAATCCAATTTTAATGGGAGTTTATATCCTTTGCCTTCATTCTGCCCAAACATTATCTTACCATAACCCATAAAGAGATAATAAAAGGGAATTGTTCTCTTCTAAATAAAGTTTTAAAACGTAGTTTACTCAATTTGTAAAGAACTTATTTATACCACCTTTTATCTTAAATTTTGTGTTTTTATTAGAAGGAATAATTTTATTTTTGGGAAAATTTTCTTTAAAAGCGTTTTAGGATGGTTCCCATTATTTAACATTAATATTTCATTACATTCATTTAAACAATAGTTTCACTCTTTTTTTCAAATTAAATTTACTTTTTAAGTATTTGTATCAATTTAGATATGGTTTAATCGCTCTCGCGCTGTGTATGTGTGTGTGTGTGTGTGTGTGTGTGTGTGTGTGTGTGTGTGTGTGTGTGTGTGTGTGTGTGTGTGAGAGAGAGAGAGAGTGTGTGTGTGTGTTGTATGTGTATGTGTGTGAGAGAGAGGGAGAAAGAGAGAGAATCCGTATAGTGTGTTTTGCAAACACCAGTGTTCGAAATAAAGTTGAGGCTACGATTTGATTCTTTGAGCTATATTTATAGCCTCAAGGTTATAATTTTAAAAATCTGAAGGATAGTAACATGAGTACAAAGTTATTTAATTACAAATTATAGCTAGGAGTATTTAGCTAGAAACTACAATTAATTTGCAACAAACTATGATTAAGACAATAATAGTTATATCACCTATTAAAATTTTTATTTTAAATATTTTGTTTAATTATATTTAAATTATTTCTCGAAATTTTACCTACTATATTTCTATGAGAATTTACTTTTTACAAAATTCATTAAATTCCTTCTATTAGTTCTCTTTATATACTTCTCTCTCTTTCTTTTATACTCATTTCTACTTCTCTTCACTATCCTTATAAATATATCTATATATATTCATCCACTCCAGTTGAAATACATTTTTAAACTTGTTGTGAAAGACAATTGATGTTAAAACTTGATGTTTTTTAAAAATATTAATTCATTAATTATAATAAAAATGAACTGATTATTTGTACTTAAAAGTATTTTTACTTAAAAATAACTAAAATAAACTTATTGTTCTAAGAAGGAATTGACTCTAAACAATTTTTGTTCATTTTACTTGTTTATGTATTAGTAGCATTTATTCGTTCAGTATTATGTTATAGACAGTCGTCCTTGTCTAAAACCAATTATTAATGTTAGCCACGATTTTTGTAACCCTTCGTAATTTTATTAATATTATAATTTGTTTATAAAAGTTTTATAAATTTCTTCCATACAAAATACTTACACAAATACAATAACTAACTTTGGTAGACAATTATTATTTACTCATCTTGTGAGATGGGTAAAAATTTATTTGTCATATTCCAGGCTGTCATGTTCTCTCTGTCTTTATACAGAAACATGTCCTGAGTGCTGTGGTGGGGATACCACCGTCCTTCAAACTGTTCCCTACGCTTACGAATTTAGGAATCTGGTTTACGAATTGATACCATGTTTAATGATTTTATTTTAAAATAACTATATAAGAAATAAAAAAAATTGTAAAAATAATAGACACTTAGATTGGGGATAACTAGAGGTTTAATCTCATGGAAGGAAGAGATAATGCATATATATATATATATATATATATATATATATATATATATATGTATATATATATATATATATATATATATATATATATATATATATATATATTAAAAACAACATAGGTTATTCAAATACCAGAATATATATTAATTTATATCCAAAGCTTTTAGTTGGTAAACAGTACCAACATCATCAGGAATGAAAATCAGATTTTCATTCCTGATGATGTTGGTACTGTTTACCAAGGAAAAGCTTTGGATATAAATTAATAAATATTCTTGTATTTGAATAACCTATGTTGTTTTAAATTATTAAACAAGAAAACGTATTATATATATAAAAGTATGGAAAATATAAGTTACTTAGCCTTTGATTTTTTAAGTGATAAAATATCAACTTTCTTACAGTTTAGATGAAAAATAGCTGTTACGGAATAAATATTATTAAACAAGTAATATAAAGAACAATTACTACTTAGGCCAACACAGAAAATTTTATTTTAGACACATTTTATTAAATAATACAATGAATATAAATGACGTACATAAACTATGCGTTAAAACAGCTGTTCTATCACATAATATATAACAGAATCAGCTGTTTTATAAAATCATTATTATCACTGTTAATAATTAAGCCAATTTTAAGCCAAAAAAGTATATTACATATCTTGCCCCTTTTTTGAAACGTTTCCTCCCATAAAAAACTAATATTAATTTATTAATGAATATTTTTTTAAAACTGTACCAATATCAAGTGTCATCCATTACAAGTTTAAAGAAATGTATTTGAACGTGAGGGGATGGATAAATAGGACTTACAATTTAAGATTTAAACGGTATACACTAGATTCTCGATAATTCTAGGTAGATGGGGCCGAGACCCCTCGGATTACAAGGAAATATGTTCCTGTGCATTACAAGAAATAGGCGTTTTAAGGAGCCCTAATACAGTAGTATAATTAGAAGTGCGCTAAAGCAGTTTATAGAGCTTTATATGGACGCTTATTGAAAGTCCGACCCATTTCCTTTGCATACGCTATTGATACAAACATGTATTGGAAGTTCGACTCATTTAATTTGCGTAACATACTGATATGAACATTTCATTGGAGCCCGACTCATTTCCTTTGCACACCATATTGATATAAACATTTATTGGACCTTCGACTCATTTCCTTTGCTTACCGTACTAATATAAACATTTCCTTGAAGCCATACACCTTTCCTTTGCACTCCATATTGATATTAACCTATCTTTGAAGCCCGATTCGTTTCCCTTCATACCGTACTGATATAAACATTTTGTTGAAACCTGACCAATTTGCTTTGCACTCCATACTGATATAAACATATCTTGGAAGCCCGGCTCTTTTTCGTCCCGTACTGATATGAACATTTCCTTGAAACCCGACTCGTTTCCTTTGCACGTCATATTGATATAAACCCATCTTGGAAGCCCGACTCATTTCCTTTGCATACCTTATAGATATAAACATATCTTGGACGCACGGCTACATTTCCTTTGCATACCATAAACATAAACATTTCATTGATTCCCGATTAGCTTTCTTTTCATACCATATTGATATAAACTTATCTTGGAAACCTGACTCGTTTCCTTTGTATATCATATTGATATAAACATTTCCTTGAAGCCCGACTCATTTCCATTGCATACCATATTGATATAAACATTTATTGGAAGTCCGATACATTTCCTTTGCGTACAATATTGATATAAACATTTCTTGGAAGCCTGACTCTTTTCCTTTACATACCGTATGGCTATAAGCATTTTTTGGAAGACCATTCATAATTTTCTATGAAATAGATAAAATAGTCTCAAATAGAAATAGATCGAATTTAACGAAGCCTCGAATTATCGGAAGTCGGAAATTCGAGACTATACTCTCTCTCTCTCTCTCTCTATATATATATATATATATATAGAGAGAGAGAGAGAGAGAGGGGGGGGGAATTAAAAAACCGTGAAGCTTACGCGTCTCAACTATTCACCCTTCAAAACATATAACTATTTAACATAGAACATATCCATAGCATGTATAACAAAGCAGTAGAAAACATTCTCACGGCTGCTTCACGACTTTATTCACATTGACTAAAATAAACAATTATCCCCCAATATCGTTAAAGGCAATAAACTTTGCACTAAAATACTTTATTTACTGATGACGGCCGTTTCGGGGGGTGTATCCCATCGTCGAATCTGAACATAACTGATCTCTTGGTTGTTTTAAGATAGGGATATTAATAATGACAAACATTAAAGTAAATCATACTATAGGCAAGTGTAATACATACACGCGCTTATATAAATGTGTGTGTGTGTGTGTGTGTGTATTTGTTTGTTTGTTTGTGTGTGTGTGTGTGGTATATCCTTCCACGGATAAAAAAGTGGAATAGATCAAATCTAGACAACCCTTTTCAAACCCAGATTTTATGTACCACAGAATAAACCAAAATATATAATTTCTAGGAATTATGAGTACAAATAATAACCGAATTCATATCATTCTAAAAAAAATAATTCAATTTGTTTCTATAACTATTACATTCAAGTAATACGTCATCACATAAAAAATATAATCAATATATATTACATTAAATAATTTAGCGAGTCTTATTTTATATATATGTATATATATATATATATATATATATATATATATATATATATATGTATATATATATATATATATATATATATATATATATATATATATATATATATATATATATATGTATATATATATATATATATATATATATATATATATATATATATATGTATAAACTTATAAATAAAAGTACTTTCTAATTCAATAGCATTTAACTTAATATTGCACAGTAAATTAAGTAATATAACGTATGGATTAACACAGCTCTAACGCAAATTAACCAAAATAGTCTACATATATTAATTGCTGTATGAAATCTTATTTTCACCTAATTTAAGTATCAGCTGTACGTCATAGCGGGATTACCGCTATCTATTGATTATTATTTGTATCTACATTAATAAGTCTTAATTTCAATATTAGTGAATGTACATGACCTCACAAAGCCTCTAAAGCTGTCAGTCAACAAACAGCCACTGTCACTTTAAAGTCAAGTTACTCAAATATTAAACTGGTGTAAATGAGATATTTTCAGAGACAGCACATCACAGGAGCGAGAGAAGAGAGCTCCGTCTAACAATCCAAGGAATACAAGTGCCTGAATGCTCGGTCAGAAAAATACGCGGTTACATTTTTAATCTTAATATTGACTTGGCCGCCCCCAATTGGGTTACAAATATGCCAGAACCTTCCTTGGAATCTGTTCAATAAATTATTGAAGTTTCATGTCGAACAGATGGACGGTTTAGAAAGACATATAGGACATACAGATATTGATATTTATATATTTAGAAAATAAGAATATTTATAACAAGAAAATAAATTCTTATATATAAGATCTATATGCGTTGATAAATATATATTTTACAAGAGAAATATCATCTACCATAGATATACAGTATAATAGCTTTGTAAGAGATGCACCAGCTTTATAAAAATATATTCCAAAATTATCGAAGCTAAAGTACTAACTTAGATACATCAAGTAAAACATTACTTTAGTAATGTAATAAATGTTGTAATAATAAATTATAATAATTACTTATATTGTGTTATGAATTTTATATATAACCATTTATAATATGCTTAGTATATTCTAACTAAAATGTTTTTGTCGTAGGCACCGTAAGGGACGCTCTCCAAACAAAATGTGCAAAGTGTTCCGACAGACAGAAAGAAGGAATTGAAATTGTTTTCAAGTTTTTGTCAGAGAAGAAGCCCAAGCAATTAGAAGCACTTGAGAAGAAATACGACCCTCAAGGAAAGTTCAAAGCTCAGTACAGAAGCGAGGCAGCGAAGCATGGGGTCAAGTTGTAGATGCCACAATCTGGCTAAAACTAATTTATTCACTTTTGTTTGTAAAATATTTAAATAATAAACGTTAAACTATGCACATTCCGTCACACACAAAAAAACCTTTACTTCCTAATTCCACGACACTTTATCTTCAAAAATTTAAGTTCAACTTAAAATTTTGTTAAACAGTTAAATTTGACTAAACCAATGTTAAATCTGTAAAATTTTTTTTAATTTCAATTATTACGTCGTTTTAAAAATTATGTAATTCAGAAAACCTCTCGGTATTTACTTTCCGTTCCCACAATAATCGATTTTAGCAAAAATATTTATACCGGGCGATGCAGAAAGTCATCAGGAATGTTATAAAATTATAAAAACATCCGCTCAAGCCCTAATATTTAAAAATTTTGAAAAATGTCAACTTCCTCTTCTTTTACTTTTACTTCCTCCACATGTAAAACGTTACTAATTCAATACTTTGGCTTCATTTTTATTTAGTAGTAACTCGCAAAATCCCTTGAGATGTAATTAAACTTGCTGTTAACTACCAAAAAGTTAAAAATGTTGAAAAAAAAACAAGTTTAACACTTCAATTTCACACTGCTTTGCACGGTAAGCTCTATCGTTTTAGGCCAAGTTAGAAATAAAATCTGCGTAAATGAAATCCAATATTTTCTGTTTGTTTCGACCTTTTCAGCACGATACCTTTTGCGACCTATTGTAGCAGAAACATAAGATGTGTGAGAGTTTCATGCTATAAAGTTTGTGTGCCTGGTTAAACGTGGTGCTAATAGTGCTTTGTTAAAGTTATTTTGTGAGAGTGAACACAAAGTTTTATTACATTTAGAAGCATTTTGCGAATTATTATGTCAAAAAAATAAACCCAAAACGTTGAATTAGTAACGTTTTACGTGAGCCGTGAAGTTGTGGATTTCTATTTTCCAAAACTTTAATTTTTGGGGCGAGAGCGGAAGTTTTTATAATTTTTTTCGTATTCCTGATGACTTTCTGCATCTCTCCGTATAAATGTTTTTGCTAAGATGGACTACGTAGGCGTGGGAAATGAAGAAAATAAATATTAACCTTACTGTTTTGTGTTGAGTCTAAGAAACATAAAACGAATTTCGGTCAATTTAAATCACTTGATAATGTTTGGAGAGTTAATTTAAATCACTTGATAATGTTTGGAGAGTTAATTTGGATCACAGTAGCCACACGTATACTTATATATTCACTTAACTATAGAAACATAATTAACGAATACATTATAATTCCAACTATCCGAATCAATTGGGACCGAGCCCCATTTGGATAGTTGGATTATTTCGAAAATGGTCGATTTTAATTAATAGCTGTATATACGTTACAAATAGGAGAAAAACTATATTTTTTTTATAGTTATATATTTTTTTCTAAACTTCAGAACTTAGATTATACCTTTTCCACGAACAATCGGACCGGAATTGAGTTTTGTACAGGAAGTTGTTGCAAAAACAATTTGAAAACTGGATCTTATAATTCTTTGTTTTTTGCTGCCTTCATTGATTTTCTTCAAATAGTTTATCCGTAACTCCTTTATCTTGGTTTATAATTAGTTTATCCGCTAACGATAAGACAGGGTGCTATTTGGTTCTTGTGACTAAAAGAAGCCGGCTGATCTGGTTCATTACGACACTCGACCTGTTCTACACCACAGATTAACTTGGGACGACCTTTTTTACTACCTAGTACGTCTGTCCACATGAATCCAACCTCAAATTCGTGACGCCCGTCCGGGTGGGTGGCGACACTCAGGGCGGAGGCTCGGTGTCACGACCCGTAGTACCAGTATGTAAGTCTTCGAAAATGCTGTAATCCCTTGGTCGGTCACCGGCCCGACACTGGAACGAAACCAACTCCCACTAGTGAAGTGGTTCACCCGGTTTTCCAGATCTACTCATTCGAGTATAACCTTCCAAACGGCTAAGAATCTGTACTCCATTATAATTATGATAAGACAACTAGTATTCTTTTAGAAGCTATGATGGACGACGAATCGCACTCAGAACAAAACAACGGACGGGTGCGAAAGAGTACCATGATCGGACAGCCAACAGTCAGTGGCGGTTTGTCCAAAAGGGCACTGGGGCGCAGCCCTCCCAATTACAAAAATTAATTTTCAATTATTATTCATTTGTCTTAAATTAGGTTAAGAAGAGCTTAGAATTATTTAAGCAATGTTAAAACCATAAAATATTTAGCAGTTGACGCACGAAATTAGCCGCAAGCTCCACGCGGGGCTCACAGCAGAGAGCCCCAGACTAGTGTATTGAGTGTGCATGGAATAATCTGAAACAGCCAAACCGTCCGGTGACGTCACTCAACGCGCGTGTTACGGGTGGCCTGGGATGGTATCCCGTCGTCATGCACATGCG
Source organism: Prosapia bicincta (assembly GCA_036971475.1). Taxonomy (NCBI): domain Eukaryota; kingdom Metazoa; phylum Arthropoda; class Insecta; order Hemiptera; family Cercopidae; genus Prosapia; species Prosapia bicincta. Next base: position 14,231,819 of record JBAIZL010000006.1, on the reverse strand, counting down.
CTGAGAAATGACTAATCAGTACTGCTACTACAATTCCGGCTGATTTAGGAAGCAACATTGTAGGCTTATTTGTAATGTTCTCACAATGTTTCCATTTATAGATCCTTTGATGCGCATACACAGTGGCCTAATATACTCTTAAAAGTAAAACATGATTCACACTACTCGTTGAGTACTCGACGCTCTAGCAACCAATGGCGATCACTTAACTACCCAACCTAGCAACATTTCGTAAATCACACCGTAATACGTCTATTAGTTATAGCAATGTTAATATATTATTCAATAAGTATAACTTAATAAACGTTGTAGGTGATTAGAATGTAAAACGAGTTAAATGGGTATCAAATTTCAAAATTGTCTCCGCACCTTGTAAATCTGGGGAGACCCCTTGTCATGAGCCCCACCAATGTAATTGGGCAGGAGCCGCCACTGCCAACAGTACAGAACTCCACTAAGATGGTGACTCAGCATCCAAATAATGTGTGCACTGCGCCTGCACTACCTTCACGGAGAAAAGGCTAATAGCACGAGTAAACAGAATCGATATTTTGGAAATCATAGTAACTTTCCGTCTTACGTTTTCCCCCTGAAAATCTGAAAGTGATACGGATAATCACCCTTTGGATAGGCAGGGGTTCGGATAATTGAAGTTCTACTATTTAAAAAAATTATAATACCGAATGCATCAAAATAAACAATACTGAAAGAGTTGTAAGGTTTTATTTCACGCCCGTACATCCAATTCCAAATGAGCGAAAGTAATGCTCTACGATAAAAAGTTGTCTCTGCATTAGTTAGCACCATGCCAGCAAAAACTAATCTCTAATGAAATACAGAGATCCCTCGTTATTCACGGGGGTGACGTTCCTGAGCTTGCCGCGAATAGTGAAACCAACTGTATACGGAAAGAGGAGGGTCACGTTCCACTTCAAAACTGTTAACATTAATTACAGCTGTACTGTACGCTTTTATATAGGCCTACAGTTTGGTATATTTACCTACTACACAATTACATACATATTTTTATTGATTTTAAATTTTCAGTCAATCCAAAAATTCAATTAAAAAATTGTCAATCCACGAAAATTCTATTAAATATCCGCGCTTACATAGACAGATACACGTATTCTTTATTGTTAAACACTATCCACTAAAATTTTAAAGCCAATTTTAGGTAAATAATTTTTTAAACATTGGTTATTTCATTTTTTTAACTTGTTATTTTACTTTATGCGCGATTTTTGTCTAGCTTTACATACTTTTTTATATTGTAATAGTGCTTCTTCCAGCTCCCGATTAAATTTTAATGTCCATTCTAAAGAGGGATCAATTTCAGTAACAAATGCAGCTGTTTCCCTAAACATGCATTTCACCGACAGATTGTCGAGATATTCACTATTAATGTGTTTAAATCTTTCACCGTAAATCCCATGTGCTATTGAGACTACAGTCCGCTAGCACTACATCACAGTAGAACAGTCAAACTATCTATTGCGGCCTTAAACCCCGAGCAGATTTGTCATACTTAGATAAGAATATTCGTGAAGCCATTTTTTCCAAAACAGTCCTGTCTCAATCTTATGAAGAAATGCCCATCTTATGAGTAGTAGGCCTAGTAGTGTGCAGTATAACGGATGTTTGGAGAATAATCAAGATTCCTTTGTAAGATTTCTTAGCCTACAGCCTGCACAGTAACTATCCTGCCTTTCTTGTCTTTTTTTAAAAATATGCTTTACATATTTGCGGCACGGCCTGTAGTTTTGCCTACCAAAAGGGACTAATACCAAGGGACTACTGTACGTCAACACGAATACGCGGCAACAATCAAAAGTCGGCACAGCTGTTCGGGAAGGCAACTACAGCTGATTCAGTTTCACTACTGTTTATTTTGGCGCATACGGTAGAGGAATTAGCTCGGGATAGATATAGAAACGTTTTTGTCCTAAAATAAAGAAATAATGCACAAAATCCATTGCTGAGAGAAATGCTATCTCGTTAGGGGAAGGTTACACCAGATGTCGACAACAAAAAATTAACGTGCTCCAAGTATTCTGAAGGCACAAAATGGGGGAGAGCGTTCACAGTATGATTGGCGAGAGTGGGGGATGTGCTTGCATCAGCATCCTGCGTAGTTTTGGCAAAAAAAAACGTGCATCCGTAAGTGATGGGCAAAACCGTCCTTAGGGTGGAGCGGCCGCTCCAAGCCTCGTGCTGCGAAGCCTTACTCGCGCTAAAAAAATAAGTAAAAAGGTTTTGGTTGAGTGAAAATAATACAATAATATACAGATATACGTGCCTAAAATATCTATCTGATTACCTGCGCAATATGTTAAATTATTAATTAATAACAAAGCCTACGAACGAGATGTCTGCATCCCGACTAGAAGAATGCAAAAAATCGTTTGATGCAATGAAAAAAACCACATAAATAATAGGCGAATAATTAGCGTGTTTTTAAACACACTTTTTACGTGAGAATTTTAAACATTTTTCGGGGGAAACCATTATTTTAAAAAAGGCCTCGCAAACATATTTTGCTCCAGGCCTCACTTTTTCTAAGGACGGTTCTGGTGGTTGGTAAGGCCTTCGTTAAATGCAACATCTTTGTACAGTAAAAGTGAGCTGTTGAAAGGTTTTAATAAAGATGTCCGGGAAACGTTATCTACTGAACTTAGATACATCAGAAGTTTTAAGATCTTTCTAAGGATGTTCTCCAGAATAGATTGTGATAGGGCCTAACATTAATGTTTCATCAATGTTTCTGTTGGACGACTGTTAAACGGTGGAGTGTTTGGCCACTGCGAGTTAAACAATATGCAAGAATACTCTAGCTTGAATTTTCTTGGTAACCGCTGCTTACTTGGCAGACATTTGCCAGAGCTATGGATGCTTATCTAGCAGACATTTTCCAGTGCCATAGCTGCTTATCTAGCAGACATCTGCCAGTGCCGTAGCTGCTTACCTAGCAGACATTTGCCAATACAATAGCTGCTTACCTAGCAGACATTTGCCTGTGCCATATCTGCTTACCTAGTACACATTTGCCATGCCATAACTGCTTACCTAGCAGACATTTGCCAGTGCTGTATGTGTTGCTTGATCAGGTTATCCCTTTACGACCAAATCTTATGAAATCGTTGCATAAAGGGGGGGGGTGGAGAGTGAATAGCCGAGTGGTTCTGATGTACGGCTGGGGGTAGCAACTTTTGTCAACGACAAATGTTTCTCTTCTTCAATCTTTACTGAGAGGGGGAGAGGTGTACAGGAAACCGACAGATAAGAGCGCATCCCATTTTGCAACTTTTGGGACGCAGCGTACTATGTTGGAGGGGGCTCCGTTAGTGTTATCGCAAATGAAGTAGCCTATAATAAAACAAGTATTAGAAACAAAATATTTTCAAAGGCAATTTCTGCTTAGGTGAACTAAGAAAAATTTTATTTCAATTACTTTTTATTGAATAAATACAATCAATATAAATAAAGTAACAACATACGCGTTAAAACATCTGTATTTTCACATAACCTATAACATAAAATCAGATGTTTTATGAAATTATATGTTATCGCTTATTTTAAACCAAATAATTACTATATAGCATACTCTGCTCCTATTGTGAAAAGTTTTTCACCCATATAAACCTAAAATTAATTCATGAAATTTAATTAATGAATTAATATTTGAAAAAACTTTATTAACATCAAGTATCATCCACTACAAGTTTCAAAAATGTATTTGAACTTGTTTGGATAAATAAAAGGTATTTTACTAACGATTGAAAATTTGAACAAGATTTATTTGTAGGGAGTATGTTGCACAATAGAAGGAATTGAAAAGAATGTTAAAATAAGATACGGTCGATAGAATTTCTAAAATGAACAATGAAATAAAAATATAAGCAAAACTGTTTAATCATTATTGTCAAACATGGGAAATTAATATTATCACAAAGAGTACCTTGTTAGAGAAATCACTATTTCTATTTAACATTTAAGAGGTGAAGGAAATACTGGAGGCAACAGATGCGGGTGCATTTCGTTATGCTGCTGGGGAAGGAAGGGCATGGAGGTTGTACCTATGCCCCTGTACATAGTTTCATGTATAAAGTTAACACAGACGAGGCTTTTCTGCTCTCTAGCCTAGACAAGTTTAGTATGAGGAAGGTCTAGGAGCCAAAAAGTAACACATATTTAGAAATGCTAACTAAATTGCCCCTGATTAATACTTTCTGAAGATCCAGGTTTTCTTTTTCTTATGGTATGAGAATCGTTTATTAAAAGATAAATAGGGGGAACAACATTGGGGAATTCAGTATCATGAGAACTGAACTGAGCAAGAAGCTGATGTCTTGTACCTCTAGAGCAGGGGTTCCGAAACTTTTTTGTACCTTGCCTCCTTCTCTTGAAATGAAATCCTCCCACGCCCCCCTCCAATTTACACTACAAATAACTGGTATGGGCATATGAAAAAATCAAATGTTATATATATTGAAAACGGTTTATTTATTTATGCATACTTTCACAAGAAACATGATATAACATTTCAAGTTTTAATTTGTAAGTTAAATTTTAACTGGGAAATCTGTTAATGAGATGCTTGAGCTTGCATTTTTTATATTAGCATTCCTATTTGAGGTCGTATTTTAGTAAAGGCACAACCCAAGTCACTAGCAACATCAAGTTTGCTCCTATGATATTAAATATATTTAATTTATCTTATTATTTTCCATCTTGTCTCGTACTCTCCCTGGCTTGCCTTCACATCCCCCAGGAGGGCGTGTCTTAAAGTTTTTTACATAAAATTTTTCACCAGAATTTTATTTAAAATTGAGGTTAGCCTAGGTTTTGGAAACTGTAAAAAATCTTTGAATTTTGTAGTCCATTACATTCGGTGAATTTTATTAATCACTTAAATAATAGTTTATGACTATCCGAACTTTAATTTAGTAAATTTGTTAAAACTTACTGAGACACTGATGAAGATCAGCACATAGCGATCGAAAACGTTCTGTCTCAGTAAGTTTTAACAAATTTACTAAATTAAAGTTCGAATAGTCATAAACTATTGTTTAAGTGATTAATAATGTAAAAAATCATATGACTTCAACATATTTACTAAGATGAACCATCACAATGAAAATGTAGATATTTATTAGATAAAAGATGAATACATTGTTAAACAGTTTCATTGTTTAACCAGAAGTACAATATAAAAAATTTTTACTAACTTATTTTATTTAGAATTTTTTTCTTTCTTAATAATGTCACACTATTTGGCTAGCTTACATTTCCATAGTAAAGCTAAGAATAAGATATTTGTAATAGTTCTTTAACCACTTCTGCAAATCTACTTCCAAATGTTTTAGTTTCGAACAATTTGTTAGGACCTTTTGAAAATAAAATAATAAACTGGTTCGCTTCGTCAGGAAATTATTTTTTCAAAACTAATCAGCAAGTAAGTTCAAAGTATTAACTCAGTTACACAATAATTACTTATATGATCTGCTATTTTTGTCTAAAATATTGGATGAAATTGATAATAATTAAAATAATGATATAAAGATACAATTTTATTTCATTATAATATGTAAAGCAATTTTCCCTTGCTCGATTTTATTAACTGTTTCTAGGGCCATGCCTATAAAGGGGGTTTAAACTCCTTAAAATAACAAAACTAAAAATTTTCATAATTTTCAAGGACAAATAAGAAAATAGTGTACATGGGTAAAATTTCCAATCCTTTTTACACCATGAAACAAATTTGGTCATGTTTTATCGTTAATTCCTTAAAAGTCACTCCAATAATTACTAGCTACAACTTTGGTAACTACCTCCAGGAGTAAATTCTTATGACTCTTGCATTCTAATTATTATTATTAATGTTGTTACTTAAAATATTTAATTTAATTCCATTAGAATAACATAGGCTGGAAACACATACACAGAAGTAATAATTGGAGAAACACAAACTATTTTGGTTCAAGCTTGTGACACTTCAATTACACTAAAGTGCCTTTAGTAATCTTTAATGAATCCTTCGAAAGAGGTATAAACTTCCAAACTCCTAGTTTTCCTGGATGACCTATTCTGAATTTCCTAATCTAATATGAACATAAAAACTGAATCGGTTGAATATGAACAGTCAAACGTTTTATTAAAGTCAATTCCTACTCAGATTAACAGAGAACAATCTACCCTAGTTACTTTTTATTTTATAATTACAATTAATCTAAATATGTATATACATTTGACAGAATCACAACAATAAGTGGCAAAATAGAAAGCGAATTTCCTTGCCATTTCCCAATTGTCTCTCTATACAGTAAATGGTATTGGATTAATATTTTTGTTTGTTACTCTTTATTAGCTTTCTAATTTATAAAGCTTTTGGAGGTCCATGATTTTTCATTCTATCCACCTCTTGTAATGCTTCATTATTTCAAGTACTCTTTCTCTTATAATTTCGTATACATCTTTAAGTAACAGATTTCTAGCTATGAGAAAGTGGGCTCAGTGCCAAAGTGCTGGATTTCAAACATATAGACTGAATTCTTGAATTTTGTAGTCCATTGCGTTCAGTGAATCTTATTAATCACTTAAACAATAGTTTATGACTATCCCAACTTTAAATTTTGTAAATTTGTTAAAACTTACTGAGACGGAACATTTTTGATCACTATGTGCCGATCTTCATCAGTGTCTTCTGCTTGGAGATGTCGGGTCAAGCGGTGACGGTTTTAAAGGTAGGTTTTCGATAGTATCAAAGAGTATGTGTGATTTGTATTGTGTTTGTTCGTTTAATATGTTTGTACTTCGTGTTTTTGTGTGTCTGTAAATTTCATATTGTTCTAGTGTGTTGAGATGTGGTCTTTTTTTGTAGATGTGTAGGATTTCTAGGTTATGGTAAATGTCTGTGTATTTGTGTCCTGTTTCTTTTATGTGATTGTAAAATGTTGAGTTGGTGTTCTGTTTGTGTTCCTCGACTCTTTGTTTAAAGTTGCGAACTGCTTGTCCAATGTAGAATTTGTTACATTCGTTGCAATTCAGTTTGTATACGCCTGGTGCTTGTAGTTTATCTTTGTTGTTGGTGTTGTGTTGTATTTTGTATTGTAACTTGTTATTAGTTTTGTATGCTATTTTTTATCCTATTTTTTGAAATTTGCAGGCTATTTTGTTTGTTGTTTTGTTTATGTATGGTAATGTGATGTATTTGTTTTCCCTGTCTGTACTGTCAATTTTAGTGTTTTTTTTTGTATTATGTACCATAATTTGTCTATTATTGTGGTGTTGTATCCATTTGTGTATGCTAAATATTTAATGGTGTCTAGTTCTTTTTTTATGTTTTCTGTGGTCATTGGGACTTCTTTAAGTCTATGGAGCATGGATTTTAAGGCAGCGTGTTTGTGTTGGATAGAGTGGTTTGAAGTGTTGTGGATAAGTGTGTCTGTCATTATGGGTTTCCTGTAAGTTTAAAGTGCGGATAGTCATGAAATATTGTTTAAGTGATTAATGTAGACCGAGACATTAACTTTTTAAAATTTAATTATTGAATAAATATTTGAAAAACACATACTAACATCAATTGCCATGCAATACAGGTTTAAAAAAAAGTACTTGAACTAGATTCGATAAACAAAAAGTATTTTATTAATGATTAAAAACTTGTACAAGATACATGTATGTATAAGGAGAGTTTGAACTAATAGAAGGAATTGAAAAACAATAACAATATGCCAACTTAATAAACTGAATAAATATCCAAACCTTGCACAGATACGTGTAATTTTTTGGATTTGCGCTGTAAACTACCTGTATTTTGGTCATTATTTATGTGTTATTATTTCTCAATGGAAGACTAACTCAATCAGTAACAAATTTATTGTGTGTTGATTGCCTCTTTGTACAGAACATTTCATTCATGCCTATTTAAAATATTAAAGGAAATATTAGTGAACAAACTTATCAAACAAGTATATGTTAAGGCTGGAGAACCTATTTGTCATGAAATATACGGAGCTCACAGAGATTATTTTAAAAAAACCGAAACCCATTATAGAGACAGTAGTTCATTAAGTAGATAACGAATTTCATTTGTTACAACTGAATATTATTTTAAAAAATAATTAATTTTTCAAACAATGTTGATCTGGAATTGTATGCAATTTTCACTAAAAACACTTGTAAATATGTTACAACCTGCCTATAGTAGCACTTACTTTGTTGAGGACTGCCATTTCAAGAGATGTGTTCCATTGTAACTGAGTTACGGTTTGTGTTGACAATGGGACACATCTCCCAAAACGATATGCTCAACAAAAATAAGCAAGTGCTAGTAAAGATAAGTTGTAACATATTTACAAGTGTTTTTAGTGGAAACTAGTATCTCACATGAAGATGAGGAATCAACAAATATGCAATTTCCTAAAACTATGTAAACATATGTATAAAAACGAATATATCAAATTTGTACAAATAATGCTATTTAAGTTTATATAAGAGTAATATAAGAAAAACTTTATATTACTATTCAATTTAGTAGTTAAAGATTAGTACAAATAGTTTTACAAAAAAAAAACTTTAAAAAGTACTCATTTTAATATAAAACTACATTACTGGGTTTTTGTAAAAATTATCCTATTTCCACATCCTATTTAAAGTTAAAACATACTGAAATATTTGTCTATTCTTTTACATTAAAAATAATGTAAATACCTTTGTTGTATCAAGGCTATTTTTCCATATTATTAAATTCTTTTATTAGTTCACACTCTTCACACATATATATTTTACAAATTTTCACTTTTTAATAAAATATGTTTTACAATGAATATGTTTTATATTCAATGAAGACAATTGATGTTAATAGTTTTTTTAATATTTATTCAATAATTAAATAATAAAAATGGGTGGGGCTTAGGTCAGATTCAAAATGAGTATATTCATGTTCGAAGTCTAATGTTTTGGTACTCAGCCAAATTTCCAATAGTTAGAAATGAATTTTTCTTTGCAACCATCTGGTTGTCCTTGAAACCTACATTGTACAATCTTAAATTGATGCCAGTGTTATCACACAGTATTATAAATAATGCTCTAGGATTAAAAATGAATGAAAATAAACCACCTGGATTCGGTATCTACGGTAAACTGGATAATAAACAACTGTATCGAACCTTGCTTTACAAGCAGACAATGTGAAAGGGAAAGAAAAAGAAACTGCAACACAATGCAAGCGACGAAAAAAGTTTATAAATACTGTAGTAACAAACAAATATAATAGTCCAACACCATACATAAGAAGAGAAATGGAAAATTCAAGGAAATTCGCTTTCAATTTTGCCACTTATTATTGTTAATATGACATATGTATGTAAATATTTATATAAATTGTAATTATAAAATTAAAACAAACTACAATACATGTTTTTTAGTTGACTTCAAGAATTGACTTAGGAATTAAATCAATTTTTAAGAGTCATGATTTTAATGGCCTCAAGGGTATGTTTAATCATTAGGTGTATAGATCACTCTCCTTGTTTCATATTCATAAAGGACAAACAGATTGGACACCAAATTAGACTTTGTTGTTTTTAATTTAATAGTTAACTAAACATTCTAATTAAAATAAATTTAGGTTCACATTTACTAATTTTTTTTACACATTTTTAAAACAAATACATCTTGTATGAAATTTAAAACTTCTCAAGGAAATGTTTGAAATGTCAACCTCTGTCATAACACCAACAATAGTAAGATATTAATATTCTTTCTTTTAAAATTTATTATATAAATAAAAAACTAAAATACAACTTATATTTGTTCTTAATCTGTAGGTTTTGCCAAATTTTGTCCTTGTGATGGTAGAACCTTACAGAATTCATATTTGTTGATTCCATCTTGACGTGAGCTACTAGTTTCCCTAAAACACTTGTAAATATATTACAACTTGCCTATAGTAGCATTTACTTATATTTGCTGAGGACTGCCGTTTTGGGAGATTATCACATTGTCAATTCAGAACAAAACTAAGGGTTTTGTAGGTTAGGGTGGGGTGGGATTTTATGGTGGGGTGGGATTTTATGGTGGTGGTGGGATGTTATGGTAGGGGTCTGGGTGTATTTTGGTGAGTGTATTTTGGGAGCTATGATGTCAAAAAGTCTGAGTTATAATGTAATTGGGTGTTGAGTATGAGTGTAGGGTGTAGTTTGAAATGTTTATATATTTTGTATTGTTTGTTTGTGTATCGTTGGTTATTTTAGTTTGGCTGAAGAAGAGTTTGTAGATTGGATGTTATGTTTGTGTAGTCTTGGTTTGTGAGATGTTCAGCGAAGTTTGATTCGGTGTTTTTGTTTGTTATTGCTTTTATGTGTTATTAGTAGCATGTGTAAAATTAGGCAGTTTTAAAAATGCTTATAAGTTTTAATTAAGTGCCCAATTTAAAATGATAATCAGTTTTTATAGTATTATGAACATAAATTTGTAATTAGTACAAAAGACTCCTTCCACTGAAAATAAAGTAAAGGTGTGGCATAAATAATGGAATAAAACTATTCTGTACACAAACAGAATTACTCAGGAAACATAAAACTATATTGTACACAAACAGAATTACTCAGGAAAGCCAAATGTATCAAAAATATTGTTGATAACCTAAAATTGCTGTTTGAGAAACTAAAAACAGCCACTTTCAAGGCAAAGACCTGGAAACGGAATTCTAAAACTTGGAGTCCATATTAAATTTCTTTAAAAAAAAATTATTTAATTAGATATTTCTAAGCTAAATAATTTTTTTCTCCTTATCCTAAGCCAAATCCAATGCCACTGTTTTGTGCCCACTCACACTAAAACAGACTTTAGGTCTGTTTATATTGATAAGAACATTACATATGTAAAAAAAATATGTGACTTAGCTCATTGAGATAAAGAGTAAATGATGTCTTTATGCTTAAGGTATGAGACATACTAAGGATCCATACTTCAGTTCTAAATCTAGGTACTATACATCAGTGCTACTTAATGGGTGGGCGCAAATAAAAATACTTTAAAAAAACTCACTAAAGCTTTTTATTCACTCACTCACCATTTATTAAGCAAAAACTTTTACTATAACTATAGTTAAATAATACTTAACTAACGTAATACGAAGTAAAGCCTGTACTAGCGGCGAAACACAAGGCATTTAGTTTCTTAGTATGAGATTTATGAGAGTAGTGAGGGTTGGTTAGGTCAGTTGTTTTGAAAAGCGTCAGCAAGTAAGCCCTTATGTATTCACTTAGTTAAGTATTTTCTGGTGTCACCAAACTGTCAATCATAAAATGTATTTGGAGTTCTTTAGTGGTCTATGAGATTAATTTTGATGGTAATGAGACAGAAAATTATTAGTTTTTGTTGCATGACAAAGCCTATTGATTCCTGACCCTGAATCGCTTTGCTAGGCACTCCGTAACATCCTTTTTATTCTCCCAACCTAGCAATACCCATTGGTCCCTTTACATTGAATCACCTTGCTAGGCACTTCGTAACATCCTCTATATTCTCGCAACCTAGCAATGCCCATTGGCCCGACATTGAATCACCTCGCTAGGCACTTCGTAACATCCTCTTTATTCTCGCAACCTAGCAATGCCCATTGGCCCCTGACATTGAATCACCTTGCTAGGCACTTCGTAACATCCTCTTTATTCTCGCAACCTAGCAATGCCCATTGGCCCCTGACATTGAATCACCTTGCTAGGCACTTCATAACATCCTCTTTATTCTCGCAACCTAGCAATGCCCATTGGCCCCTGACATTGAATCACATTGCTTGGTACCCAGTAACATCCTTTTTATTTTCACAACCTAGCAATGCCCATTGGTCCCTGACATTGAATCACCTCCTTGCTAGGTACTCTGGAATATCTTTCTTATTTTCACAACCTAGTATTAGCCAATTGTTACCTGTTTTCATGACAAATAATACATTAAATTTTTAAAATGTTTAATATACCACATTTTTAAAATGAACTAAAAGTATAAAATAATTTTTCATGGTCCTTCTACAATTTTGAGGGAGAATTGTTAGTGGCTATGGATATATTTGTAAAACTTGGAGAGGAAAATGTGGGGTGCAGGCAATTCATGAAAGTTAATTGGAAGTAAAAGAATTAAATTACAGTGAACTGAAAATGGGATTCACTATTTGATTCATTTACTCCTCCTTAACTATCATGAATTGCCTGTGATCCACGTTTTTTTCTCCAAGTATTACAAATATATCCATAGCCACTAACGATTCTCCCTCAAAATTGTAGAAGGACCATGAAAAAATCATTTATATTTTTTAGTTCGCTTTAAAAACACAGCATATTAAAAAAAAATTATTAAATTTATTATTTTTTTTTAGTCATATATCTGGATGAAAATTTTCAATCAATTTTATAAATATTGATGAATAATATACACACCTGTACACAAACGAATCTAATTTGTTTAAGCAAACTTAAAGCAATTGAATGTTACACTGTCGTCCAGTCCTGACTTGTATGTAAAATTTCAAGTCTGTAGCTCATCAATTAAGTTTAATTTGTTTAAGCAAATATTGCAGACAAGGAACAGAAGCAATATCAGGTCATTACTCAGTTCTGAGATATATTTGAAAAAATTCCAATTATCTAGCTCATCACTCATATTCGATTTCTTTAAATAACTATTGTTTAACAAATGTAGAGACAAGAAAACTTGTGAATATTGCATTGTCATCTAATCCTGAGATACATTTAAAATTTCAGGACTCAAGCTCATCGAGTAGCTAGTTTAAACTTGATTGTAAAATTTCACCTGATCAGACAGGCAGATATGACAGAAACCAAACTAATAAAAACAAGGTGAAAAGGAATTGAAATCTGACCTTCACTCACTGAATATTAATTACATTGGCCTCACTGATTGTAGCAGGTTTCAACATATTAATCGTGGTTGACAACAAGTCATCGACATTTGCAACACCAACCTGGACAGTGTTTACCCATTATTGTCATTGATTGTGGGGTATTATAAATACTTGGAGATACTGATCCAGAAAGAACCTTGTTTCATCTTAGTAATCAATTTATGAAAACTAAATAAATCATTAAATACCAAAATTACTGAAAATATTTAAGGTAACATTTGCAAAACATATTTCTTTAGATAAATATTACTTTTGTTGAGTTATTAGAAAATTACAATCAAATCTTATATTATTTAATAACCTATTTGCTAATTAAATAGTTTGGAGATACCAATTGGGTCACACTTACAAAGTGCATTTTATATTTCATTTATATTTTATTCTAATTTTGGATTTGCAATACATACTTTGAACTGGTCTACTATAACTGTCAAGGGCCTAAAGTGAACAAGTGTTTAGTGAATAAGTTAGTAACTCTGAGGGCTATTTATTTCTGATTTATAAGAATGAGAGTTTCTTGGCACCTTGTAAAATAGTGGATGTTCGCTGTTCATTCAACTTAACAGGTCAACCTTAATCATTTATTAACTGTGATAAACTGCCTAATTGGAGTGATCGTTTTTAGTTAAATCGACTAGTTCATCTTTACAGAGGTGTCATTCAAGTCAACAAAGATAAATCGAAATATCATATGTTTTCCAAAAAGAAATATGTAGACAACTGTATTTTCACTGTTATTCTTAAGGAAAACCGTTTCCATTACTAATAGTAACTAGAGTTAATAGGATTTTTTGTAGAAATTCCACACTTGTATTCCCATAGTATTCCTAATTCCTAGATTTTCCCCCTTCATTAATTCGAAAGTTTTTTTCTCCTACCTCCACCTATTGAACAGAGATCAGGATTGCTTTTTATAAGAGGTTCTCCTCAAGATTGCTATAATGTTATAACCCAGACATAAGGCAAGATCCTCAAAAACTGATACGATAGGTAATGAAGTACAGTAATACCCCGTACTTACGCGATAGGTGGAACCGAGCGATAACCATGTAAGTTGTGTTTGCATAAGTCGCATTTTTACATACCCTAATTTTACATACAGTCATGTTTAATTGGGACCAAAAACTAAATAAACTAATAATTTGGAAGAAAAATGTGTATGTATTAAAATCTTAAATACATAATACTACATATATACAACAATATACTACATACATATTGCAAAGAAGTAAGTGAAAAGAAGTTATTTTGACATAGAAGACTTCATAAAAGCTAATAAATTCGTTTTGACACATTTAATATTGTTTCTTCTCATGCAGAATTTCCTCGTAATTTGCTAATTTTTTTTGTTTTGTGACAGAAATACGCTCATTGTTGAAGTCTATGTTTTCCAAAATTTGTAAGCCTTACTCAATTAAACTAAAGCACTTTGTCAAGTTTCTAACCATCATTTTATCTTCTACGTCTACTGCGTGTAAAGAATCTGCATTTTTAAGGTCTTGCTCACGCATTTCTATGAGCTCATCAATTAATTGTCAGGTCCTGGTTGTGTAAATCCAACAGTTCTTGAACGTCATCATTATTCACTTCTAAATCGAGTTTTCTGGTAAAACCGACATCTTCTTCAATCACATCAGCAATTTTATCTGACTCTAGCACTGATTTTGCTTCAGTTTCACTGGCGAAACAATTTTTGTGAAATTTTATTCCAAGATTTTCCAGTGATTCTCAAAGCATCTAAAACATTGAACTTCAACGGAGAGCTCTTTGTTCTGTCTCATAGCTTCATACAGATGCGCAAATAATCTTGTGTAATAAGCTCTAAATATTTTGATGACTCCCTGGTCCATCGGTCGAAGCAAACTAGTTGTGTTTGGTAACAAAAATATCACTTTCGCGTGTGTGTCGAAATTAGTTAAAGTAGTAGGATGGCCAGGTGCATCAATTAATAGAAACTACTTTAAAAGGAATTTGTTTACACGGACAAAAACGTTCGACTTCAGGTATGAAACCACGCCAAACCTGTCCTCAAAATAAGAAACTGTGACCTAAGTCTTCCGATTAAACTTCCAAATCACGGTCAAGCTAGCTTTAGAAATATTTTTTATTGCCCATTGATTTTCTGAGGGATAAACTATGAGACAATGCAACTTACAGTCACCAGCTGTATTTGCGCCAACCATCACTGTCATTCGGTCTTTGGCGGCCTTAAAACCTGGAAATGTTTTCTCTTTATGCGCTATAAACGTTCTTTTAGGCATTTTCTTCCAGAAAAATCCAGTTTCTGCGTAACTTGGTCAGCATGATTAGAAACCACGTAACTTGAGAATCACGTGAGACGGGGTAGCGTAAGTCGAGGTATTACTGTAACTACGGAATGATTAAAAAAGGCAATTATTATACAGATTATTAAGAAATATGAGCAATAATACCCGTTACATTACTACTGTTTGTTAGTTTACTTTAAATAATGACGGTAAAGAAACTATTTGAAGACCTTGGTGCAAAAACAAGACAACTCCAATTATTGGTGATTTTAATGATGTAAACCTATTGGAAAAAAATTCTCTGTGGATTGCAGTAAAAACAGTATAACTATTGCAGGATTACCTTTTATTTTTATAGATTTGTTCTTGTCATCAGATGTGGATAATATGTCAAACTATAAAGAAATTTCACAAGAGGAAAAATTTGCAGATGGTGTACATGAGAAGAAAAATGAAGATGCTCCATTTAACCCTAGTGGTCTAAAAATGACCGCACCAAATAAGCTTTTTTATGCAGATGTTTAAGTTAGCAACCTAGGCGCCCGCCCCTCCATCACATCCCTCCCGCACTGCTCTACCAGTTTATAGCCAGACCAAAAACTATAGCCAGTTTATACGACCAAAAACTTTGCGCTATACGGAGTGTTGAATTTACGTTGCGGTCACTTTTAAGCAAAACTTTTCGCCTAAGAAAAGTAAGTTGAGGAGTTCTGGGGGAAGTAATTCTGAAAGTGAAAAAAAAGCAACATCGATTTTGATTAGGTAAATAATTGTTTTATTTGTATAAAAAAATAAGTTTCAATAAAAAAAAATATTTTTGACCGTGCAATCTTATACTTTCTCAGAAAATTTAATGAAAAAGCTTTACGTCAATACAAATGTGAGTCAAAATTTTCGAACATGCATTTTCGAATGGTGTATCGACTTATAAGCTCGATATTCGTTCTCAGTGTCCTCAAAAACCCCTAGAAATAGTTTTTATGTACTTTTAATATAAAAATTTTAAAATGCATATAAAAAATGCATTATATGCATTTTTAACCCTTATTATTGCATTTGTACCAAATGCAAGAAAATTACATTTTTTCTACACACACCACGAACATTTTGCAAAAAACCCCACTTCGATACCTTTACGCCCATCCTGATTTGTAACTTTTAACTAATTATCCTCGACTATCAGCTCATGATGTGCAGTGTTGTTGAATGAAGGAGAGCAGGGGTTGTCCCTGTTGTTATTGGGCAGAATTACGCTGTAATTTACTGATATTTCGTCACAACTGTCATCGGTTAATTTGTCACAGGTTCTACTCAGTATGTCATTTTTGAGAAAACTATTTGTGTCAGGTTTTACGACAGTGACAGTGCTGTGTACAGTAGATGCAATTTCACACTTGATAGTTTGTTCTTAATTTCATAGTGTATTTTTAAATAAAAGGAGCCTTCCAAAAAAAAAAAACAAGGTATAGAGTCATTTCACTAGTGTTGTATGCCTCCCTTTTATTGCCACATATAGAGATATCTCAGCATCCTTTGTCACCATTACATATCACTCAGGTGCTGTCACTAAAATTACTGATCCAATAAAGTCACTGAATCAACCATTCATAGACTACTTCAGTTTTTACAAATCAATAACTTAAGAATTTACTGCCAATTCTTAGTGAAGAGGAAAAGAAGGGCCTAAGGAGATGTAGTGTTTACCATCTTAGGGTGTCTAGTGAAATCCCAGGGTTTTTCAAGGATTTCCAGAATGTTTAAAAGTAAAAGTTACGGTGTTAGATTTATAATAACGTTATATACTTATTAAAAACTTTAATTTTGTAATTTATTTTTGAATGATTTACTTACTACAATATGGTTATCCATAACATTTTAAATTAACTCATTTTAAGATTTAAATATTTTTTTTTATTACCTTTTTCAATATATCATTAAAGTTAAGAAATTAATATAACACACCATATTGTAAGATTTTTTAATATTTTCCTTCTTCCTCATTTAGTTTCTGCTTTCTTTTTTAGGCTTGTATTTCTTTGAGTTTATCTTCTTCATTTTGTCTATCTATTTCTTCTCTTTTTCCTTTAAAGCAACTTTCTTATTTTTGTAAGCATTTTTGTATGGGGACCACATTTCAACCTGACCTAAGCTGAACGACCAGCTGTCCAGAATCGGTAGTTACTGGGAGGCTAGACGCTGAATTTTACAACAGCCAAGTGAGGGCATTGGCTAAAAGTAAAGTAGAGTACAAATGTTGTTACAGTATACATACTCTAATAATTCATCCTCGTTATCCATTTTCATTGTACAAGATAATAAACACTACTAAACACACTTCAAGTAACACTAATACAATAACACAGTCCCCTATCCGATAGCAATACTAAAAAAAAACAAAATGTTCATAGAAACTGGTACAATAACTAACAAGCGATTTAAAGTTTTCCTGCAAAAACTAACGTAACTGATTCAAAATAATTGACAATTATTTTATTTCATTCTCTCATATTTCTTTTTGTGTTTTCTCTTCGATTGACAAAGACCACTTTGTGGTTGAAATATATCATTGTTTAAGTGCTTTTATGTGTTTCTATTTCAAGACTACAGAGTGGACTCTTACCAAGGTAAGTCTGTCAGTCTCCTAGTCCAAAAAATCTAAATAATCTTTACCAACCAAAACTAACCTAAATATATATATATATATATATATATATATATATATATATATATATATATATATATATATTTCAGTAGAGTTGATACATATGGTTGTTACTTGTTTGGTTTCATCTAGAAATCATGATGTCGTTTTATATATTTTAAGTTATATACAGTCGAGTCTCAAACTGATTCCTAATTTATCAAAGTTCTGTTAAATTTGAGCGTGTTTCTATTTCAGACTATTTAGAAAGGAAATTGCTTTCTAAATATCTATTTGAAAACAAATTCAAATTATTTACTGTTAGACAATATACTGTCACATCCCGATGAAGATCAATTGTGGTTGGATGATATCCGTGCTTTATTTCTAACCGCAAATATTACAAGCCTAATCCAGCTGTTGGATCAGGGTGTTTGGAATGTATGAAAAAAGTATAAACGTTACCTTTTAGAATATCTCTTGGAAGCGACCGAACGGGAAGAAAGCATTGTAGGCTTTCTAAAAAAATATATATTGTGAAGGAAGTTGTGTACTGTATAGCCAATTCATGGAACGAAGTAAAAGAATAAATAAATATTAAGTAGGTCATGGAATAGAGTCCTGAGTCGTAATAAAACTGTTGACTGTGTCATTGATGCACAAGAAAAAACAGATTTGACATTTCTGATCAAGAAATTTTCAGGTTGTGAAAATGTCATTGATACGAACTTACGTCGATGGATGAATAAGGATGCAAGTAAGTAACAATAACACATTTGTATCACTCCGTGCCTATTCACAACTTCTACATCCGCGCTGAATATTTTACGCTACTTTAAATTGAAAAAAGTAACTTTCCGAGGTCAATTTTAAATAAATTCTTGTGGATATCGTCCTATTTGGTGGTGTTAAACCATTTCCCAAAATATCGTATGGCGCCGAGCTTCTGCATTTTTACCGAAATAACTACCACAGATATTAAATACTATTTCTTTATTATTTATTGTATTTTGTAGAGTGCAGCCATTCAGTCCAACATTTGAACCATAAGTTTAAGTTAAAATGATAGGATATGTTTTCTTAATAAAGAATATGTTGTATGAAATTATTTATGATCTGTGGGGTGTATTATTGTTAACTGATTTAATTTTATTGTTTGATGTTTTAATACAGTAATTCAAAAAACCAAATTGTCATACGTTGCCCATGATTATATTAGTTCTTTTGTCGCATGGTTGTGTTAATATAAAAACCAGTACTAAAGGTGTTGCTATGATAGTTGCCAAAGTTTTAAATAATTATTTCTTTGTTCAGAATTTTGTTTAAAGTGTATTATGTGAAGATCTAGAAAATTGGAGTTGGTGGACTATCAGTAAACAATTACTAAATATTTTTTTATAATCCATGGTGTTTACACAGTTCTTCAATAGTCAAATATTATATACAATATCAGAAGCTATACAAACATTTTTGTAATTAAAACCTGTTTTTGTTTCAGTTTCAGAATCTTAGATGCTCATGAAACAAGTTGACAAAGATTTAGAGATTATGAAGAGATTGTAAACACTGATAGCTTTGTTGAGTATTGGAACAATTCCTATGAACTGCTGTAACAGCAAGTTGTAAGTAGACATTCACATTAATATTTCATTAGTCTTTGTAAAATGACTTGTTACTTTTAGGTTCTGGTAAAGTTTAGTTTTTCATTAAACTGACAAAGATAACTCTGGTCATGGTCAGGTCTGTTTTGTGATATATAGATACACATAGATAAAAACAGGGAATTAAAACATTTTGTATATTTCGTTTCATTACGTGTATTTTCAACTGATAAATGTTCCAAAAAGCTGATTATTTGGCCGATATTTTTCTGGACCAATGTATTCTTTTGAAATAAATACAAAAGTTAACCAAGAAAATTGAATTAGCAAAATGTTTCATTAACCCTGGAGCAGGGGCACCAAGTCTTACAGACCTGGAGCAAGGAAATTTTGTTGACACGGTTGATAGAATGTGCCAGAAACCTAATGCTTTGTCTAGCTGTCTATTATTGCAACCCAGTCAAAGTTGAAGTACTGTTCATTTCATCTCAGTGTTTATTTACAATTTGGGTCTGACAGACTTGACGCCTTGGCTCGTGTTACTGTGATTCGGGTCTGACAGACTTGGCGCCCCGGCTTGTGTTACTGAATTTTGTGATTTAAAATAAATAAAAACTGTTTATTCTTAGTGTTTATTAATGATTTTTTTTCGAATAAAGTGTTATATTATCGGCTATATCGAATAAGTTTTTATAAACTCCTTGAACAACAGCTAGTATTCTTCAAAAAGACTAAATTCACCAACTTTTAAATGAAAGTGTTTATTTTGAGCTTGATGACAGCCCAGATGATGACGAGGAGGCTCATAATGAGTACTGGGGTTGCCATGAACTCAGGAATAATAATTTTTTTTAAATTCGGCTAAAGGTGGAGTTGCTACTCTGGATCAGTTGTGTGCTACATATGACGTGGTTAGAAGCACAAGAAGGGGGGGCAATGGTTATATTCTACTCTATTTTGAATGTGACAGGCATTAACTCCCAAATAATTTACATTCCAAACAATCCAACTACACAACTACAAGTAGAAGGGGGCATTTGAAAGAACTGGCATTGAGCTTAACATCTGAAGAACTTCAATGCAGATCTTTGGTGTCTAACATCAATCCTGAGATCCGCCTGTGAAGACAAGAGGTTGCTGGCACTTCAAAAACTGCTAAACAATTCCTTCCAAGTACCAGGAAAAGGTGTTTTTTTTTGTAAACAGGGTAACAAAAATCAAGTATAGTTGTAAGTACTGCCAAATTTTATATATTTAGTCCATGCACAGTATGTATGCACGGACTGCCCAAATACTGAAGAGGGCAATCCGTAAGAACAAAGTCCAAAAATGTTTTTGAAACCACTCTGTTGTTTTGTGATGTTGTTTTCTATAAGTTTATGATAATTTTTTAATGTATAGTTATTGTTTTACCAACCCTAGCAGGAATTATTTTTTTCTTATACATAATTTTCTACAAGTTTGTTTAATTGCAATAAATATTTTAGAACTTTTCTACTTTTTTATTATACTCCTTAAAAACCATTTGATAGAACCTAATTTACAAGTATATTAATTAAAAAGAAGTCTAACCTTTATTTCTATACCTGAAAATACTAAAAACATAAATGGGTCTGTCAGACTTGGCGCCCTGGCTGACGTTACAAACTGGGGCGCTCCCTCTCCAGGGTTAAGTTTAAAAGAAAATGAGAACACAGCTATTAGCTAACATCTTATAAACATTTTATGTTTTCAGAAGTGTTGCATGGATTTATCTTCACAAGCTCAGACTTGACAGATTGTTTATAAACACACAGAGTTACATTCACAAGTTCTATGTTTATTAAACATTGATGTTAACATGATGAGTGCGGCAGTCATGCATGATTGCCTGCTTCACTAACTTCCTTGGTAGTAGACGTTCATGTATGTCCAAATCCTCCTCTTAATTCATTGGGTTAGTGTGAGGTTAGTCATTAAAAGACAAATTTGTGTCGCTTGCCGCTTATTGTGCCAGTCTTTGTGAACATTTCAGTGCATTTTTTTCTGTTTGTTTCACCCATTCTGTTAGATTAGGGACATATTAGTGTTACTTGAAGTGTTTATTGGTTTTTGTACAATGAATATAAATGATGAAGATGAATTATTGGAGAATCTCTTCCTACACAAATGTTGTAATTTTGATAGGGAAGTAACAGTAGTGTGACTGGCCGCAGCGGCACTTGCTGCTCATCACCTAGCAACGAACCACCAACGATCTGTTTTATTTATGGACTCCCAAGCCAATATAATTGCAATAGCCAACAGCTCTTCAACAGACTGTTCTATCATTCCGCTGTCTTGAACCAATCTTACATCTTCTGCAAAATGAATAGTCAGCCTTCAGTGGATCCCAAGTCACGTCAGCATCACAGGCAACGAAAGAGCAGACGACCTAGCAAAAAATGGAGCACAGATGCAACAACCATACGCAGAAGCCAGCCTCCCCTCTGCCAAACATGTTATCGATACAACCCTGAACCATTCCATGAAACAAGGGCATGAGGAAGCCAGCAGAAGGAAACAGTGGGCATCCCTTAGCAGTTGCGGTCCTCTGGTGGCCACAAGCAATAGGGCAACTGCCATGGCTGTCTTCCTACTCTTGACAGGAAACGGCTATCTCCAGGCCCACCTCTACTGTTTTAGCCTAGCACAATCCGATGCATGCTGGCTCTGTCTCGATGGTGTAATGTTTGGGGACCACATTTCAACCTGACCTAAGCTGAACGACCACCTGTCCAGAATCGGTAGTTACTGGGAGGCTAGACGCTGAATTTTACAACAGCCAAGTGAGGGCATTGGCTAAAAGTAAAGTAGAGTACAAATGTTGTTACAGTATACATACTCTAATAATTCATCCTCGTTATCCATTTTCATTGTACAAGATAATAAACACTACTAAACACACTTCAAGTAACACTAATACAATAACACAGTCCCCTATCCGATAGCAATACTAAAAAAAACCAAAATGTTCATAGAAACTGGTACAATAACTAACAAGCGATTTAAAGTTTTCCTGCAAAAACTAACGTAACTGATTCAAAATAATTGACAATTATTTTATTTCATTCTCTCATATTTCTTTTTGTGTTTTCTCTTCGATTGACAAAGACCACTTTGTGGTTGAAATATATCATTGTTTAAGTGCTTTTATGTGTTTCTATTTCAAGACTACAGAGTGGACTCTTACCAAGGTAAGTCTGTCAGTCTCCTAGTCCAAAAAATCTATATATATAGGAATTTTTTGGACTTGATAGGAGACTGACAGACTTACCTAAAGGCAATAGTCCAAAACTGCAATCTCTTGGAAATAAGCACATATAAAACACTTAATACACTTTTATTTGAAATATTTCGATCAACATGATCTTCTTCAGTCAAGAAAGAGAAAAACAAAACAAAAGAAAAAATATATATATATATTTACAATTATCTGAATTATTTCTACAACAAAATCAGCAATACCAGGAAACCAATAAATAAACTTATTAATAGATACTTATCAAAATTTCGCCTGATATTAACCCATTGGCGTGCTGGTTTTTCAGAGCCTGGTGTAGCCTGAGAATTAATTTGGCACTTCTAAGATTTTCATTAAAACAACTATAACTTTTTTTTATAACCACTATAACTATAACACAATACATTTCTGAACACAACAATGTTAATTGCAAGTAACGAGTTCAATAAATTGTGTAGAAGTCCTCACAAAGTAGCAAAGCTAGAGTAAAGTAGGTATTGTGTTTCTAAAATACACCATTCACTATATTAACACGTTGAGTGAGGAGGGCCTGCATAAACTCCCATGCTCTACTAGCGCCCACGGCAGTAGCCGTTCACGTATCCCCCGCTCTCAATTCCTTGAATCAGTTACGTTAGTTTTTGCAGGAAAACTTTAAATCGCTTGTTAGTTATTGTACCAGTTTCTATGAACATTTTGGTTTTTTTTAGTATTGCTATCGGATAGGGGACTGTGTTATTGTATTAGTGTTACTTGAAGTGTGTTTAGTAGTGTTTATTACCTTGTACAATGAAAATGGATAACGAGGATGAATTATTAGAGTATGTATACTGTAACAACATTTGTACTCTACTTTACTTTTAGCCAATGCCCTCACTTGGCTGTTGTAAAATTCAGCGTCTAGCCTCCCAGTAACTACCGATTCCGGACAGCTGGTCGTTCAGCTTAGGTCAGGTTGAAATGTGGTCCCCATACATTACACCATCGAGACAGAGCCAGCATGCATCGGATTGTGCTAGGCTAAAACAGTAGAGGTGGGCCTGGAGATAGCCGTTTCCTGTCAAGAGTAGGAAGACAGCCATGGCAGTTGCCCTATTGCTTGTGGCCACCAGAGGACCGCAACTGCTAAGGGATGCCCACTGTTTCCTTCTGCTGGCTTCCTCATGCCCTTGTTTCATGGAATGGTTCAGGGTTGTATCGATAACATGTTTGGCAGAGGGGAGGCTGGCTTCTGCGTATGGTTGTTGCATCTGTGCTCCATTTTTTGCTAGGTCGTCTGCTCTTTCGTTGCCTGTGATGCTGACGTGACTTGGGATCCACTGAAGGCTGACTATTCATTTTGCAGAAGATGTAAGATTGGTTCAAGACAGCGGAATGATAGAACAGTCTGTTGAAGAGCTGTTGGCTATTGCAATTATATTGGCTTGGGAGTCCATAAATAAAACAGATCGTTGGTGGTTCGTTGCTAGGTGATGAGCAGCAAGTGCCGCTGCGGCCAGTCACACTACTGTTACTTCCCTATCAAAATTACAACATTTGTGTAGGAAGAGATTCTCCAATAATTCATCTTCATCATTTATATTCATTGTACAAAAACCAATAAACACTTCAAGTAACACTAATATGTCCCTAATCTAACAGAATGGGTGAAACAAACAGAAAAAAATGCACTGAAATGTTCACAAAGACTGGCACAATAAGCGGCAAGCGACACAAATTTGTCTTTTAATGACTAACCTCACACTAACCCAATGAATTAAGAGGAGGATTTGGACATACATGAACGTCTACTACCAAGGGAGTTAGTGAAGCAGGCAATCATGCATGACTGCCGCACTCATCATGTTAACATCAATGTTTAATAAACATAGAACTTGTGAATGTAACTCTGTGTTTATAAACAATCTGTCAAGTCTGAGCTTGTGAAGATAAATCCATGCAACACTTCTGAAAACATAAAATGTTTATAAGATGTTAGCTAATAGCTGTGTTCTCATTTTCTTTTAAACTTAACCCTGGAGAGGGAGCACCCCAGTTTGTAACGTCAGCCAGGGCGCCAAGTCTGACAGACCCATTTATGTTTTTAGTATTTTCAGGTATAGAAATAAAGGTTAGAGTTCTTTTTAATTAATATACTTGTAAATTAGGTTCTATCAAATGGTTTTTAAGGAGTATAATAAAAAAGTAGAAAAGTTCTAAAATATTTATTGCAATTAAACAAACTTGTAGAAAATTATGTATAAGAAAAAAATAATTCCTGCTAGGGTTGGTAAAACAATAACTATACATTAAAAAATTATCATAAACTTATAGAAAACAACATCACAAAACAACAGAGTGGTTTCAAAAACATTTTTGGACTTTGTTCTTACGGATTGCCCTCTTCAGTATTTGGGCAGTCCGTGCATACATACTGTGCATGGACTAAATATATAAAATTTGGCAGTACTTACAACTATACTTGATTTTTGTTACCGTTTACAAAAAAAAAACACCTTTTCCTGGTACTTGGAGGGAATTGTTTAGCAGTTTTTGAAGTGCCAGCAACCTCTTGTCTTCACAGGCGGATCTCAGGATTGATGTTAGACACCAAAGATATGCATTGAAGTTCTTCAGATGTTAAGCTCAATGCCAGTTCTTTCAAATGCCCCCTTCTACTTGTAGTTGTGTAGTTGGATTGTTTGGAATGTAAATTATTTGGGAGTTAATGCCTGTCACATTCAAAATAGAGTAGAATATAACCATTGCCCCCCCCCTTCTTGTGCTTCTAACCACGTCATATGTAGCACACAACTGATCCAGAGTAGCAACTCCACCTTTAGCCGAATTTTAAAAAAATTATTATTCCTGAGTTCATGGCAACCCCAGTACTCATTATGAGCCTCCTCGTCATCATCTGGGCTGTCATCAAGCTCAAAATAAACACTTTCATTTAAAAGTTGGTGAATTTAGTCTTTTTGAAGAATACTAGCTGTTGTTCAAGGAGTTTATAAAAACTTATTCAATATAGCCGATAATATAACACTTTATTCGAAAAAAATCATTAATAAACACTAAGAATAAACAGTTTTTATTTATTTTAAATCACAAAATTCAGTAACACAAGCCGGGGCGCCAAGTCTGTCAGACCCGAATCACAGTAACACGAGCCAAGGCGTCAAGTCTGTCAGACCCAAATTGTAAATAAACACTGAGATGAAATGAACAGTACTTCAACTTTGACTGGGTTGCAATAATAGACAGCTAGACAAAGCATTAGGTTTCTGGCGCATTCTATCAACCGTGCCCCTGCTCCAGGGTTAATGAAACATTTTGCTAATTCAATTTTCTTGGTTAACTTTTGTATTTATTTCAAAAGAATACATTGGTCCAGAAAAATATCGGCCAAATAATCAGCTTTTTGGAACATTTATCAGTTGAAAATACACGTAATGAAACGAAATATACAAAATGTTTTAATTCCCTGTTTTTATCTATGTGTATCTATATATCACAAAACAGACCTGACCATGACCAGAGTTATCTTTGTCAGTTTAATGAAAAACTAAACTTTACCAGAACCTAAAAGTAACAAGTCATTTTACAAAGACTAATGAAATATTAATGTGAATGTCTACTTACAACTTGCTGTTACAGCAGTTCATAGGAATTGTTCCAATACTCAACAAAGCTATCAGTGTTTACAATCTCTTCATAATCTCTAAATCTTTGTCAACTTGTTTCATGAGCATCTAAGATTCTGAAACTGAAACAAAAACAGGTTTTAATTACAAAAATGTTTGTATAGCTTCTGATATTGTATATAATATTTGACTATTGAAGAACTGTGTAAACACCATGGATTATAAAAAAATATTTAGTAATTGTTTACTGATAGTCCACCAACTCCAATTTTCTAGATCTTCACATAATACACTTTAAACAAAATTCTGAACAAAGAAATAATTATTTAAAACTTTGGCAACTATCATAGCAACACCTTTAGTACTGGTTTTTATATTAACACAACCATGCGACAAAAGAACTAATATAATCATGGGCAACGTATGACAATTTGGTTTTTTGAATTACTGTATTAAAACATCAAACAATAAAATTAAATCAGTTAACAATAATACACCCCACAGATCATAAATAATTTCATACAACATATTCTTTATTAAGAAAACATATCCTATCATTTTAACTTAAACTTATGGTTCAAATGTTAGACTGAATGGCTGCACTCTACAAAATACAATAAATAATAAACAAATAGTATTTACTAATATCTGTGGTAGTTATTTCGGTAAAAATGCAGAAGCTCGGCGCCATACGATATTTTGGGAAATGGTTTAACACCACCAAATAGGACGATATCCACAAGAATTTATTTAAAATTGACCTCGGAAAGTTACTTTTTTCAATTTAAAGTAGCGTAAAATATTCAGCGCGGATGTAGAAGTTGTGAATAGGCGCGGAGTGATACAAATGCTTCGTGATGTTACAACTGCATTTCATTGTATAAAATTAAAACCAAATCTAACCTGACTTGACACTTTTTCGGTAAATTTTAATACAGGTATACAGTATTGGTGGTTTTGAACAATTTCCCAAAATATCGTATAGTGCCGGAGTACATCATTTCAACCGTTATTTCTTTGCCACATGTAATTAATATTGGAAAAAACATGTACTTGGCAATGCAACAAGTCATCAAGAACACAGAAAAAATAAAAATTAGTGACAATGTTTAAAAAAACTAACTTTAAAGTAAGTACAACAGAAATAAAAATAACAAAATATAAGATTGTAGGTTATATGACAAATTTTACACAACTTCAAAATCAAGGTGACAATATTTAGGAAAGTAAATTATTGTTATGTATTATATTCAGGTCTGTAATTATACCACTAATTACAATCAGACCTCATTGTAGTGATATTGAGGTAGTAAATAAGTGACTACAATTATATATAGATAATTAAGAATATAGCTATAAAATATTTGGTTAGAATTTTTATTACCTTTCCCCACGATGATTTCTTGGCAAAAAAATTTAGCATTAAATGCTGAAAGTCATCAAAAATACAGAGAAAATAACAAAACTTTCTGCTCATACCTAAAAAACTATAAATTTTGAATGATAAATTTTAATCAACATAAGGGTAAAAATATAGTCTTAATGACGTTAGTGTTAAACATTTTTTTTGGTCTTAAATTACACGTTTTAATCTGTAGAATACGAATATCGACTTTTCTTTCCGCCGAAATTACGGAAAGTTACTTTTTTCACATTTTAAATGTTAGGTTGTAATGGGATGTATTGCATAAACGAGTCTTATAGATAGTTAAAATTTTTTTTCTATTTTAATTACTCATTTCAATGTGTAGAACACTAATATAAACATATGTTTAAGGCAATGTTTTGTAAAGTTCTAGATGTGTTGTACATTACAAAAGTTGCTCAACCACCTCCAATTTGGTGATTGTTAAGTTTAGCCACCAAGAGATTTCGGTCACCCAATATTTTACAGCCCGATGCAGAAACTCAAAATGAATAAAAAAATACTACCAAATGTAATAATCCTATGTTTGTGAATGTACTTTATCATGTTTCCCTGACACTACCTAATGCAAAAATCCTACTTTTGTAAATGTACACTAAAAATGTGCTAGTGAATCCTGATGCAGAGCTCAGTTATGCAATAATTACTTACAAGTATTTGTATAAGTGTTTTTACATTAAAAACACACTTTTCGACCTCATAACTCCTAATACCCACTATAATATCCCACACCCATCCCAACCTTCGAAAACCTTCAGATCAGTTACAGTCTGAGTTGACAATGAAACACAACTCCCTAAACGGCCATTCTCAACAAATGTAATAGCTACTATAGGCAAGAGCAAAATATTTACAAGTGTTTTAGTGAAAACTAGTAGCTCATGCGAAGATGGATTCAACTAATAAAAATTTTGTAACTAGGTCTTCTATTTGTTATATTTCGCGCACATAGATCTTATCAGATGATTTTATTCCATTATAGATTTTACAAGACACTAATTGAATCCAGCATAATTTGAAAAGGTTTATTGATGTACATAAAAAAATTCATAAAATACTTAAAAACAAAACTTAATCAAAAACACTTTGATCTTATCTACACTTTCAAATTTATTTACTTTTTCACAAAGAAGTCCTGAATCTGTAATCCAGCAAAATATTGTTGATAATGCTGATAAATAAAAGACATACAAGAGTAAAGTCGAACTAGATATGAATGACATCGATAGTAAATCATATCGATAACAGGTCTGATAAATAGGATGTAGCATATAGCCAACTGGTTTATTGGAATTTACAATGCTTGTATACATTGTTTGGTCTGTGCCAGAGATTGCATAACACATGAAATGATAACATTAAGGGAAGAGGTAATTACAATATTTAACTCAATTACAATCTATTTATACTATTTCGTGTCAGTCTTCAAATGAAATGGTAACAATAACCGAATGATTAAGCATGATCACACTATGTGGTGGCTACTGTACTAGCAAATCACATGGATGGAGTATAAATTTAATTTTTGATTGACATATAAGTTTAGAAAAAATCGACTCCTTATATATGTTTTGTTATTAAATATTTCAAATCGTGTATTTAGATAATTATTTCCTTATCAACATTAATACTATTACCATTTATATAACCACCAGCATCAGTGATTAGCTGTGATTGCAGACTGACTGTTATATAGTATAAATTAATATAATCCTAAAGTGAAATGTCCTAAGCTGTATATTAGTACAACGAGGTTATCTTTGTACAATTAACATGACATAAGGTTATCATTATCATAACGTTACAAGTTAAGCTCAATGAATAGTTGCTACTTAAATCGGTTGAACTAACATCTTAATATAAGCTATACCACGCAATAATTATAATACAAAAATGTATACTACTGCTTATAATATACATATATGTATTTTAAAAGTGTTGTAGAATAATGATAAATGCCACTGCATTGATTGCTTATAACAATCGGAATATCCACAACGAATGAACTGTTCAAATGAGCTCTACATTATAGTGAACCGTTTTTCTAAGACCGTGGACATACAGAGAGCAACTGGTGACGGCAACGCCACACAAACTTGAGTTGCTTTTTCACAGTACGGAGTAGCATGCACATATTCTGAAAGAAGTGATGTAGAAACTAGAGTTGTTCCAATCAAGGAAATGCTGTAAACTCGTTTCTCAGTTGCCAGTAGTATTTGTTGTGTTGTGTATGCGTTTCTCAAGAGTGATACCGTATTTAAATGATAATAATTTTTATTTGTACGTTTTGTGTTTCTGTTTCTTTGAACAGTGTTTAATTATAGTGATATATAATGTCAGAAAAACAAAATATTGCTGGTTCTGGTCATGTATTGTGTATCCAACCACTTCAAGACGATACGAATGCTTATCAACAATTTGTTCAGAATATATAAAATCGACACTTAAACTATAAAACTTCATTTGCTTAAAAACTAATTTTTATTTCATTGTAATATAACGTTATTTTAAGTTTTGCAGTTAAACATAAAAATAAATACATACTTGAGCAATTAACCTTAGCTGAGTGTTATTGTTAATCTTTCTCCAACTGAAAATTATTTCTCCATTTTCCTCGCCAATTATTTGTTTTTTTTAATGTTACATTATTTAAAATGTAGTCGTAACTGATATTTTTCATACGATAATAATTAAAAATTTGGTCTGGGTAATTTCGTGAATTTTGCACAGCAATAATATATTTACTTTGTCTCGCATGAATAACGTTATAGAGGTGTAGGTCTACACTAAAATTGTCTTTTTTTGTAGTTTCTTTCTTAAAATATAAACAATCTTCCTCTGACGACGAGATAACTGACAACTAATCTAGCAACTTTATATGAATAATCGTATAAACCGACTAGCAACGTTTCTAATGGCAACTCAAGTACGTTGCGTTGCGATCATCAGTTGCCTTCTGTATGTCCGCAGCCTAAATGAATTGGTTACCTCCTTCCTCATCTGGTTGGCCGAAAACAGCAATGAATTGTTTGGCATTTGTCTATCAATCAGCAGGTTAGCAGGAAACATCCTATGTCTGGCATTAGTTTGCTATGCATTGGTGGTGTACCATGCGAAACAGCTGATGCCGTGGTTTACGGTTACATCTATTATTGTGATTCTATGATTTCGACTGTTAAAAGACAGCTGATTTGGCAGGTCACATTAGAGCACAATGTTGCCAAAGTAGTCTTGTAGTGTATATTTAAAATGTTGTGATGATCGCTATTCAAGAACCGCAGTCTATGTAAAAGTAGTAGTATTGATTGCTAATGTTATAAAATGGAACTTGAGAGGTTTATTTTTCTTTTACATTACATTTCTAGAAGGTAACATAAAACAGGTATGTTGATCAATTAGAGGAACATTGCACATTTAATTTTCCCGTATTAAACCTAAATGTCCTAACCTAGATATATTTTTCACCAAACCTATTTTACATTTTCTTTATGACTAAATATGAGAATTATATATTTTATTGAAAGCATTAATAAGTTAGTACATTTGGAACAATTTAGACATGCTTTTTAAAATTATATCTATTGTTGGGTTTTAAAACTACATATTTAAAAACTGAATTTGATGTTGGGATTTATTTCTCGTGCCCACGTGTACGACTTTAGCGAAAAAAAAATATACCGGCCGATGCAGCAAGTCGTCAGGATTACGAAAAAAATCTCTCTCTCACGCCCCAAAAATTAACAATTTTGGAAAATTGGAATATGGAAAATTGTAGCACCCATATGTGGTGCTAGTAGTGCTGGTAAAAATGCAAATTGCGAACACCCAATACAATTAATATAATTAATCAAAAACATATACAATATCAAGATCACAGTGGTACAATATATAACAAAAATATAGGTGAAAAAACCCCAAAACGACAAAAATTAATCAAAAAATAACTAAAATAAGTTACCTAAGATTAAATCCTTATGTACATTTCGATGACAGTCATCATCTTCAGAGGTTCCTATTACAAAAGTACAATCTAGAATACAACAAAAATTAACAAACTAGACTGACACCAACCGCTGTTTTGTATTCTAGATTGTCCTTTTGTAATAGGAACCTCTGAAGATGATGAATTTGTCATCAAAATGTACACAAGGATTTAATCTTAGGTAACTTATTTTAGTTATTTTTTGATTAATTTTTGGGGTTTTTCACCTATATTTTTGTTAATCAAAAACATGTTTTGAATTTATATTGATCATTATTGCCACGGAAGGTTAATTTTATGTACCTATGAAGTATCCAGTCAGGATAGCTTTGGTTGTAATTTTATAAATTCAACCAAAGGTACAAATGTAAGGTTAAAATAGAGATCATGTGACGTCACCTGGCCAGTTACTCCGCAGAAGTAGACGTCTGATTAAATAATGTTTTATAAAATTTAAACTAAATTTATACTGAATGGATACTACTGAATTTACTGAATTTACTGGATATACTGAATTTAGTATAGGTAAATAGTAATGTATAACAAATCTATCCTAACTAGAGACTTTATAGATATATTTTAATATACGTATACATAGTAAGGCATGCCGTTGATACACTTACATAGTACTTCATACTACTCCACACTGAATTTATTTACCCAACTTTGAGAATATGGTATTTATTTCCCTGAGTGAGAGTTTTCGAATCCCTGATGACTTTGTGCATCACCCAGTATAAATTTTTTCCGTTAAAATCATACATGTGGGCAGGGTAAATAGATACCTTTCTTTCTACTACTGAAATTGAGAAAAATTAATTTAAAGAGTGGTCATGCATGTTGGTCAAACTGGGTTATTACCATATAAAGTGTCTTCTTTATTTAGACAATTTCTATTAAAGTTCATGTAAAAATATTTGATATGTATTTATTGGTTATGTAGACATACTGATATTACAAAACAACTATACCTGACTGTGAGAGAGTCCCAGAGATATGAAAAAAATAACTTAGTGCTAACGTTACACAAATTTAAAAAAGTTCAAGAAAATAAAAACTTTACAACACATGCAACTTTATAATTATAAATAAATAAAACCTTAACTACAAAAACCTTTTGGTAATTATTAAGATCAGTGACTACCGCTCTGATCAGCAAAACGTTTTCCCCTGGTTAATTTGACTATGCTAAATAGGAATCTGAAGTTATTTTTAATGGCAAACATAAAATAGCATAAAATAAACTAACCTAACTTGATATAAATGCTTACCTTACTGGTATTTTGGGGGATACAAAGTTGATATTGCATCGAGTTGGTGTATGTTCACTTGGCTTGTTCTATAAACGAACCAACCTTGGCCGAAACCCTACATCAACACTTTTTCTGGCCTAAATTTGGAAATAAAGTAACCCTTGCACACTTTAACTTGAAATCGTCCGTGATCTTCACTGTGTTACTGCACTTCAAATAATTCGTCTACATCAAGAGCACATGCTAACATAAAGGCTCAATAACCTGTTTTTCATGGAACAAACATCTCTGAAAAATAACATGTGGCAATATTTGTCACAGTCCATTGTCTCACATGCACAGAAACCAAATACGTGTTTTTTCGGATGAAAAGTCAGGCAGCATCTGTCAGCCAATCGGAAAGCATCTTTCAGGTTCCGGGACTACTATCACCAAGATGGTTGATTTAGGTTTGCCGGTAAAAATAACACAGATTCCCGCCTTTTCAGTTTAAAAGTCACATGACATTTGTCGGCCAATCGGAATGCATCTTCCACATCACATGACTTCATGTTTGCTGCTAAGACTCATGCCTTTTTGACGAGAATAAAAAATTTCAGAGTTTTAGTAAGCACCTAGGTTGTTATTTTATTTACATTTTTATTTGCTGTTAAATCAGCATGGTCTTTTTGACAAGGGAAAAAATATCGCTGATCAGAGCGGTAGTTGCTGATCTTAATAATTACTAACATTTTATTCATGTCTTGATGTAGATTTTGATTGCAAAGCATTCATCTTCAGATGAAGTTATTACAAGATTAACTGTTATTAAAGGTTTTATTTTTTTGAACTCGCATATATACCAAGCAAGAATCTTGTTTAAGTACATTATAGTGTAAGTGATATATATATATATAGTGATATTTCACACTGTCCATTATTTACATAAATTTACAAAAAACCTAACATTAACACAACGCTACAACCTGAACACGAAAATAATAATATCAAAATCTACCTAAAATATAAATACCAATAACAAAACAGAAAAAATAACAAATATATACAACAAAGAACACTACACTCCAACATACAAACCAAACAACAAAATAATAAAATATATTAATAACACAAACTACAAAACAAATACAGAAAAACATAACCTTTCTGGAATCTACAAAATTACATGTAATGACTGCAACACATTTTACATAGAAAAACCACCAGGTCATTTAAAATAAGATTTGCAGAACATTACAGAGCATTCAACACTAAAAATATAAAAGCATCAAATGTAGCAGCACGCCTAATATCACAAGAACATGAAATAACAAGTTACGAAAATAACAACCATACTTGAAAGAAATGATAACTCAATAGAACTAAACTCACTAGAAAAATACCACATCTATAAAAACATACACAACAATTTAATGAACCAACAGACAGCATATGCAGACAACATAATATTCAAAAACATCATGCATGCGGCATAAGAAGAAACATATATGGCTTCAACAAATGCCAACATCACGAACCGAATGCCCTGCAGGCTATCTTGAACCCCTAACTTACGGCATATGCTTTTCGTATCTTGGAACTTAGGCGCCTGCTTTGTGAACTACAGAGCCA
Source organism: Prosapia bicincta (assembly GCA_036971475.1). Lineage (NCBI taxonomy): Eukaryota > Metazoa > Arthropoda > Insecta > Hemiptera > Cercopidae > Prosapia > Prosapia bicincta. The sequence goes on along the minus strand of JBAIZL010000006.1, from coordinate 14,197,225 downwards.
TAGATGTGAAATTACAATCCAGTGGGTACCATCGCATTGTGACATATACAGAAATGAAGTTGCGGACCAAATAGCGAAAGCAGCCTCTAAAATGCAGCCTACAGATGAGAAGAAGGTTTAATCGCTTCACTGTAGGAATCAAAGCAACAAATATTTCTATAAAGCCTGGTCGGACAAATGGAAGACATTGGGAGACACCTACACAAAATTCAACCCCTACCAACTGACGGGAACTTTTATAAAGGGTGCAAAGACAACTAGCATCTTTTACAGCAAGAGCTAGAAAAAAATGGTCACATAGTGACACAGAAGCACCTATTCTGTTTCAACCTTACCGATTCGTCGCACTGTGCATTATGCGAAGACGATGAAGAGGATCTCAGCACATTCTTCTGCGTTGCAGCTATCCAATTCTTTCATGTGACCTACTAAGAGCAGAAGTCAATGATTTTGAGGACATCCTTAAAAGCAAAAAACACTGGCAGCTTGTTTGTGCTGTGTACATTGGACACCGGGCCATTGGCTACAAGTGATGTTGGACGACCGTACTTAAAATGAATGAATTAATAACAATTTTTCGTTTTTCACTTCTGGTAAAATGTTTTGGTCAGATAGTTCTCCATAGACTTTTAATTGTTTGTTTGTATTAATGTACTCTTCAAAGATGAAGACCGTATTGGCTGCCAATTTGTCAAGTGAAGGGGAACATTTGCACTCAAAAGAGGTAATAATAAATACACAAAAACCTCTTAACCACAAACTTTCTTTAATTTACCCTAATGTACATTTCAGTTACAAAGTAACCATCCTCAGAGGGATAACATACAAAGACAGTCTTTGTATGTTATCCCTCTGAGGATGGTTACTTTGTAACTGAAATGTACATTAGGGTAAATTAAAGAAAGTTTGTGGTTAAGAGGTTTTTGTGTATTTATTATTAAATTCAACCACAGTATATTCCTAATAAATATCAAAAGAGGTACTCTATACTAACAACAGCGAGTGTCTGAGTAGAAAGTAGATAGCTTAATCGACAGTACTTACGCAGATTTCGTGCCACTAGTTATGGATCACAGATCATGACCTTGAACCAAACAAAGAGATTTCTAAGAGGCAAAAGTATAAGTGATATATGAAGTAAGTATATATATATATATATTCTGACGTTTTGCTAGAATCTCATCCAGCATTAACGAAGTGAACCCAACAACAGTAGAAGAGCGAGTAGAACTGCGAATTTATGGACTGCTGAAAGAACGGATGTACTCCAGATAGTCACTATTCATCATATTTTTCCATCCATGAAGGAATATGTATCAGCATATATATATATATATATATATATATATATATTTATATATATATATATATATATATATATATATATATATATATATATATATATATATATACAGTATATACATACACACACACACATACATACTATTTAAACATATATATATATATATATATATATATATATATATATATATATATATATATATATATATATATATATATATATATATATATATGTTCAACCAAAGTCTGCAAAGAAGATGAATTTCTATCATTCAGTTTGAGTATATTCCTGTTTTAAAATTTTTTTTAGTAATACTCGAAATAAAATAAGAAATGAGCTGTAAAATGAAGTTTGTATATAGATAGCCATTAATTATGAAGAGGCTGCAATCAATGATTTGCTTATAAGTAGTGTGATAGTATCTCAGGAAGAACTGGATGTTGAATTCTATGAGCAAGGGAAAATTAATGCTTCAAACGCAACACCTTCTCCTGCCAGGAATGAAAACTTTTCTGTTTCTCAAACGTTGCTAAAATTTACAAAATGCAACAAGCCCCTCAGAAATGTAAAAATTGTGAATTTGTATATTGTTTGAACAAAATTGTGAAAATTAAATTACAATATAAAAAGATATTGAGTCAAATTTCAAATGAATGTAGTCTTATAAACAATATAAAGAACTATTTACACACTATACTATATTTACAATTTTTTTCTTGCTCAAACTATTCCTCCAATATTTATATATTTTCTAACATTTTAACATAAACAGCCATACCTCCCTGGTAATCTGACATTTAAAATTATTCAACACTACCAAAGTATCAAAGGTGTTAGATTAGTTAATGGTTACTGTATTATATGCCAATTTTAAAATAAATTTTTTTTTTTATTCCTTTAGAAATTGAAATCCTTCAATTGAAACTATAGGGACATGGGAGAGAGCTTTGGTTCAGACTACGGGCTATATATTAATATATGTGTGATAATTTGTCTTGGTAGTCAGTGTGTTAATTTAGAATGATATTTAATAACAAAAACAATTTCTTTATCATCCTCTGATAATAATATAGGATTTGTAATTTATGCTATTTGGTTTATAATGGTTATGATTTGGATAATTAATATTTGTTTTATTTCCAGGTTGGATATTTTATCCTGTTATAATGGCATCAAGGAGGTTCACATTTAAACCAAAACCAGTAATTAGTGCAGTTGTTAGAAGGCCAAAAGATAACGCTGATCATGTAGGCAGAGAAACAGATGCAGGTGAAATAAAGGGAATTGGTCTCCCAGAATATTTAAAAAAAGAGTCTGTGGAACGAAATAATACATCTCAGGATAGTATAATAAATAGTGACTTACCTCTTGAAAACAAATCTACAACTACTGAACATGGCTTAAACAGACATAAGGAGCAGTCTCAGTTAATACAGGTTGAAGAAAAGTGTAGAACCAATGCATCTACAGATTCAGCCATTGGACAAGATTCTAGTATTCCATGTAAGCTACAAACAGACAATCAAATTAATGGAAATGTTGAAAATAAGGTGTTGGAAGGGATCAATATTATTGGGGAAACCAAAGAACATATCCCGAATGTTAGTGTTCCTACAGTAGAAGACAAAAAATGTACGTCAGAATCTGATACTGACCAAAAAAATGTTTTGGATTCAACAGAAACTACTGCTGAATCTGATATTTCTATAAAATGTTCCATTAATAAATTGACAGAAAATAATTTAAAAGCAACTGCAGAAAAGCCCAAGGTTGTATCAAAATATAGTAGATTTAGATGTAAACCTGTGTTATCTGTAGCAATTCCTCGTCGTAAGGCCGAGGAATTAAATGAAAATAATTTTGTAGATATTGTAAAGAATTCAAAAACATCAGATAATTGTGTAAGTGATAATAAGTTAGTAGAATGTGAGTTAAACGTGAATACCATAAATACAAATTTGGAACAGGAAGTAAATCTACAAAGTAATAATGATTTAGGTGTAAGTGAAAACCCTACTTCAGGTTTAAATAAGGAAAACCTTGAGTTTTGTGTTTCTAAACCATTATCTGTTGTTTCTTCAAAATTCCTTATATCTCCCATAAGTTCACTTCATAAAAATAATTTTCCAACACATTTTGCAAAACCTTTAGATGGTAATAGAAGAGGAAGTCTTCAAACTATTGAAGATGAAGAAAGTAGTAATAATAAGAAAGATACTGAGGCCGAAACAAAAGATTGTAAGGAGTTTTTAGAAGAAGAAAAACATCCTGTGTCATCAAAGGAACAATCAAAAAACAGGTAGTTATTATTTTCATCCAAATATTTCAACCAAATTTTCAATGAAAATTTTTATTTTTCATTAAACCTCCTTAATCTAGGAGTTGAGTTTAAAGCAAATAGACCAAAAGATAACAAGAAAGTGCTCAACACAGATAAAAGCGAGAATGTTTAACAAAACAACATTGAGTTTGTAAAAAAAATAGGCAAATCTTCAACAGGGCTCATTGTTGACTGTAATATCTCAGAATTTGATTATAAACCAGATTGCTCGAGCCTCAAGAGTGGTGTACCTAATACGAGTTTAATAACTTATCATGGTCAGACGTGAAGTAATATTGGCCGTCCTGGCAATGATTAACCATCACATAGTATTCAGGTCTGTTTTTAAAGTGAACAAAATACTCCTTTCTTGTTTTGATACTGCTATAGGTTTGGCCAATATATTCTCCATAAACATTTTATGCTGTATAAAAGACTCACAAATTAATCATTTATTTACTCATGCGCCTTTCAATTACAAAGTTATCATCATCAGTGAGTGTTACTACTACAAACTGTAACTTACAACAGTTGTAAGTTGGAGTTTGTATTAGCAACACTCACTGAAGATCATAACTTTGTCATTGAAACGCGTATGAGTAAATAAATGATTAATTTATGAGTCTTGTGAATGTCTTTTATTTGTTTTAACATAACCTCACAGCTAAGCTCAAAGAATAGTTGTATTTTATGCTTTGATCGCTCGATTTCCACAATTACTTGTAGAGTCCTTAGTAGATCTAAGATATCTACCCAGACTCCATTTCAAAACTGCTAATTCGCCAAAGTTTCTATTTTTATAAGTTACATTTAGCAGCACTATATAGTGGAAGGTTGTAAAGTAATCCCTCTCAGCTGCTTATCAGTTTATCTAGGGTTGTTCTAGCCAATCTTTTTTTTTTTTAATTCAGCTTTTTTATGATTCCCTGTATTACTTCAGTCCCAAATCTGTTAAATTTCACTGTTTCATAAATTATATTTAGTTCCTTCAAATACTTGTTCTGTGATAGTATTAAATGAACTAAATGGCACACTATGAAACACCACTAATTTTTGCTCTTGTGGGTGATGTGAATCATATGTTATGTACCTGAAACTTTGCATAGGCTTCCTATAAACATCAAATGAAAGTCTACTATTACGCCAAGAAAGGGAATATCATTTCTCTTTTTTATATCAGTGGTAAATTTAATTGAATAAGGAAATAATCCATTAAGGTCTTGACAAAAATCATTGAGGTGTTTCCTAATATAAAAAATAAAACTTCAACATACTGGATCCAGACACATGAAAAAAATATTTGGTTTTAGTCTCATAATTGTCATAGAGAAATAAATTAAGAAACTAGACAGAGGCTTTCATATTTTGGCACTATTTTCTTACTGTTAGTTGGAACCATTCTTCCTCATTTGAAGCCCTTAAAGGAGAAGGTATTTTTTAACAATACGCTCAATGTTGTTATTTTTGAATCATACTCTTAATTTTCTTTATGGGTATAAAGAGACAACACCCCGCAGGGGGGTGCGGACTAGCCGCACCTACGAGGGATTTGGCGTCCCTCGCGGTACCCTAGCCTAACACTACACCACTCACAAAACATATACACACACATACACACACCAACAAAATCTATAGACATTTCAACACTTACATCTTCTCTTAGGGATTTTTTGACTGGTCAGAACCGTTGCGCGTTGGGAGTGCTGAAAAGGCCAGAGCTTGACAAACTCTGGTCTGGGACGCTGATGTGAGCTTGCTCTGCCGAAGACGTAAGCGCGTTTTCTGGTCTACCAGCCGCTTCGGTCCTTGGTCAGGGAGTGTCCGCGGTGCATGGGTGTCGGAGCCTGTGCACAGTATTCCGAGTTCTCGACTGATGCCCATCCAGTCGAGCTAAGGAGAAAAGCTATAGGCCTCAGAGTTCTGAGGATTGGAAATGATCTTATTGTGATCCAAGGGTGTACCCGTTCCTATAGTCTCGCCCGTAACGCTTGACACGATGGCTGGCTTAAAAAATTTATGGATTCAAAAACCCCGTCAAATATGACTAGTTTAAAGAGAACACGCCAGGATTCTCCTGACGATCATATTAAAAAGGATTTGAGTAAAAAGTTGATGGTGGCAACGTCGCAGACATTGCCATCAGCAAAGTATTTAGTTGTTTCTAGTGCCGAAGAAGGGAAAGATCTTTCCAAAGTTTCTCCCTTCTTTATTAACAAGGCTATTACTGCTTGTGCTGGAGGCCCAGTAGCCTCTATTAAGAACTAAGAAACGGAACACTGTTAGTTGCGACTTCCACCGACAGACAAACTCGTTCTCTATCAAAAATGACCTCCTTCTTTGACCAGGTCATGGTATCTGTGGCTCCCCACAGATCCTTGAATTACTCAAAGGGGGTCATCACATGTAGGGATTTAATGTACCTTCCGGTTGATGAAATTAAGTCCGAACTGTCTTCTCAGTCAGTTACGGACGTTGTCCCTATCATGAAAATGGACAAAGGAGAAAAAGTAGCAACAGCTTCTTTTATCGTCACATTTGGAAAACCGGAAATACCCAAATACTTACATGCAGGTTACCAAAGGCTCTCAGTGAGACCATACGTGGCTAACCCTAGGCGCTGCTTCAAGTGCCAGCGATTTGGGCATATTAGCTCTACGTGTTCGAAGCAGAACGTATGCGTTATATGTAGCGTTGAAGGCCATGACGATAAGGATTGTGTTAATTCTCCGAAATGCGCCAACTGTGGTGGTGACCACCCAGCGCGATCCTACAACTTCCCTACTTTTAAGGAAGAGAAAGCTATCCTAGGCATCATGGCGAAAGACAAGCTGTCGTTTCCAGAGGCCAAAAAACTCTATCGATCCACTCAGCCAAAGACAGACAGTAAGACTTATGCCGCTACCCTGACCGCTTCAAAATCGTCTTGTACCAACTGTGCTGAGCTGTCCAAGAAGATTGAAGCTCTAACCGAACAAGTGTCTCGCCTTTTGTGCTTAGTCGCAAATGGTCCGTCTTTGAATTTGGTACAACCTGCAGCAACGGATAGTGTTTTGCCTCGTGTACCTGTCCTTTCCACTGGGGGGATTGGAGCACGAAATAAATCACTAAGCGAGCTTTGTGTTTCTGTGCAGAAGATATTATCAACGGGTAATAAACCTTCTGTGCAGAAGACGTTGGAAAAATCCAAACCACGGAAACCAGTGTTACGTCAGACCACATCGCCTCCGTCGTTACCGGTATTAAGAAAAATGCTAACAAAGGAGGGAATGTAAAAACTACCCCTCCTAAACCCAAAACTTCCTCAGATTCCATCCCTGAACGGGTGGATATGGAATATGAGAAATGTAAGCCTGAGACGTCTAAAAACGTCCCAGGCAAGAAAGGAGAGAGCACCAATGGGTGTCAAATAAACCCTTTGCTAAGCTAATAAATGTCTTTGCTTAGGAAGTCAGTGATACAATGGAACGTCAACGGTGTTAGGAGTCAAATAGAAGAACTTAAAGTACTCGTGCGAGATGTGTACCCAATGTTTGTATGTGTACAGGAGACACATCTCCACGCATCGCATAATTTCCATTTAAGGGAGTATTCAGTTTTTAGATCGGACTTCGTTACAGAAGATCGAGCTAGAGGTGGCGTAGCCATCCTAGCCCGTGACTGTATCGATGCTGTTTCTCTAAACTTAATAACTCCTTTACAAGCAGTAGCCGCTCAAACAGCTGTCCCGTATAAAATCACTGTGTGTTGTGTCTACTTGCCACCACAAGAAAACCTGCATCACAGTGATTTAGTGAATTTAATAAGCCAGTTACCAACTCCGTTCTTATTGGTAGGGGATTTTAATGCCCACCATTCGTCTTGGGGATCTCCGACTAGGAACTCTCGAGGTGACCTTGTTGAGAGTGTGAGAACGGAACTGGACTTATGTCTGCTAAATGACGGTTCGCCTACCCATTTAGCAGCCTCTACTGGTGGATGGACAGCTGTTGACCTATCGATTTGCAGCCCTCAATTAGCTACTAGATGCACATGGTCGGTACTCAATGATTTGTATGGAAGCGACCATGTGCCTATTAAGATCAGTTTATGTGACTCCCAACCCTGTTATGCTCGAAATCCCAGTTGGATTTTGCGAAAAGCCAACTGGGACTCATACTCTAATTACCTTGTATCACTTGACATGGATTATTTGACACCCATTGATGAAAATATAGAAAATATTACGAAAGCAATTTTAAATGCCACTGAAAAGACCATTCCGAAAACCTCTACGCATCCACGCCGACCGCCTGTGCCGTGGTGGAACGATGAATGCACAGAAATCCTCCGTTTACGACAAAGAGCTCTTAGGAAATTTAAACAACACCCAACGAATAGAAACCTTCAGGAATATAAAATACTCCGTGCGAAAGCAAGGAGGATATTTAGGCTGAGTAGAAAGAACTCTTGGGAACAGTACATTAGCACAATTAGACGAACAACTCCGTCTTCCACAGTGTGGAGGAAACTAAGATCAGTTTGTGGTACTTCCACTCCGTTGCCAGCCATTGCGCTGAAGCAACCGGATGGAAGAATAATCTCAAACCGTGATGATATTGCTAATGTACTTGGTAAATCATTTTCTAACTTTTCTGCTACTACAGCCTATAATAGATTATTCCAGATTTATAAACTGAAGGAAGAAGCAATACCGTTTACTGTTGGGTCGTCTGGGGACTCTCCTTTAAACACTCCTTTCTCTATAGGGGAATTGGAGTCAGCTCTTGCGTCAACGAAGGATTCTGCACCTGGTCCTGATTCCATTGTGTACTCCATGCTAAAACATCTACCATCATTGGCGAAACTTGTCCTCCTTCGAGCATACAATCGTTTATTCGAGGAGCGCTCTTTCCCCGATGCATGGTTAGAATCGACTGTAATTCCTCTTTTGAAGCTAGGTAAAGAAAAAACCAATCCCAGTAGTTATAGACCTATATCCCTTACAAGCGTCTTATGCAAACTACTGGAGAAGATGGTCAACCGCCGTCTTGTCTGGTACCTAGAAACCAATGACCTTATTTGCAACGAACAGTGTGGTTTCAGGCAAGGACGATCATCCGTTGACCAATTGGTTTTGTTAGAATCCGCTATTCAAGATGCCTTTCTCTTGCGTGAAACACTCGTTGCTGTTTTCTTCGACCTTGAGAAGGCATACGATATGGCATGGAAAAGAGGAATTCTGAACACTTTAAAATCATGGGGTATACAAGGAAATGTCTTAGCATTCATAGCTAACTTTCTTTCAAATAGATCTTTCCGCGTTCGTCTTGGAGGCACGTATTCAAACAGTTATAAACAGGAGAATGGTGTACCGCAGGGCAGCGTGCTGAGCGTCACGCTATTTGCCGTTGCAATAAACAGTATCACGAGTTATATACGATCTCCGGTTCACTGTTCACTCTTTGTAGATGACTTTTGTATATATGTGCCTGCTCGTAGTATGGCAACTGCGGAAAGATCTTTGCAGTTAGCAATAAGTAGATTAGAGGAATGGTCAAGAACTACAGGTTTTAAATTCTCTGCTTCGAAGACCCAGTGTGTAGCATTTAGTCGTCGTAGGCAACACTAGGAGCCGACCCTCTATCTTCATGGGATTCAACTTCAAACCACGGATAGTGTTCGATTTCTAGGTCTTTTATTTGATAAAAGACTCTGATGGATCCCACATGTTCGTGATTTGAAGGTGAGATGCAATAAGAAATTGGATATGTTAAGAGCCCTTAGTGGTATGAATTGGGGAGCAGACAGAACTAGTATGCTTCGCTTTTATCGCGCGGTCGTTAGATCGCGCATTGATTATGGCTGTCAAGCCTATTCATCCGCACGACTTACAGTTCTGAAAACTCTCGATGCTGTCCACCACTCTGGACTTAGACTTGCTACTGGTGCATTTAGAACTAGCCCAATAACTAGTCTTCTTGTTGAGGCTGGGGAACCCGCTCTTTCAAGACGACGTCAGATGCTACAAATATCTTATATATCTGGTCTTCGAAGCAAACCTAAACATCCGGCATTTAATGTAGTGTTTAATAACCGCTATGAACCATCTTATATTGCACGCGAACGTTCAACCGCCCCTTTCGGTACTCGGACGTCGCGCATAATTGATAATCTAGAGTCGGAACTTCCTACTACGTTTGAACGATCGATGTGCTATCTACCTCCATGGATAATAAAAACGCCCCGCTTCGATTTTTCACTGTCCAGTTTTATAAAAACCAATACTCCTAATGTGGTGTACCACCAGGAGTTTTTGGCAATATACAGATTCCACCAGTATAGTGAGATTATTTTCACGGATGGATCTAAACTGGACCATGGCGTTGGGTGTGCGTTTTATGCGTCTGGACGTACCTACACGTACGGATTGCCCTCAGCTTGCAGTGTTTTCACGGCAGAACTATTTGCTATTTTTAAAGCTTTGACCGTCATTCAATCTCGATCTTCGCATTATCTTTTGTGTTCGGATTCCAAAAGTGCTCTTCAGGCTCTTCAGGATGTTTTCTCTAACAACCCTTTAGTTGGGGACATCTTGTGTGCTGTACACAGGCTTCAATTGAGGGGTGTGGGGGTAACTTTCTGTTGGGTTCCTGGACATTGCGGAATACTTGGAAACACAAAAGCGGATGAAGCGGCGAAGAAAGCTACAAGTTTGGTGCCTATTACTCAACTAGTTATGGCATCCGATTATGTGTGTTTCGCGAAACATTTATTGCTCGCTGCTTGGAATGACGAGTGGCATACCGTGATTCAGAATAAGCTGAGGGAAATTAAAGATACCGTCCGTCCATGGAGGTCTTCAATTCGTTCAAAACGTAAGGAGGAAGTGGTGGTTACACGCCTTCGCGTTGGCCACTCTTTTGCAACTCATGGATATTTGATGAGGCGTGAAGATCCACCAATATGCCAATATTGCGGTGATATCTTCACAATAAAACATATTTTAGTAGACTGTGTTAATGTAAGCAATATTCGTGACCTTTTTAATTTAAAAGGGAGTTTGAAGGTGGTGCTAAGGGACGATGCCTCGGCCATTGACCGAGTCATCGCTTTCTTGCACCACTTGAAAATATTTTTTAAAATTTAATACATAAATATATATATATTTTTATACATATAATTCTCTGTTTCTTTTATTTATTTTAAATTAATTTATTTTGTGTTCTTGTTATTGTTATTGAGATTTATTTATTGATAAATTGTTACCTATTATTGTTTTACATATTGTTATTATTTATTTACTGTTATATTGTTTTTTGTTGTAATTTTGTTATTTATTATTTTTATAGATTTATTGTTGTTTTTTGTTATTTATTGTTGTTGTTTTTTGTTTTGTAATTTTTGTTGTATTTAAATTTAATTGGTTTTATTTAAAATATTGCGTTGTTCCGTGTTAGATTTAGTTTGGCGATGATAACCACAAATGGTTTTTCGCCAGGAAAAAAAATAAAAAAAAAAAATAAAGAGACAACATCAATTGACACCAGATACTCAGACATTACACTAAATCAACATTTTCCAGAAATTTAAAAAAAATAATGGTGTTCTTCATCGTAAAAGTTAAAGTTGGTTTTATCTGATCCAAGTTAGTTATTTTAGTAATAGTTTTTTTATCACAGTAATATACAGACTCGCATCGATCTTGTTTTCAACTTTTCCAAAGTAATTATCCTTATTTACTTTTTTCAGCTTAAAGAAACATTTTTATGTTTTAAATTTCTAATTATGTCAAAATATTTATTGTTTAACATAATAGGTTTTTGCAGTCAAATCTTTGCTTTTTGAAAAATTTCATTAGAATTTCTTATCGAATGTTAATTTTTCTGTCAAAAACTTTTATTCCTGTTCCAGTATCTGCTAATTAATTTTCTCTACCTTTTAATTTATTTTTGAAGTTGAACTTAAACCATATAATTTATAATTTATTGTAATTAAGTGAAAGGCATAATTACTTTAATTTGAAATTACCACTAAAACTCGTCCAACCGTTTATTATTACTTAAAATTTTGACACACCATTTAGAGTTAATAGCTAATAACTTACTATTTCAATTAAGAGGATGTAAAATTTCTTCTTTAACTTGAGCATTTTATGTATGTATTTGTGATTTATTACTTTCAACACCTTAACCCGGGAATGCTTACGCTATGGAAACTCCCGCGATTACTCGCTCGGCTAGGAAAAATCTAACACTTGTAATTATTGTTATTAATTTGTTTTTAATTATGAATTTCAATTGTACGGATTATAATAAGCTTCATTGATATAAAAACAATTTATAAATACATTTATCACATATTTAAATGTAAAATTACAGGTAGAAAAATTAAAATATTAATAGTTAAGCTATCACTCATGCCGTTAGATTGCTCCTAACACAGCACTCACTTGATCGCTCTTACACATAGGCAGTCCTTAAAATTGACGAGGGCTGGTAATTCTCGAGCACCCCTGGTTATTCTCTCAATCACGCTATCTACTGGAAACTTGGATAGTAGCTGGCCAACATCCTTGAAAAAGCGTACAACGAAAAGATAAAATAATTCTTTCAGAGCAACTAAAAATGTTAGATTTTATCTAATAGCACAAGCTTTCCCGGGTTAAAAAGCTTTAGATGAAATCATTTAAAGAGGGAGAAAGCAAATTACCTGTAATTTTTAAGTGATTTTCTGAAGCCTGTAATTTCAGATCAGCATGTTGAGAATACAGATATAAGATTGTTATCATTTAATAGTACAATAATACCATTGTTATTATTATATTATGTTTGTTTTAGATAATGACCATGAATACAGTGGATGATTTAATTCACACCTCATTTTATAATTTAATACTTGAGACAGTTAGGAGTTAAAAAGGTTAGGATTGCATAAACCAAAAGATTTTTTTTCTTCCAAATGGATGATAAAAAAAGAAAATTTTGCAATAATTAGTTGTTAAAAACATCTTGGCTGACTGTTAGTGTGTAAAAGGAAAACCTCTTTGTTTTATACTTTACTATTTAATAGTTGGTATAAATCTGTGTGGATAAAAGCCAGTTATGGGGATCCTGATTATTAAGGTAAACCATTTTAAAAAAAAACTTGTGGTTCTCATTTGAAAAATGTATTAAATTATAAAACTTGTTAAAGAGTAAATATAACAACACAAATTGACTCTGCTGGTAAATTTCAGTCAAAAAATATAATGAACAGATGTAAAAAAGACTCATTCTTGGTAGGGCAATAGACTGTTTTCATTTGCTACTTTGATTAAAATGGGTGTACAGTGCAAATTTACCTAGACTAGCAATATTCCAATATCCTAGTAAACAAGTAATAAAAAAAAAAAAATTAAGTGAATTCCTGACAGAAAAAAATATCAGTGTCAATTTCCAGTTTTCTTTTTAAACATTTTATTGGTTACATTAATTTTTAACCTTAAAGTACTATTTATGATATTGTGATAACCATAACAGTTTAATGAAGTACAATTCAAATAAATCTTTGAGAAATAAATGTCTAGGTATTGGAAACTTGGCATAGTGCCAAAGGGTCCTATGTCCCAAATACAAAGCACAAATCAGTTCGAATCTCAAAAGACCCCAAATTTTTATAATTTAATTATTAAATAAATATTTGAAGAAACTTTATTAACATCAATTGTCATCCACTATAGCTTTAAAAAATTATATTTGAACTTGATTGGATAAATAAAAACATATTTTATTAACAATTGAAAATTTGTAAAAAATATATATATTAGGATAGTGTGAGCTAATAGAAAGAATTTAAAAAGGACTTTGACCAGTCTTTAGAGAAGATGGGGAATCCATCTTCTCTATTGATGAGCGTTAATATTCTAAGAAATCTGAATATTCTGAAAGGAGGAAATTTCAGAAACATCTAAAATTACTTGTTCTAGAGTTAAATTAAGCTGTGTCATATAGTATAATGTTTTTTGTACATTTACAATGGGTTGGATTTATGACAGATTTTAAAGCAAATTGAAGTTGGTAAGATAGACATTTAAGTTTTGCAATTCTTTATAAAATATGTTTGTTAATATTACCAACATTTACAATTTAAAATAATTTGTTTTTTTAGCAAAAACAAGAGGCAGTCACGCTTAAACATATCTTCATTTGCAAGAATGGGTCAAGATGCTATGTTTAAACGAAAAGCTAAATTTGGCAGTTTGGATCTTGCCAAAAATGAAATGACGATGTTGGATCTTATTTTTTATAATCCAAAATCCAATCCAATGACAATGTAAGATCTTTTGTTATTTTTCTTCCACTCACTTTCAAACGTACATATTGTATTAACATAGAATTACTTATAATTTTTAAATAATTAATATTTATGTATATATATATATATATATATATATATAGATTTTTTGGACTAGGAGACTGACAGACTTACCTTGGTAAGAGTCCACTCTGTAGCCTTGAAATAGAAACACATAAAAGCACTTGAACAATGATATATTTCAACCACACAGTGGTCTTTGTCAATCGAAGAGAAAACACAAAAAGAAATATGAGAGAATGAAATAAAATAATTGTAATCACAGATTGTGTAGATTAGAAATCAGATGTCACAGATGCACAGATTAAAGATATATATTGTTTCCATGAACATATGAGTGATTATAGTTTATATAAGTCTGTCAGGGAAAAAGAGATAAGGCTATTTGGAAAAAAAATGAATGGATTTATCTGATGTTGAGGTTAGGGGATTCTCTGGACTTGGTATACCACTGGTATGATAGTTCCCACCTTCTCAGTTCTGAGGGATTGCAATCAGGGGGGAGTGATTTAATTATTTTTGTGGTATAGCAGTCATCAAAAGTTGTGATGTTGTGACTCGCAGCATGTTGAGCTGTTGGTCTATCCATATTCATAATTTTAACATCATGTCTGTGGCCATTCATTCTGATATTCAGACCATCCGTGGTCAGGCCTATGTACTGTGCTGAGCAAAGTTTACATTGTAGCTGGTATATGACATTTTTCGATGTACAATTATGATGACCCTGTATTTTGAAGACCATTTTTGTTGTTTGGCTGTTGAAACTATTTGCTGAGGGGTGTATTGGACACGTCTTGCAACTAGGTCTATTACATGGGAAGGAGCCATGAGGAAGTTTTTGTGTGGTTTCTCTGCATCAGGGTCTGGTAGTTTAGGATGTACTAGGATGTTTTTCAAGTTGGGAGGTTGCTTGTACCAATTTTGCGGTGGATCGGTGAAAAGATTTTTGGTGTGGACGGAAGCTTGAAGAATTTTGAAGCCATCTCTCAATATCTTGTTGAGTTTATGTAGACCAGGATGGTAGTCTGTTATTAAAGACAGTTTATTTTGTTCTGTTTGTGGTTTATGGTGAACAGAGGATTGTGCTGAATGAATTTGGTTTTCAATGAGTTTTTTTGGGTATCCTCTTCTCTGGAAGGCTGTTGATATCTTTCTATTAAAATCTTCAAATTCCCTATCATTCGAACAGATTCTCTTACCCCTGATTGCTTGACTGTATGGAATGGATCGTTTTATGTTTATTGGGTGGTTGCTGTCGAAATGGAGATATTGTAGGTGGTTTGTAGGTTTGATGTGAATTCCTGTGTTGATATTTCCATTCTGGAGTGTTACCTCTACATCCAAAAAGGTGATGGCTGATGTAGATTTCTCCCAGGTAAATTGAAGTGTGGAGAATTGTGTAAGGCTGTCTAAAAATGTCTCAAGTGTTGAAGCACCCTGTGTCCAAATTAGGAAGATGTCATCTATATATCTATACCAACATAATGGCTGGTGTGTTTGTGTCTTTAGAAAACTTTCTCCCAACAATCCCATGTACAGATTTGCGTACGATGGTGCCATTCTGGTACCTATTGCTGTTCCCTTTATTTGAAGGTAGTTCCTTCCCTCAAACTGAAAGTTGTTCTTCTCGAGGATGAACGTGGCCAGGTTCACAAGAAAAGGTGTAGTGGGAGAAGGCTTGCCTGGGCGTTTGTTTAGAAAATTCTCTATTGCAGATAGGCCATGTGCATGAGGGATGTTGGTATAGAGAGAGGTGACATCTATGGTGACCAAAATAGTTACCGGGGGGTAGAGGTACAGATATTTGTGAGAGTCGATCTATGAAGTGATTGGTGTCCTGGGTATGTGATGGAAGGTTCTTTACTAAGGGTTGAAGGTGTGAGTCGAGGAAAGCTGAAATTCTTTCCGTTACTGAATTGCAGCCTGCAATTATTGGTCTACCAGGTGGAGGGATTATGTTTTTGTAGATCTTTGGTAATATATAGAATTGAGGAGTAGAGGGGTTTTCATTATATAATAATTTTAAAGATGTTTCCGAAATATTTTGTTCAGGAGCTGTATATTTGAGTAGGTCCGAGAGTAAATTGTTGAATTCTGTAGTAGGGTTATCTGTAAGTATTTTGTATGTTGTGATGTCTGACAGTTGCTTATTTGCTTCTTTGATGTTCTGTACATCTTCCGTTGAAATCTGTACCTCTACCCCCGGTAACTATTTTGGTCACCATAGATGTCACCTCTCTCTATACCAACATCCCTCATGCACATGGCCTATCTGCAATAGAGAATTTTCTAAACAAACGCCCAGGCAAGCCTTCTCCCACTACACCTTTTCTTGTGAACCTGACCACGTTCATCCTCGAGAAGAACAACTTTCAGTTTGAGGGAAGGAACTACCTTCAAATAAAGGGAACAGCAATAGGTACCAGAATGGCACCATCGTACGCAAATCTGTACATGGGATTGTTGGAAGAAAGTTTTCTAAAGACACAAACACACCAGCCATTATGTTGGTATAGATATATAGATGACATCTTCCTAATTTGGACACAGGGTGCTTCAACACTTGAGACATTTTTAGACAGCCTGACACAATTCTCCACACTTCAATTTACCTGGGAGAAATCTACATCAGCCATCACCTTTTTGGATGTAGAGGTAACACTCCAGAATGGAAATATCAACACAGGAATTCACATCAAACCTACAAACCACCTACAATATCTCCATTTCGACAGCAACCACCCAATAAACATAAAACGATCCATTCCATACAGTCAAGCAATCAGGGGTAAGAGAATCTGTTCGAATGATAGGGAATTTGAAGATTTTAATAGAACAAGATATTGAGAGATGGCTTCAAAATTGTTCAAGCTTCCGTCCACACCAAAAATCTTTTCACCGATCCACCGCAAATTTGGTACAAGCAACCTCCCAACTTGAAAAACATCCTAGTACATTCTAAACTACCAGACCCTGATGCAGAGAAACCACACAAACTTCCTCATGGCTCCTTCCCATGTAATAGACCTAGATGCAAGACGTGTCCAATACACCCCTCAGCAAATAGTTTCAACAACCAAACAACAAAAATGGTCTTCAAAATACAGGGTTATCATAATTGTACATCGAAAAATGTCATATACCAGCTACAATGTAAACTTTGCTCAGCACAGTACATAGGCCTGACCACGGATGGTCTGAATATCAGAATGAATGGCCACAGACATGATGTTAAAATTATGAATATGGATAGACCAACAGCTCAACATGCTGCGAGTCACAACATCACAACTTTTGATGACTGCTATACCACAAAAATAATTAAATCACTCCCCCCTGATTGCAACCCCTCAGAACTGAGAAGGTGGGAACTATCATACCAGTGGTATACCAAGTCCAGAGAATCCCCTAACCTCAACATCAGATAAATCCATTCATTTTTTTTCCCAAATAGCCTTATCTCTTTTTCCCTGACAGACTTATATAAACTATAATCACTCATTTGTTCATGGAAACAATATATATATCTTTAATCTGTGCATCTGTGACATCTGATTTCTAGTCTACACAATCTGTGATTACAATTATTTTATTTCATTCTCTCATATTTGTTTTTGTGTTTTCTCTTCGATTGACAAAGACCACTGTGTGGTTGTAATATATCATTGTTTAAGTGCTTTTATGTGTTTCTATTTCAAGACTACAGAGTGGACAGAGTCTGTCAGTCTCCTAGTCCAAAAAATTTAAATAATCTTTACCAACCAAAACTAACCTATAATATATATATATATATATATATATATATATATATATATATATATATATATATATATAGGAATTTTTTGGACTTGATAGGAGACTGACAGACTTACCTAAAGGCAATAGTCCAAAACTGCAATCTCTTGGAAATAAGCACATATAAAAAACACATATAAAACACTTAATACACTTTTATTTGAAATATTTCGATCAACATGATCTTCTTCAGTCAAGAAAGAGAAAAGAAAACAAAAGCTTTTGTTTTGTTTTCTCTTTCTTGACTGAAGAAGATCATGTTGATCGAAATATTTCAAATAAAAGTGTATTAAGTGTTTTATATGTGTTTTTTATATGTGCTTATTTCCAAGAGATTGCAGTTTTGGACTATTGCCTTTAGGTAAGTCTGTCAGTCTCCTATCAAGTCCAAAAAATTCCTAAATAAGCTTTAAGCTCTACTAGAACTAACCTAAAAAAATATATATATATATATATATACTATATGTACTTAAACAAGAATCTTACTTGGTATTTATGCGAGTTAACTTTCAAAGATTGGTAGTTTCTCCATCATCGAGCATCATTGATCGGGGATTGTAGTAGACTGCGAGCTGGGAATTTTCATTGTCACAAGGTGTGGTGTACCTTATGTTGTATCCTGTATATGTGAATGTGGCCCATTTTGTTATTGTTTGTAGTTTGATTTTAGGTTGTTTTAATTTATTTAATATTTTAAATTCTAATTTATCTATAGTTTTTTTATTGTATCCATTTTTTTGAGGTATTTGATATATCATTTGTTTTTCTTTGATTTTTTCTTCATTTTTTAGAGGCAGTTTTAGCATTCTGTATAAGAGTGAGTTTTAAGCAGCCATTTTATGTTGTGGAGGATGGTTAGAGGGGTTTGGTATTGTAATAATGGTTTGTGTGGGTTTCCTGTAAATTGAGTATTCAATGTTATTTGTATTTCTGGTTATTGTTAGGTCTAGATAGTTTAGTTTATTGTTTATTTCTTCTTCCATGGTGAACTTTATGTTAGGGTGTAAGTAGTTGATTTCATTTAGGATGATATTATTATTTATTGCTTTATTTTGTGAGATTTATAATCAATTGTCAACATATCGTATCCAATGTCCGTTAGGGTCGTGTGTTTTTATGGTTTGTGTGATTAATTCGTCAAGGTTTTGGAGGTAAATTTCTGATATTATACTTGAGAGGGGTGATCCCATTGATAAGCCCTCTATTTGTTTATATATCTTATTATTAAATGTGAAATAGTTTTGGTTTAGTATGGTCTTTAGGCATTTTGTAATTTGGTTTGTGTATTTGGGGTCGGTTTTAAGATCAGTTAATTTGTTTTTTATTATTTGGATGGTTTTGTTTATTGGTATATTAGAGTACATGTTTATGATATCAAATGATATAAATTTGGTGTTTTTTGTTTTGTTTATTGTTTTTAGTATTTTGGTTAATTTAATTGAGTTTTTATGGTGTATTTATTTTCCAATTTAAGTTTGTGTTTTAGGTTATTGGCGATTATTTGTGATATTTTATAGGCAGGTGCATTTTTAAAATTTATTAGTGGTCTTATGTGATTGTTGATTTTATGTATTTTGATGAGGGTGTTCATTTTGGGGGGCTTTGGATTGTCTATTATGTATTGGTAAGAGTTTTTTTGGCTGAATAAATTGTGATTGTTATTTGCTAATTGTATGATTTGGTTTTGGTATTTTTTAGTGGGGTCTTTGTTTAATTCTATGCAATTGTTGGATTTTATGAATTCTTTTGTTTTTTTGTTATATTCTGTTTTTGATATGATTACTGTAGCGTCGCTTTTGTCCGCTTTTGTTGCAATTATTTCATTTTTGAATTGTTTTTGTTTCAATTTGTTTATTTGTAGTTTACTTTTGATGTGATTTCTTTTTTTGTTGATGGTTTTGTTGATTTCCTGTGATGCTGTGTTTCTAATGTTATCTTGATTTCGTAATTTATAAGGTTTATTGCAAATTCTGTTTCTACTATGAGGTTTACTATTGTGCTTTGTAATTTTGGATTGATGTTGGTTTTTGTGCTATTTTTGAGCATCTTTACTTCTCCTTTGGTAAAACTTGTTTTTGTAAGGTTTATAAAAGTGGGGTGGAATTGATGGATTGTTGTGATATTGTCCATGTTATTTTGTTTTTCTATTAGTTTGTTAAGTTTAGATTGTAATTTTTGTTTTTGAATTGAAGTAATTTTCTTGCATTTGTCTTGAATTTTGATATATTTATAATGCCATTTGTTTGGTTTAAGTAAGTTAGCTAATTCTAAATGGGTTTTTAAGAGTGTATTAATTAATTTGTTTTTCTTTGTGTATAGAAATTTAATTTAGTTTTTTATCCATAAAATTTCTGCTTGTTTAGCAGTTTTTTGTGCAGAACTGGTTTGGTTTTTTATTATTATTTTGGCATATTTTGGTGTTATTTTGTTTTTAATGCATTGTTTATTAAAATACATGTTATGGTTAATATTTATGATTTGTTTCCTGAGTTTTTCAAATTTGTTTAATAGTTTGGTTGCTTGTTTACCTTGTGGTGCGATATCCATATTTTTAGCTTTGCAACACTGTTTTCTTGTATTCACTTATCACTTATAAATAAATAAATAAATAAATAAATATATATATATATATATATATATATATATATATTTATTTATTTATTTAAAACACTATTATGTTTAATTTTGCAAGAAAAATAGATTTTGTTTTTGTTGAAGGTGTTCAACAGAAACATATGTTGTTGCAATTTCTGAATAACTGAGGTTGTCACATTTACAGCTTTTATAAAAGCATTGCCAGATTTTTTCTTGCTACATTGAATTTTTGTGTGATGCTATCTGTGAGTTATGTAATGTATTATAACGAAATTCATTAAGTTAAGAAGGCTGTTGGTAAAATTATTTGAACTTGTGAAATATCCCTAGCTAGCGCTAGTCTATTGCCACATCTATCGGCCGAAATAAGTTACTGCACATACCTGCAAATCATAAATAAAAATAATTCGAAAGGGGTTCATTGTAAGTAAACCAAGACGTGCCTCGTTCATGGGAGAGAAGCTTTACCTAGACATCCACGGACCAGGGAGATTTATGACTAGGAATCCCTGAGAATACAGAAAAACTCATGCACCTGTAGGAAAGTTCAACAAATTCCCACGAAGCAAAAAAAAGGAAAGTGAAAGCAGTGTCAAAATTTCATAGGCTAGCCAGAGTTTGAGCGCCATAAGGGAGCCAATCAAATTTGAAGAGGGGATGAAACTCAAAACGGATACGATCCAAGAGGATGTTCAGGAAAGACAGTCAATTTTCAGTACTCGAAAGGGTCAAGTGGTAGGACTCGAGGAGAAGTAATGTTGAGTTTTTAGTAAAAAAAAATATCAAATTCAAACAAGTAACATGGAAATTTAAAGTAAGGGAGATTAAAAGAGGAAGATTAAAGGGTAACAAGTGAGATTAAAATAAGGGAGTGATTAATAAAGTCAGTTAAGGAATAGAAGAATTTCGAGAAATTAAGAAAAGTGAAATTGATAGGAAAGTATTACTAAGTGAATTTGTGTCAAGTGAAGTAAAACAAGGAACCACGCAAGTAATAAACAATACATTTATTTTAACTTAAAGCCAACTCTTTAAAGCAACAAACATTAAGAATCTTTTAAACTTTTATAAATTCATTAAAAAGTCATAGTTAATTGAAATATAAAATTTATCAAACCAAGTGCAGTAACTTATACACACCCTTAGATAGCTAAAGAAAATAAATTTAGAATTATTAAAAAAATCAATAGTAAAATAAGAGTCTTGATGCCTATCGGCAAATATTAGAGTTAGTCATGGGCGCCCATACACACGGGCAGGGAGGGGCCGTGGCCCCCCCCTAGCTCCCAGAAATACAAATTAAAATTATCAAGACTTTTGTACAAATATTTCTTTTTTTATTTTCAGCTGATGTGGAAGAACTATATTTTAATTATAATAAATGTTCACAGTATTAACAATATAAATAGTATATTTATGCGATTCTGCTATATTAACACCTTGACTGAACGAAATAGGTTTTAAAGTCAGTAACTATCGAATATCCATGTTATGTGATTATGCCAATGTGGACCAGTTAATGGTTGCGTCAATTAAAGGAAAACAGCTAAACAGGACACGACGACACGACTAATATCCTAGACGCTGACACAGCGAGCCAGCTATCCCAATGATAAGGAAAACGTGACAGGGAGGATAACCTAGGCCCTTCCGACTGACGCTGCATTTCTTCTCTGTTGCATGTCATCTGCGTTCGACATTGTAGTACTGTATTGGTTAACTTAATGTTAACAGTTTATTATATGTTATAGCCTGTGTTACATTACCTTTAATTGAATTGTAGAAATTGACGTTTTAATTTGATTTATCTTTATTATTAGTCCAGGAAACAAAGCTTAAAATAGGAAAAAACTTCGCAAATTTTTCGGAAAAGACCGATTTGCATACAAATTTGGGATTAAGGTCAACTTACCCTCTACTTCAAAACCTATATAGTGCCGACGGGCGCTTTTTATTTTTTAAGCGTAAAAACTACCCCTTATTTTCAAAATCTATAAAAAAGCGTAAAAAGAGTGAAATTTGGTTCAGATGAATTAAAAATAATGATTTTCTGATGCTCTAATTGTAATTGTTAAATATTTCGACCCTCTAAAAATTCATTTTCAAGGTTGAAAACTACCCCTAATTGCTCAAATTAGTAGAAAAAGCCTAAGGAGGATAAAATTTGAATCTGCTTACTTAAGTAGGGCCTATACATTTATTGATTTATTTCACATAGGCAACTGAATTGGTGGTGAAATCTTTCGCTAGTCGTAACTAACTAACGAAGCATTTTTTCTCATTTTTAGCGTTATATGAGAAGTTCCTCCTGAAACACGCAAACACCCTGAACCTAATGAGATATTTCAATAAAATCAGATACTCGACTGTCATGCCTCGGTTAAAATTAAAAAAAAAAAAACGCCACTTATAAAACTGAAATAATAGCCTATATTTAAAAAATTTCCAACCTCAAAATAATTTGTCGGTTACTATCCTATCCTATAATAAATGAAATGACGCAAGAAAAAAAAAGCTTTTAATTATATTTTTTAGTGTTTTAAGGAATAAAGATTCACTCATTCTATACAAAAATAAATTAATCGATACAAAAAAGCCTGTAAAAATTAGAAGTTTTGAACTTTCTAAAGTGCTTTAAAGCTCACCATTTTAACCCTAAATTTTCAAAATTTCCCCAGACCCTCCTTTTCATGGAGGGAATCCCATCCCCCCAGGTATCAGAGTTGGCCCCCCCCCCTATAAAAATATACATGGGCGCCCATGGAGTTAGTAAAAGAATTACATGAACTACCTGTAAATGCAATATTGAACTCAGGATAAAATAAATCTGTAATTATAAAAGCAAGTAGCTGGATTATTAATTTAAATTCCTAAGAGTAAAAATTATCCTGTAGAGAAGCATTAAGTGAAGGTTCGTTATATAACAATTGTAGCCCACTGTGGAAGGCAAGGAACGATATAGTATTGTGTTAAGATTTAGGGTAGTGATGTTAATTAATTTTTCAATTATTATAAATAGAGTTTAGTGTAAAATTCTTGCTCATTTGTTATAGTTTGTTATATATATGCAAAAAAATGTTAGATCTAATTCTGTGTTGAAAGGTAGAAGATGAGAAATTAAACTGTAAAACATTTAATGTTATCTATAAAATAAAATGCAGAAATTATAATAATTAATATAATATTAATTGAACACTGTAATAAAACACAATTAATATTAAAGTTGGTTATAAATATTACTGTACAAAAGAAAGAAGTTAAATGAAGGAAATAAAGATTAATCAGATAGATATCTTAAACCTAACATATTTAAATAAAATCTAGTGACACATCTTACAAAATATAAACCTCTCATTCTCAAAAGTTTGTGATAAAAAAATAACAACGAAGAAACAAAGCTAAATTCTAGAAATTAATATTTGGAAAAAGTTTAAACTTGACAAATACAGGGTGCGGCAGCATAACTTCCTTTTTTTAAATGCTCGCCATTTAGTTAGTTAATGTCATAGCGGAGCGCTAGTGGTCTCGTTCAAGAGGGGGTACAGTAAAGTTTTGTCCTGATACGTTTCAGTCGCCATTATGCGTTGGAATAGTGAGGAGCGTGCCTTTGACGTTGAGGCCTACTTTTCAAGTGGATATTCGGTTATTGCAACACAGCGCGCATTTCGGAATCGCTTTAATTTAGCCCCGTTGGCTCCCGTCCCAGACCGCAAATCAATTGTTACATGGGTCACTACATTCAGACAAACTGCAAGTGCGACAAAACGAAGAACTGGAGTCCCTCGGCCCGTTAGATCACCTGATAACATTGAAGCAGTGAGAGCGTGAATGTTGCGATCACAACGGCGTTCTGCGCGCAAACATGCATCTGCCCTTGGACTATCCGATCGTTCTGTGAGAAGACTTCTTTGTGATGATCTTCATTTTCATCCCTATAAGATGGCGATAGTGCAGGAACTTTCAGAACGTGACTTCAATTCTCGGATGAACGCGTGTGAGCTTCTTCTTGATGTCGTTTCCCGAGGGTGCTATTGTTTTTTTAGCGATGAAGCCCATTTTCATTTGTGTGGGTCGGTTAACAAACAAAACATGCGCTACTGGGCTGACATTGCCAACATAACACCTGCTACGCTAACAAGAGTCATGACAAACGCCAGAAATCGGTTTACGCAATGAATGGAGAATGAGGGACGTCATCTAACAGATTTGATCTTCAAAACAATGTAAATAAAAACTTTAGACATGTACCTACATTACACAAAAATAAATAAATATTTTCAAATGCATACAATAGTTTTTATTGAGTTTTCAAAAAAGGAAGTTATGCTGCCGCACCCTGTACAAACACAACAAATAAATAAATTATTGTATTTGTGTATCTTCAGTTGTTTTGATGCGTATATATATATACAATTTTATACTTTTAAATTTGCAACACTGTTTTCCAGTATTCACTTTTCACTTGCGCTTGAATGTACTTTAACAAAAATTTCACTTGGTATATTTGTGAGTCGACTTTAAAGAAATATTAATTACGTGCTCTCATTTTCAAGGTTATTTCAAAAGCCTTGTAATTAATAGTTCTTGAAAGTCAACTCACATATATACCAAGTAAAAGTCTCGTTTAAGTACATTAAAGTGTAAGTGATATATATATATATGTATACACCTATTATTATTGTTTGTTGATTTTTGCCCGTTTATGTTAATGTGTTCTTCATATTGAAAATGTAAAAATGGTGTACACACACACTGCAACAGACTGGCCCAACGACTCAATGCCCGCAACCCTTTTGCGAAGCACCGTTGCCAGTTCATCCTTCTGCTGCTAGGTAAAAATTTTGAAACAAGCTGTTCTAGCCTACGGCATAACCCTGTGTAATGCTCGCCAAAATCTGCCAGAGAACCAGTCACTGGACTTTATTTAAAAACCTAACTCGCTGAGATTTAACCCTTTGAGAATCCATTCCCGGGGAATGAGTTCATTTGAAGGCACATTATGACCAACTGACCATTTTGGCTTAGGATTGTGTAAGAAATTTGTTTAAATAAATATAATCACTGTTTTGTTGCAAGCTAGTAAAAAATGCAAGCTCAGTTTTTATTAATTTTATATTTAAGTTATGTTACAGCAAAGTTTGTAAACATTTTTATAGCTTTAAAACTCTATTTAATCATCTAACATTTCTTTAACCTTCTGTATGTATGTATATATATATATATATATATATATATATATATATATATATATATATATATATATTGTATAACCTCTTTATAAACAAATAATATTCATATCACCTTCTTCTTATCTTACTTCTTTTTCAAAATTGTAGGATATTTTATATGTACTTTAAGATCACATTTTATCCTTTCTAGGTAAATAATTTAAATTATCAAAATTTATTTTAAAATTTTTCTTCGTTTCAAACTTCTAGTTTAATCTCAAAAATTTACTGTAATGTTCTCTATAAGATTTTAAAATATTTTCCAAACCTCATTTCAATTTATTTATTTAATCAATCCTTTCATTTGACTTTGGTATCTTAAAACAACTATAAAAAACAACAGACATTTACAAAACGAAATTATTTTCTTTCATTATAAACTTTGTAACTTCTTTTGTGAACAAACAATATTTATGTCACCTTTTCTTACCTTCATTCTTTTCTAAAATGTACTAAAATTTTAAATTTAATTTAAAATCAAAATTAATTCTTTTTTGTTAATATTTAAAACTCAAAATTTATTACTTAATTGTTTCTTCAATTTAAAACTTCTAATTTAATTTGCAAAAGTTCTACTTTACTTTTCTGTACAGTATTTTACTTTGTTTTCCAAGACTTCATTTTAATTTAACTTATTTACACAACCCTTTCTTTGTGCCATGAAGTCTCTTGATATTTGACTTTAGTATCTTAAACCAAATATAAAAAACAACAGACATTTTAAAAAACCCATATTCTTTCTAACAAACATTTTGAAATATTTTATATTTTCCTTGAAATTTTACAACTAATTTTAAACCCACATAAGAACAATTTATGTTTCTCACAGTCTTTATTTCTAACATAGCTTATTTCTATACCTGAAATTTATTTAAACATTTTTTATGACTTAAATTTACTTCATCGGATCCACATATTCTTTTTCCAAAATTTTACTTTCTTATTTTATATCTTTCTGTCAAGACTCAACATAATTTACTTTGCAATTTTTGTAATGAAAAATTCAGTGTCATTTTTGTAATGCTTTTTTTATTTTAAAATCTTTATAAAATTCTTTAACAATTTTGAAAACTAATTATTTTTTTTCATGTACCCATTTTCCCAGATCAACCTCTACTCTACACAAGTTACGTTACAAAACAGCTATATTTCATGGCTTCAACAAAGTGATATCAATTTGAACTTATTTGACTAAAAATTAAAATTAAAAAAATTAAAAAAGGATCTAGTCTTTTAATACTCCTTTAACACTGCCTCTAAACTTTTCGAAATTAATTTTACTCCTTAGTTAAAATTTAAACTTAGTTTTGATCTACTCTTTGTTTTACATTACACTGTTCAAAATTAAATTTTATATGTGAATTTAGTTACTTTTAACTCTAAATTGCTTACACACTTCAATTTTAAGCACTGTTTATTTTTTTATAAGGACTGACTCAAACTGTTTTTCAACCTACTTTTCTGCAACATATTTTCTCAAGGATGCTACGACATTGCTGTTTAACAACGAAAACCTCTTTTGAAGAGTTTCCTCCCCCAAAATGGTTTAAAAACACACAGCCCTACATTTCAGCGATATCACTCTCGCTCTTAGCCCTGCATTTTTTCAATTAACTTATCGCATTGAAATATTCTAAGAGTTGAACAAAACGGAGTGAACTCGGTCATGACTGCTGCCTTCCAAGTCCCAAGTAACGCTAACAAAAGTTTGGAAGTTCTCTGGCGTTGTCAACCCCTCCTTCCTTTTTAAGATCAATATCATGTCTCCAAATCGTGGTGTGACCGGACGCTTTGTCTAGCTTACGTCCGGTTTGTGAATTCCCATGATTTCTCTGCCTGTTGTCGAAATATCCACAAATTTCTTAATTTTTAATTTAACTCCTTCGGGAGGCTCCGTATCTGGTTTTTTATCTCTTCACTTTGTTCTTCATTTTACGTCCACTCGAATTCGATGGTCTCTCTAGGTGGATTTTAACCTTTCTCCCCCTTTTCAATATGTAAAAATCCCCTTATCCCAAAAATGGCTTTATTTCTATCCCTTAAACTCGTCAAATTAAAATTACATTATGCCTAAGGGATTTTTATTTTGTTTTGGCTTCGCTATTTTGCCTGCAAAAATTTTAAAATTTATGAAATTTACAATTGCACTTGCAATGGTAAAATGTGATATTTTAGTCTGTTGCAACAGACAGACAGACACACAGAAACACACACACACACACACTCACACACACACCATACACCACAAACCACACACCACACACAAATTTTGCTGCTTTAATATAATACACTTTAACAGTTTTCAATACAGAGAACAATGTTCTTACTATATTTAATATACATAACGAGCTATATAATTTTTAAGGTGATATTTCTCTTCTGTTTTATCTTTATCTATTCTAATTTATTTTTACAAATAATTTGTAAATAATTTGTCTTGAATTTTACAAATTTATGTTTGAAATATCTTTCATAATATAGTGGTAGTTGTATTGAATTTAAAATTTATATTATTTTTTCCAGAAAACCAGTTTCATCTACAAATGTAAAAAAGAAATTAGATTTGGACACTAAAGAATCTATTGGGTAAGGATTATTATTATTTAAAATAACCTATTCCTGCATATTTTGTATATAATGCTATATGTCTTTAAAGGCTTGATTCAGTTTGGATTAGTTTAACCCTTTGCTCTTAATTGTGTAAACACAATTAATTTTTTTGAATTTTGTAGTCCATTACGTTCGGTGAATCTTAATTAATTACTTTAATATAAGTTTATGACTATCCGAACTTTAAATTTTGTAAATTTGTAATAACTTACTGAGACAGAACATTTTCAATCGCTATGTGGCGATTGTCATTAGTGTCTTTATTGAATATATTTTCACGTGAGCACATAATTATCACTAATACACATAAATATTTTACAACTTTCATATAGTAGCACTTACTTATATTTGTTGAGGTAACCGTTTCGGGAGATGTGTCCCATCGTCAACTCAGACCGTAACTGATCTCAATGTTTTTGTAGGGTAGGAGTGGGATATTATAATGGGGCTGTGGGTGTGTTTGGAGAGGATTAGGAGTTATGATGTCGAAAAGTGTGTGCGAGTTTTAGGTGTTGAGTATGTGTGTAGGGTGTAGTTTGAAGTTCTGTTATTCTGTTATGTAACGTTGGTTATTTCTGTATTGTTTATAAAGAATTATTAGGTTAGATGCTATGTATATGCGGTCATGTTTTGTGAACTTGAGATGATCTGCAAAGTTTGATTGGAAGTTATTGTTTGCTAGTGTGTTTATATGTTCTTGGTAGTGTGTGTAAAATGACCTCCCTATCTGGGATTGTAAAACTGGGGCATGAACTGCAAGTTAGTTTGTAAACTCCAGTGGCGTTGTAAATGTCGATGATTTTGTTGTTGGGTTTAAATGGTTTATTGAGAGTGTTGTGTGTGGAGTAGGCTATTTTGTAATTGTAGTTTTGTAGTGTGTTGGTTAGATTGTGGGTTTTGGATAATTTGTATGGTATTGTCAAGTATTGTATGGGTTTGTTGTGTATTTGTATTTGGGTTATTGAGTTGGTTTTTCAAACGGTTGTATAATTTGTCAATCATTGTTGTGTTGTACTCGTTAGGTTGTGCTATATGTTTTATGGTGTTTAATTCTTGGTAGTGTTCTTCTTTGTCTAACTGTGTTTTAAGCAGGCGATATATCATAGTGTTGTAAGCAGTTAGTTTATGTTGTTGTGGGTGGTTTGAAAAATGGTAGTATTGTGAATGAATGGTTTGTGAATGGTAGTATTGGTAATGTTGGGTTTCAGGTATATGTTGAATTTATGTTTCTTTGTCTGCACATTGAATTGTGAGATCCAGGAAGTTAAGAGAGTTGTTTTGGAAGGATCCTCACATTGACGAAATCATCCACCTAACAAAATTAAACACATCTCAAAATTACTTTACCTACAAAATCATCGACATTTACAACGCCGCTGGAGTTTACAAACTAACTTGCAGTTCGTGTCCCAGTTTTTACATAGGCCAGATAGGGAGGTCATTTTACACACGCTACCAAGACCCACTAACAAACAATAACTACCAATCAAACTTCGCCCAATATCTAATATCCACAAAACATGACCACATTGTCATAACATCCAACCTAAAAACTCTTCATAAACAATACAAAAATAACCAACGTTACACAACCGAACAATACGAAATGTACAAACATTTCAAACTACACCATACGATATACTCAACACCCAACTACATTATAACTAACACAGACTTTTCAACATCATAACTCCTAATCCTCTTCAAACACACCCATCATAATATCCTACCCCCTTCTTAACCTACAAAAATCTTGAGATTATTTGCGGTCTGAGTTGACAATGGGACACATCTCCCGAAACGGCCGTCCTCAGCAAATATAAGTAAGTGCTACAATAGGCAAGTTGTCAAATATGTACAAGTGTTTTAGTAAATAATACTTAACTAAGTAAATACATATGTATTCTCTGAGGTATTATTTAATTATAAGTTTAAATTAGTTATGATTATTTATTTTTCAGGACTGTCTCATTTAAAAAAATGAGTGATTGCTAATTTTTCTGTTAAGTTATATTTTTAATTTCTTGTGTAAATGAAGGGATGAAGAATTGTTGTGAAGATGAAAGTGAATTAGATTTAGATGTTAACATGGAAGCATTTTTGAAGATGTAACAGGCTGTGTTACCAGAAAATGTACATGATAAATTTGAATTGAATAAGTATTTTCATTGAATAAGTATTTTGAAAACTATCAGTTTTTTTTAAAGAATTTGAAAAAAGTTGTAGACAAGTGTAAAGAGATTACATATTTCTCGGCCGTTGAGTAAGTGTCTTATTATTTTTTTCAGCTCAGTGTATATAATTAAAATTGGGTTAATATTGGATAGGAAAAGAATAAGATGTTACATGTTGAAAAAAGTTAATACAATAACATTTATGTCATTCTTGAATTTTGTAGTCCATTACGTTTGGTGAATCTTATTAATCACTTAAACAATTGTTTAAGTGATTAATTTATGTAATAATAGCTAAAAAAAGAAGTGCATGACCTAACAAAAACTTTCAGTTTATCTTCGGTTAGTTATAAAGTTATGCATGGTAAAATATAGGTATTGTGTTAGTACTAACCTTGAACACTTTCCTCACATTGGTAGAAAAGGACTAATCCTTTTCAAATTTATTTTGAATTTATTTATTTTACTATTAAAATAGCTTTTACATATTATTCTTACAGAGAACACATGTTTGTATGTTTTTTCTTTGTTAACACAATCAAATGTGTTATCCTTACTTTTGTGTTATTTCCACTTAATCAGTAAGAAATGATAACCATATATGGATTATGCCTTAAATAAAATTAAAAAAATCAGAATTGACTTAAAAAAGAACATGAACATATAATTTTTACATAATAGAAAGTAAAAAATAATTTTCCAATACGAAAACATAATTTATCATGAGGTTATTACTCACAAAAATATTGAAGTTGACAGCGAATTTGGTAGTGCCACTCATATTTAACATACTAAACATGACAAATAAAGGGCATGATTTTACATGATGTTAGAGCACCGGTATAGATTAACAAATTATGATATAAACACAGGCTATTCAATTATTTCTTCCATAGATATAAGAAATGTATTAAACTTATCATTCAAAAGATTTAACAAGGTATTACCTCATATATTAATGGATCTACAATAATCACATTTCGTGTAAATCATTCAAAGAAGGTTATATTGTTGGCAATTTGTGTATCTGAGCAAAAAATATGCAATCACATATTGTTTATCAAACAAAATCTGATATTTTATGGTCTTTTCCGAGAACAAAGATCGATTATCGTCCTGCATACTCTCATAATATCGAACATATGAAATAAGTTTCTTGAGAAGACTCTATAGTTGGCTATAATTAACCATGGAAAATCAACCAATCAAAAAGTTGATTGTTTCAGGAATGTTTGCAATATTCAAGTAGTTGATGGATTAGCCAATAGCCTACAAGGCATGATGGCTGACTTCAAAATTTTGTTGGTAATGAATCTGTGATAAATTATGTTTTTGTTATTGAAAAATATTTTCATGGTTTAGTAACCAAAAATGATATATACAGGTTCTTTTGTTTTAAAGTTGGTTTTGTTTTTTAAAACAAATTTTATTTTTTCATATTTTGAGGTATGATTTCTGATTTCTATCTACATTATAATCAAATTTCATATCATACTGTTGATTATGTTATCAAAACTGCCAATAATTATACATACAAATTTCTAATGTGTATATCCCTTTACTTAACCGTTCAAATAATTAACACACCCTTGAATAATACGATAAACATATCAGTTCGAGAAACGAATACATTGAGTAATTTATGTTGAAATACTCTTGATAAAATTTCCTAAATTCCTACATATTATTTATCTTGCAATTGTTCGTGTTACTATTATTAAAAAGAAGTTAATACTGGTATTTCCGTTCAAAAACTGGTATTTTGTTAGTAATGGTGGCTTTGAACACTACTTCCTCACATTGGTGCAAAGGGTTAGTAGAATAGCTTATACATATTATTGTAATACAGAACAGACGTTTTTCTGTATTAACACAATGTTGTGTGCCATCTTTACTTCTGTGTTATTTCTAGTCAACCAGTAATAAATAATAATCATATATGTGTTATACCTTGAACAAATTAATAAACTTGACTAAAATGATGCACAGACTAATCAACATACCCATGAACAACGAACACAAAACAAAACTAAACACAATATAATACATAGCCTATAGAAACTAATACAATTGCACCGAAATAAACAACACATAACACAACAAAAAAACCATAATAGCACAAATACATAACATTAATTTATCACTACAACACATCACATAAATAGCTTCCTCTTTCCGCAAACCCAAATATAAAGTAGCCTTTAAACACATCACACACAACTAAAAATCACCTACGTAGTACAAAAACACTCCAAAACAAATACGGCAACAGGGTAGGAGTATACAAGATAACATGTAATGACTGCCTCAGTTTCTACATAGGTAAAATAGGGAGAAACTTCACCATAAATATAAGGAACACATAAAAAAATACATAACCTAAATCAAACTTTACCATTCACTTAAAGAACATGCTCTACACATACACTAATATAGACACTAATCTAAAAGTTCACTGCATCAAAAAGGCAACAAACTAAACACAAGAGAAAGCTACGAGATATACAAACACCAATCACAATACAATCTAAATAACGAAACACATTCACAATCTAATACTAAGAATAACACACTACAGAACACCAATAAATCATATACTCACACTAATATATGTATATAACACACCTGAGCAACAGTCTTACCCATGACTCACAGCATTGAACAATGGGTCGATCTAGTGTGATACGCGTCAGCTGAAAAATATCACTAAGTAAGGGGCCATCCTTAAATTACGTAATGCTAAAATGGATGATTTTTATCCCCCCTTCCCCCTCCATACCGAACTGGTAACTCTAATACCAAACCCTCCCCATACTTACGTAATATAATCTTGTCCTCCTTCGTTACTGAGTTAGTCTAATTGTTTTGGATGTTGAATTTGTAGGCCAGTAAAGAAGTACATCAAATGTGACACTAAATATTATGCTAATAATATAATAAAATATAAAAGAACTTTATTAAATAGACAAAACAGGAATAAGAAACATTTTTTTAAAATATGTGACCTGACGTGTACTGGAAAACAAACAGAGATTATAAAAACAAAATAAACTTTAGGTTATGTATAAAGTCAAGACAATATTAATTTAAACATAAATTGAAAATATTTTTTTAAAATGTGACTTTAATGAATTTAAATGCAAATCAACCCATTTGTAACATTGTCTGAAGTGTATTCATTTTTCCACAGAGTAGTTATAAATGCCGCGACTGACAACACTGGTGCTGCGAGCTGCAGAAAAAGATATGTATACATAATAAGCCTAATTTCGAAATAGATCAAACTCTGCACATTGCTTACAAATAATACAAATTTCAAAAATTTACAAACAATTTAGTTTTATGTTGTATTTGCCCCAGGGAACTCAGTAGTCCATCAAACTCGACCATGCGCAGTACTACGCAATACAAATTTTGTACCTCTCTGATAAATAACAACTGGAACTTTAGCTGAAACATGAATGTCTGTACAAGCAACCCAATCGTAATACTGTATACTATGGCGATACCATGCTCAAGATTACAGTTCCTCATATTTTTTCTCCAATAATGCTCAAAAATAGGAAGCTTAACTGAGTACTTTAAATAGATGTTTTTTTTGTAAATAGATTTTATTAGAGTTCATTATTTATATTAAGTACATTTTACTTACTTAAAAGTTTAAATGTGGCCGGTTTATTTATTAAGTAAAAAAAGATTTTAATGTAGTCAAAATTAAAATTTCAGGTTATGTAACGCCAGTCCATTCCCCTCCGCCTACCATATTGATAAACGTGACCCCCCCTCCCAGAGTTACTTAAATTAGGGATGGCTCCTATTGTTTTTTTTTGGCAAGTGATACCAATAGTAATAATAAACATGATTTATTAAATAATAATATTTTATCACTGTAAGGATAAAAATTTTTAAACTTGATTTTTCACAAGTGGTACAAATATATTTTTTAATACAAATATTTTATACTAATAAAATATATAAATCTATAGATTGCTTGAAGAAACACTTGAAGAACAAAATGTCGATGATGTGGATGAAGTCTATAATCATGCGATGCCTGTACCTCAGTTAAAAGTGGGCCCTGACGGACAAGTCATATTGGATCCTGAGAGTTTGGTAATTACTATTGTGCTTTAAAATATCTTCTATATTAAAGGATTGTCAAGATTCTTACTAATTGACAGTTAAAGTTGCTTGTTGTAATTATCTTGAATTCACTAATTAAATTATAAGTAATTATTGTGTAGGTGAATGAATACTTTTGAACTTACTTGCTGACGTGTTTCAGAATAATAATTTCTTTAACGTAGCCGACACACTACTGCCAAAAGTGGGACAGGAGCGCGTCAGCTTAGTCATTGAAATGATTATTTTGAAACGTGTCAGCAAGTAAGTTCAAAAGTATTCACTCAGTTTTATAATAATTATTTATAGATTGTTGATTATTATATAATAATTATTAATACAAGTACACTTTTTTCATGCTTAAAAATGTGTTGATCAACCCTTTTGAAATATCTATAAGTACAAATCATATTAAATTGAAAGTGATGGATATAAGTTTTTAAATAATAAGTAATTATTTAAAGAAATAATTGAAAACTATTGACTTACTATGCTTTCAAAATTTTCATTTTATTAACAAAGACTAATGTGCTTTTGGCAGAATTTGCTTAAGGTTACAGGTGTGTGATTGATAGATGTGGAGAGTTGTAGGATAGGCAGGTTGTGTAGCATATGTTGGAAAAGGGTGTTAGATTTGAAGTGTTTGTGACCATTTAAAATATACGTTTTTTGTATTAAGGGATATTTGTAATTGAAAATTTTTTGTAGTGGTTAGTTATTTACTATGGTTTAGGATGTGGGGATCTTCAAATTAGTGTGGATGTTTGTGTATGTGTGTTTGCTGTTTTATATATGTGTTGTGTAGCAAGATTTTGGGTTTTTGTTTTTTAGGACATTGAGGTATTCTTTGTATTTTGTGTTAAATGATCTACCAGTTTGGCTAATCTAGAAGCTGGGGCAGTTGTTGCATATATATTTTAGATAGATTGTATTTGTCTGTTTGTAAGGGGTTTGAAATGGTTGTATGTGTTTTTTAAAGAGTGTTTATTGATTTGTATAATACATTGTAATTGAGCTTTCTGATGGTGGAAGCAATTCTGCATGTTTGTTTGTTGTGGTAAGTGATGAAGATATATTTATTGTTTTGTTTTGTAGCTCAAAAGTGTGGTTTTTCAAAGGTTTTATGTATGTTTAATTTTAAAAATTATCAATAAGTGTATGTGTTGTAGCGGTATTTTTAGGTGACGTATTTTATTGTATTAGGTTTTTTGTCATAGTCTTTTAGTTGCATGGGTATATTAATTAGGATGTGCAATGTGTGGTTAAATGAAGCATGTTTGTGTTTTTTTGGTTGATTAGATATGTTGTGTATGACAGTGTCAGTGGTTGTTGGGTTCTTGTATTTATATTTAAATTGTGTTTGTTGTTGTTTGGTGATTTTGAGATCTAGAAAATTTATTTTATAATCATCTTCTATTTTTAGGGTGAATGTTAGGTTGTGGTGAATGACGTTGATGTAATTATGTAGATGTTTGAGTTGCTGTTGTGAAATATTAAAATAACAGTTATCTATGATGGTACATTATTTTTACATAAATACATATGTACACATGTAAATAAATATTTCGGCTAAGATACCTGATACCTCTGAGGGGGGGTCCCATTAGCAGGCCATCATTCTGTGTGTAGAATTTTTGTTTATATGTGGAGTAGTCTCGTGTTGTGATGAGTTTATTGAGAGTGATAATCTCTTGTAGGAGTTTTCCTGATGTTTTATTTATTGCATGTTTTGTAGTACGTGAAGTGTTTGTTCAGTTATTACGTTATTATGTAGGTTTTTTGTGTCTAATAATGCTATGGAGAAGTTGTGTTATATGGACGTCTTTAACATTGAGCTATGAGGTATATGGATGTCTTCAACTTTTGACTATTCTTTGTGTTATAACAATCTTAATGAATAAAGGTTGTATTCACTAAAACGAAAAGAAGAACACAAGGTGAATTAAGGTTTATTTCACTAAATAAAGGTGTAAAACAATCTTACTTAAAACCTTGTATTATGTAAGTTTGATTTATTATTAAAATTATTGTCAGTAATAAAATTTACTATTACTAATTTCTATATCCAGATAATAGAGACTACAGATGTAAAGAAAAATAGAGAAAATTTGGAGAACTCTGAAGTCGTTCAAGAAACAGACGGAAGCTATAAATCCTATTTCAAAAGAAGGCCCAAGCGTAGTGATTGGAGCCCAGAAGGTATAACAACTTATGAATTGTGAAAATATTATGTATGTATTAATTGTTTTACACAAATATACTACAGAAAACATTAAATAGTACAAGTAACTTACTATTAAGCATGCACTAAGTTTCATCATGATAAATTATTTAATAAACTTGTTTCTTTGGAATAAACGATGCTACAAAATTACTTATAACAATGAAAAATATTTATAAACTTCAACATACATCAATATGTTAACCCCTCTCTATAGTAACACTTACTTTTTTACCTAAATGAATAGTAAATTAGACAAAACTAAGTGGTTCTATGGGCAAGTGTTTTAATTGATATGTGTAAAGTGTAATAATGGAAACTAATAACTGAAGATGGAAAAAAATATAAGAAATATTTGCATAGTTCTAATCTATACTATTATATAAAAATCTAATGGTGTCTGTTTGTCTGTGTGTGTGTGTGTGAACTAATAGAAAGATTTAATATATCATGTCATGAGGAATAATCATCATATCATGTCATGATAATAATCTATATTGTTATATAAAAATTTAATGGTGTGTGTGTGTGTGTGTGTGTGTACGCACGTGTGTGTGCTACTCAATCACGTAAAAACTACTGGACCCATTGAGCTGAAATTTTACATAGGCATTCTTAGGGTCCCTGGTTAACACATAACCTTATTTGTATTTAGAAATTACATCAGGGTGTCACCTCAGTGGCATTGAAAACTCCTTTAACACTGAATTATCTACTATAATCTATCTAATCCATTATATACTTGGCTTAATCAGCTGATAGTAAATGTGTTTGTAATCACCTGTAAAAGTCGCTTTCAAACACAACTAAACAAGCAATAGTAAATGTTTGTTGTTATTCACCTTTCAAGTTTAGTTATACTTTACATGTCATGTAACAAGTAATAGCTTTTTCTTCTCTTGGTTTTTCAAGACAAAAATCGTTAAGTTTATAGCTTGATATATTTATTGAGATTAAATTTCAGTAAATTAAATTTTTTCACGCACTTAAAACATTTATGCAGGAATCAACAGTAAAATACATAAATCTCATATTAAAAATCGTTTCAACAACTCAAGAGTCAACTTATTTCAAAACTTTTTTGTATTTCTGAATGCAATAAGCATAATATAAATATACGTCAATCTGTACGAAGGACGGGTACTCTGATGGCTAGATTTTTACTAAATATTTTGAGTAACAGCTAAGTGTAATCAATTGACTACTGAAGCTGAATTTGAGTACAGAAGAAATATTTAAATTCAGTAAAAAAAAAACTCCCATCTATTCAGAAATTTACTTGGTGATGTAGACATTCCTGTAAAACATATATATGGTAATTGGCAGTGATGCTCCATAAATATAAAATTTTCCAAATCGGTAACTAAATACTAAAAACCATGGTTTCTTTTCATATTTGCTGATGTAAAATCATAAAATGTTTTCATTGCTATGTTACTACAAACATTTATATAGACAACAAATGCTTAAAAACTTAATATTTAAGAGCAGAAGAATAAAATTACGTTACTTATATGTATTGGTATTGGTAAGTTATAACATAACTTATTCCATCATTTTCTATAGGACAAAAAGACAGAAAAGATAGGAACTTTAGAAGTATCTTATTAAAACTGAGTTTTCCAAGAAATATTACTTAGTTTAACACACAGATTGAAAATCTAGACTTCCTGAACAAAATGATACTGAACTAAGAAAGTGAAATTGTATTTTATCATAACAGGGGCTAATAATCCAGTGACTCAATGGAACAGATTAGAAAAATTCAAGCTTTGAATATGCAATTTTTTGGGATGGCAAGCTCAAGTGAGAACAGATCATCTCATTGAGCCTTTGGTATTTATTAGATTCCTGTTAAGTATATTTAAAGTATATCTGTTTAACCTAACGTTTAGATTACTCTGAACCACCATTGAAATAAAATAAACTCCTTAATTATGGATTAGCCCCTTCTCGGTTTACAAAAGCAAAACATAATGTTCAAAGAGGGTTTCAAGATTCTTCAAGCTTTTACTTACACCGTAAATCTTTTTGCTGATCCACAGTAAATTTTGTTCGTCACTTTTCAACTTGAAAAAAAAACAATTGACTACTTCCTAAATTACCAGATCCTAGTACTGAAAAACCAAACACATTTACTCATTGACCCTTTCCTTGTAATAGACCTAGATGTAAGAAATGATCAATATATTACTCAACAAATAGTTTAAACAACCTAACAACAAAAATGAACTTCAAGATTCAAGGACGTCACACTTTTACATAAAAAATGTCATTTAACAGCTGCAATGTAAAGTTTTCCAAGCACAGTACATAAGCCAAACCACGGATTATCTAAGTATCAGAATAAATGGGCGCAAACATGACATTAGAACCAAGAATTTAAACACGCAAGTTACAACATCAATTCTTTTGATGACTGTTTTACCAAAAATAATTAAAACGCTCCCTCCATGATAACAACCCTTCAGAACTTAGAAGATGGGACGTATCATACCAGTGGTACAAGTCTACTGTAATATTAGATAACTCCATTTACTTTCTCTATATCTTAACACCTGGAAACTTTATTTTCCTTCCTGACAGACTGAATTTTTTTCTAAGTTTATGCAAACAATATATCTTTTAAACTATATGTGCTTTTATAACATTTGCTTATCTATTCTTCTATACACACATCTATAAATCACTTAAGTTTCTCTCTTTGATTAACAGAGGATGCGGAATATCTGAAATATATCACTATTTCAATGTCCA
Organism: Prosapia bicincta; assembly: GCA_036971475.1. NCBI lineage: Eukaryota > Metazoa > Arthropoda > Insecta > Hemiptera > Cercopidae > Prosapia > Prosapia bicincta. Next base: position 14,157,765 of record JBAIZL010000006.1, on the reverse strand, counting down.
TGTTTGTAAGTGTTTAGTTTACTAAGTACCTATTAGGTGACTATTATCTAAGTAAGTCTGTCAGTTTTCTATTCCAAAAATCTCTTTCTCTCTCTCCATCTGTTTTGTTTTATTTACTCATCACTTGTACTGTATCATACTTACACAAGAACCTTATTTAATATTTTTTGTGATAAGACTTTCGTGGTATGTGATTCTCTCTATTGCCATGTGGTATATCTATAATATTGAATTTTTGTTTTGGTTGTATAGATTGTTAAGTTAAAATTGTTTTACTGAAAAAAAATAAATTAATATAATGTATATTATCACAGAATTAATTAAAATAACTAATTAAATTGCCTAATAACACATAATATATAGTAGAATATATGTAAACTGAACGATAGAGAGACTTGAACACAACTGGCGGAGTCGGGAAAGAACAAAGCGCCAACTGCTAGCACCAGAGAACTGACCCAACGGCAAGGTGCCTTGTGGAATAAAGATGCTTACTTTATTATCATATTTCGTTCGGATATGAGAGGTTTTACTGTATATCTTTTTAATATATCTTTTATTCCAATTTGTCGGAATTATTTGTGTTTCATATATATATATATATATATCGTGATATTCCATGTTGTCTATTATTTTTCCGTTGCACTGACTTTATGAAGTTGATATATTACTATTGTAAGTAATTTTTTCCACCACTAAGTGCAATAATTTTACCTTATTTTCTCTATTTTTCTGGTGTGGTTGTTCTGACCGTGATGTTGGTATTTGTTAGCGTCATACATGTTTCTTCATTGAGCCATGTTTATAATGTTTTTGAATAGTAAGCCATCTGTATATGTTGTTTGTAGGTTCATTAAATTGTTGTGTATGTTTTTACAATTAATAATAATAACTTCATATATATATTTAAATATATAATATCTGACATTTCCAGAAACGATGCAGTTTTACCGAGCTCTGAATACAATTGGGACGGATTTTACTCTCATGGCTTCACTATTTCCAAAACGAACTAGGAAGGAACTGAAACTAAAATTCAAAAGAGAAGAAAGAATAAATGTACATCTTATTGATAAGGCTGTTTCTCAACCTATGGAATTTGATTTCAAAGTCTTAGAAGAAGAAATGAGTAAGTAGATGCCTTTGGTAATATAGAACTTTTTGACCTAACTTTTTTGATTGATCTAAAGAATAGTAGGAATGCTTGAATTATTAAATATGATTAATGAATATATTTAAGTAATATTTTTTTAATTACTAATAATGATTACAAAAATCAATTAAATTTGTCTTTGAATTTCTTAAATTGTTATAATTTCATAATTTAAAAAAGTAATTAATATTTATTAATAACTTTTCATCGTTTATAATATAATAATCTTATAAAATTATTAAAGTACCTAACCTAACCAAACCAAACCCAACACAGTTCAGTTTCTGTGACAACCAATTAATAGCTGGTGTGCTTGGAACGCAAATTAGTATTTACTCTGGAATGGTTTCATAAAAAATTATCCCCTCTCATGTATTCAGGAATTACTGTTTTAAAAAGAGTATATATCTTCCATTTATCTTGAAGAAAAAGTAACACAAATTCAGTGTGCAAAACCAAACTTGAAAAACTTTTAATTAATTCACAGACATGTCTTTCCAATGAGATATTCTGGAACATGTCTTTTTTGAGTGAATCGATGGGCGCTAGTACCCATCTTACCCAACAAATTGTCAACTAGAATATTAATAAAGTAATCAATAGACTATTAGGCGTGCTCACAAGCAGTTCATTTCACTTTTGAACTCTTAAGTTTTTAACACGTTGAGTGCAGCAATGTATTATTGTTACACATCAAAATTGCTAAAACAATATTATTGATTACTTGCATTGAAAATGTTGTTGATGGGCCCAATATGTCACCTGAAATTGGCTAGGGATTAATTTTTGTCAGTTTTGGTGATGTCATTTCTGGTACATTCATGTACGTACTTCACCAGTGAGGCAGGTTCTCATATCTCAGGTGATGGTTGTCGACTGTCTAACTGTTACATTTCTCTGCAAATTGTTGCTGGATACTGACAAACCTTTTTTCCAGTTACAACACTTAGTTATAGTTATAGAAAAAGTACCACAAACAAATTTAAATACCTATTAACCTTCCTGCCGTCATTTACAATGTTTTTCAATGATAAAAATAACTTTATACACAATGTCAATAAGTAATTCATATCTAAGTAGTTCTAACACAGTGTTTATAATAATTTCTAAAAAAATACCAAAATAAATACTATATACAACCCCACCCCCGCCATTTTAAAACTCAGCTTAGATAAACTCATCTTTACTAAAAAGTCAATATAACATAAATTCCTTACAAAGTAAATTACTAAGTTTCAAGACTTTTACTTGTTATGATATTTTGTGTAGTACTTATCGGATCTGAAGCATTACTTATCAGACAGAGAATATGTTTACACTTCCGTTCTATATACAAAATAATTATAAACTCACAAATTAATTACAAGTGACACGTTTGAGTCTCTTTATGATAAGCGCAAAAACACTTTACTCGCCAGTCAGCTTATTATGTGGTGAATGGAAGATGAAAATGTGGTTTTGTTGTTTATTATTTACACACAAAACAAAAAAAATATTAAGTATGTTGCAGAGATAGGAAAATATAAATACCTCAAAAACAATGTCAGGCCAATTGGCCCGACAGAGTTTATTTAGGTATCATTAACCTTATAAAAAAGAACTGCCGGGCCAATTGGCTCGACACATGTTTATATATATAGGTCTACTACAACCCCCAGCCAGTGATGCCTGATGATGCAGATACGATCAATCTTTGAAAGTACCAATATTTAAATCAATCGATACGATCAATCTTTAAATACCAAGTAAGATTCTTGTGTAAGTACATATAGTGAAAGTGGTTAGTGAATACAAGAAAACAGTTTTGCAAAGACACAAATATAAACATATATATATATATATATATATATATATATATATATATATATATATATATATATATATATATATATATATATATTTTTATAGGTTAGTTTTGGTTGGTAAAGATTATTTAAATTTTTTGGACTAGGAGACTGACAGACTTACCTTGGTAAGAGTCCTTGGTAAGAAAACACAAAAAGAAATATGAGAGAATGAAATAAAATAAAATAAAATAAAATAAATAAATATAAGTTGTAATCTTACAACTTATATTTATTTTATTTCATTCTCTCATATTTCTTTTTGTGTTTTCTCTTCGATTGACAAAGACCACTGTGTGGTTGAAATATATCATTGTTTAAGTGCTTTTACGTGTTTCTATTTCAAGACTACAGTGTGGACTCTTACCAAGGTAAGTCTGTCAGTCTCCTAGTCCAAAAAATCTATATATATATATATATATATATATATATATATATATATATATATATATATATATATATATATATATATGAAGTTAATATATTACTATGTAAGTAATTTTATCCACCATTAAGTGCAATAATTTTTTTTTTTTTAATAAAATTATTGCACTTAATGGTGGATAAAATTACTTACATAGTAATATATTAACTTCATAAAGTCAGTGCAACGGAAAAACAATGGATAACGTTAAACATCAAGAATATATATATATATGTGTGTGTGCGTGCGTGCGTGCGTGCGTGCGTGCGTGCGTGCGTATATAAATATTTTAGGCAAAATCTATGTGAATTTCTGGGGAAGTCTTAGATGCTGGAGGAAAGCTGAAGCTTAGACATTGAAAAAGAAACTGAAAAAAGATGTGTGTCAATAAGTTATAATGAGTAAACCATCTTTAAAATAAGTAATTCATTACCATTGCCACTTTTAATAATTTGTGTCCTTTTTTTTTTTTAGAACAAGATGAAAAATTGCTTTTAACAAGAATTGCTGAGAAAGAAAAATTGGAAAAGGAATTAAAAGTAGAAAAAGAGAGGGTAAAGAAGTTAAAAGAAACTGTATTGCCAAAAAATAGAGTTACAGCAAGTAAGTAATTATAACATGTAAATATAATGACTTGCATTTTAGTAGCCATGAACTACCTCTTTTGTAGCGAATAAACAACAAATACACTAAAACTCCAATTATCTGAATCAAATAGGACCCATCCTCTTTTAGATAAAGCAAAATTAGGATAGTGGATATTTTTAAGAAAAAGATAAATTTTTACTTATTATTGTATGTACCTTGGAAATGGGAGAAAAACTATATTTTTTACGGTTTTTTATTTTTATCTAATCTTTAAAGCTTTTCCCCAATTAACCGGACCCAAAATTGTGTTTTTCATAATTAGTTTATCTGGTAACATAAGATGGCTTTGTTTTTAGAAGATGCTAATGAAAAGAGAAACACACTCAGAAACAAAATAACAGACTAATGTGAAATAGTATCATTAAAGTAGCAGGTAAACGCTACATTGACTGACTAATCAAAACAAATGGTGGCAGTTGGGTATACGAGACGACTGTCAATAATGCATAACTGTATTGAGACAGTGAATCAGCATCCAAATAATGTTTATGCTGCACCTACAATAACTTTGTGGAGGAAAGGCCAATAGCCCATGTAGATAGAATTATTATTTTGGAAATAGCAGTGAGTTTCTAGATTGATTATTTTTCTGAAAATCTTGAAGTGATTTGGATAATCAGTGATTCATATAGTTGGATTTCTACTGGAGTTCTAAATAACTAATTGGAGTTCTACTGTATATTTTGTAAAATATAGATATATAATTGCTACCTTTATATAAAATTAATTATTAGTAATAATAACAGGTTTTATAAGTACAGCGAGCCTTGGTTTACCCCAATAAATAGGGAACAGTTTTTTCTGATTAAGATATTTTCGGTTAACCCAGTACTGTTTAAAAATGGGGTACGTAAAGGGTTTGGGGAGTTGAATATTGCACTCTAGGTTCAATACTATTTGATAATATCTGTACAATAAATGCTACACAGAGTATATAGTCACCATCATTTTGTGTACAAAGTCTGTGTTTGGTCTCACGTGTTTACAGATCATTGCATGATTTTGATACAAATAAATTAGGAATTTCTAACAAATTAGTTTTCTTGCTGGAACCTAAATAATCAAACTTTTTCAAAATATTTTTCATAGAGATTTGGTCAACAAAATTGTTACGGAAACCTACGAATATGACATTGTGTTTGAAAATACTACCATGTTTGACCTTTCAAAACTGAAAATGTGGGCTATTACGAATGTTGACAAAATTTATACCTTCATAAGAACAGTAGAGTCTCGAAAATCTGAGTCCCGATTTTCTGAAATTCTGTTGAATTAGAGTCATTTTCTATTTGAGCGTATTTTATCTATTTGAAAGAAAATGAGTTGGCCATCCAAGAAATGTGTATAGCCATAAAAAATACAGATTTGGGCGATAAAAAAATATTTATATTAATACGTCATGCAAAGGAAATGAGTCAGGCTTCCAAGAAATGTTTATATCAATGCGGTATTTTTCTTCTTCTCCATTCTGTATCATTCAGTTCAATAGTGTTCTACAAATTGGGTGTATTACCCATTTTCATCAGTTGTGTTTGAATGGCCTTATCAGTTATGTTTAGATTTCTAGCCTGAAGCTCAATAGGCCATAAATATCTTTATTTATGCTGTAAGTTTCGACAGTCGACAAATGTCCCTTAAAAGCACAAATGTCTAGCCTTGTGTGTTACATCAGAAAATAAACTTTCTTGAAGCAAAGAAATCAATTAAACAATGTTGATACTCATAATTAGCTGGACTGGTCTTTATTCCCGTTATTACTAAATCCGGATCGGGGTTCGCGCCACATTGATCTGGATATGAGGGGTTTTACTGTGTTAGGGTTCATTAGGAGTCATATTTTTTCTAATGCACAGAAACGTATTTCCCTTGTAATCTGAGTTTTTAGTAATCCATGTGGGTCTTGGTCCCATTCACCTCAAGACTTTAAAGTATTAAATATTATCATAACAAATATTAAAATAGTACAATAATTTATTAAAATAGAGAAAAATAAAGAGAAAAGTTAGAAACATCTTGAAAAAATATGTTGCTCTCAGGAGCATACACATGTTGCTAATCAAAGGGTTAATGTGGAGAGGACTGCAAACCCACTGTTCATCAGTACTCATTTAGTGGTAAATCTGGTTTAGAATATGGTTGGGATACTACAAACGCAATGACTATATTTAAACAATTCTTTAATCGTAAAGTGTTAAATCTAATTGTAACAAAGACTAATGGATTAGCTTGACAGTATTTAGCAGCACATAATAACAGTAAAAGCACAAAAATGAAAAAAAAATAGCTAAATTGCAATAGAAATGAAATAAAAAACTTCTTTGGCATTTTATTAATAATGACCATGTGTTATTAATTTCAACTTGGAGATATAAGCCAGAAAAGAAAACTCTGCACTTGATGAGGGACAAGAAAAAGTTTTACACATTAGTGACTTTTTAGAGTGTTTTAGAGTCTTTCGCTATGTTTTGATAATTTCCAATTTTATGTGGCCTTTTGCTCTATTTCAAACATTGTAATGTGATCAGTACGCCTATTAGGTTTAAAAAATGTTTTTGCAACACTAAGATCTAATTATTAAGGCAACCCAAAAAAACTTTTGCATTTCAAAAATAAAAAAGGGTGAAGTACAAGCCCAAAAAGGTGATTAAATTACCATGAGCAGATAAAAGCCATGTACTGTGAGTATAGGATGTGGAAAATAATGGCTTCTGGGAAACGATGCAAAAAAGGAGAACAATTTTTAAAACTTGCCTCAGTATTAGCCTACAACAGGGTGAATAGTGGTATGGATTTTCAGACCAGATATCCTCCTATTACACAGCATTGAAAAAAAGTCTAATTGGTACAAGAAGGTAACAACAAAAATTATATGGAAATTTGTGTTGTCAATGGCAACACTTTTTTAGTTTCAGTGAATATAGGCAAAAATATAAATATAAGCTAAACATATTTCTATCAGTACCGCAGTTATGACATTCAGCCCACTTTTCAACTCATCAACTATTCAAGAAATCTGAACTATATAAAACTTTCAGAAAAAGATGTCATATTATGAGAAGCCAAGCATAGAAAGGGGAGCAATGGAGGCAAGGAAAATTTCTAAATGTGTTGTAACATACTGTGATACACAGCTGCAGTGACAAGCCCATAATGTTCTTAATTGTTTTAAATAAAAGAGAAAAACAATATTTTTGAGACAATTGTAAAACATATTATAATTAGATTTATACGAGGGTCGTCCAGAAAGTAAAGAACGATTGCGCATCACGGACGGCGCAGTTCCCCCACCACCGCGGGAGTGGGCTTATTCTTTAGTCCAAATCTTCCGCTTCAGTTTGAGCTATATAGCGGTGCTGTGAGGTCACGTTTGCGTCTCTTGTGGAAGTTCAAAATGGCGGCGCCAATTGAAAATCCCGCCAAGTGTGAAGTCCGTAGTGTGATTCGGTTTCTGAATGTGCAGCATGTTCGACCCATAGAAATTTATAGGCAAATTAAGGCAGTGTACGGTGACAATGCGATGAACGAGTCATCGGTGAGAAAATGGTGCATTAAATTTAATGAAGGCAGAACTAGTGTGCACGACGAGGAACGAAGTGGAAGGCCGTCACTCGTTACTGACGAGTTGACAGCGAAAGTTGACGAAAAAATTCAAGAAAACCGGCGTTTCACTTTGAGCGGTCTACTGGCATTTTTTCCACAAATTTCAAGGTTGCTTTTGCACGAAATAGTGACGGAGCGTCTTGGTTATCGAAAGATGTGTGCTCGTTGGGTGCCTAAGATGCTTACTGATGTCCACAAGACCAAACGGATGGGAGCAGCGCTTGGGTTTTTGACTCAGTATGATGAAGATGGTGAGACGTTTCTTGACCGCATCGAAACTTGGGTTTCGTATCGAACCCCGGAAACAAAGCTCCAGTCAATGGAATGGCATCTCTCGAATTCGCTGAAAAAAAAACGGAAAGAAAAGCCAAATTTGAACACCAGGAAAGTGATGGCAACAGTTTTTTGGGACAGGAAAGGCCTAATCCATGTGGAGTTCATGCCGAGAGGAGAAACAATCAACTCAGTGGCCTACATCGAGACCTTGCATCGGCTTCGCCGCGCTATTCAAAACAAACGACGCGGAATGCTGTTGTCGAAGGTGGTGCTGATCCACGACAATGCTCGGCCTCATTGCAGTGCACAAACCCAAGCAGAACTTCAATCTTTCAAATGGCAAATCTTTGGACATCCTCCGTATAGTCCGGATCTGGCTCCGAGTGACTATCACTTGTTTCCAAAGTTGAAAGTGTTTTTAGGCGGGAAAGACTTTTTGGACGACGATGATCTCAAAGAAGGAGTAAAAACGTGGCTTCATTCCTTGGCGGCAGAAGAGTATAACGTCGGTATTCAAAAATTGGTGTCATGCTACAACAAGTGCCTTGACGGTTCCGGTGATTTTATTGAAAAATAGAGTAAGGTTATAAATAGTTGTAAATAAATGTTCATCCTCGTATCTTTTGTTTTCATTGACCTACACCAAAACGTTCTTTACTTTCTGGACGACCCTCGTATGTAACAAACCTACATTTGTAATTAATGCAATATATTCAATTGTATTACCTTTTGAGAATAATTGAGTCATAAATATAACCCTAATTTCAATTAATTGTGGAACATTTTATCACTGAAAATAATTGAGTTATAAATACAATCCTAATTTTTATTAATTGTGAAACATTTTTATCACTGAGAATAAGTGTTTTAAAAATATTTGTAGAACCACCAATATTCCAAATATTTTTCCCAGGGGCTTTCATATTGTGTTTCTAAGTGTGATAATTTAAGATGTCATACTTGGGCCTTATCCTAAAGGGTTGGATCATTATCATTTTTAATTGCCGTTCAGACTTCCTACTTTATTTCTTTACATATTTTGATTGATATGTTAAGGGTATTTATTTTTAGATTTCTCTTATTTGTAATATTTTAATTAATCATTAGGCAATAATTTAGGTGCATCAAAAATGTTAGACATAATTTTATTTAGTATTTTAGTTTTCCAGTTGTATGTTTAAAATATTTTAAAAATTTTTTAGGTGCATTCAAACAGTTTGTTGAAGAAGATTTTGGAAAATTTTATACTGAAAATCTGCGGAATAAGAAAAAAACAAAAAATATGAAACATAATAAAACCATACAAGGGTATGACAAAAAGTTTAAGGAAGAATACGAAAAGGTTAATTCACACATTAACAATGAATGTTTTAAAAAAATGCATTATCTGACAAAGTTAGGCAGGATTCCAAGATCACAATCAACTAGAAGAAAACCCAAGGCAAAAAATCAAACAAAGGGAAGTAAAGAAATCAAGTCAGAAAATAAACCTCATAATAAAAGAAAAAGACTCTCTGAACATAACTTAGTAGAGAAAAAGATAAAAAACAAAACTGAGGAATTATGCCAAATTGATGAACCAGAGTCAGTGGAATTATGTGACGTGAATGAAACAAATAGATCCATTCCTGGGCTTTTTGAAGAACCTTGGGATCTTACTGTTCAACCTATCTCAGATATAGAGGCAAGGCTATTGGAAAATTCTACAAGAGAAAACGAAAGTCTTAGTATGATATCTGATCTTGGAAGTTCATTCGTTGACGAAGTAAACAACATAGATTTATTACCAAATAATTTTACAGTTGAAAATTTTACAGAGCAACAAGAATGTAGGTCTTTACCTCCTTATAGTTCTTTAGTGAAGCTAAAGAATCCTGAGGAAAAATTGCCGGTAAATTCTTCTGTTCTAAACACAAGATTATTATCAGAGAGTATGAAGATTATTGATCAGCTAACATCAAACGTTGATGAAAGTGATGATAGTATAGTGTACCTCGAAAATGAAGGTAAAGAAGAAATGATTTTAAACGGAAGTTTGACTCAGGAATTTCCAGAGAGTTCTACTAAATTATTGGAAGATCTTACTTCAGTTAGACTTGAACCATCTAATAATTCTAATAACTCTGACGCTCTTACAGTTGTTAATGCGGAAGTTCAAATGCCTTTTAAAATACGCCAAAAACAAATGAAACTTTCACATTGTATTTCGAGTAATAATCTTGAAGAGAATAAAAAATGTGATAATAGAACTAGTTTAGACGTTTCTGAAGAAGGTAGAAGTGTTAATGAACATGTTTCAGGTAGTTGTATGAGTAACAGGTTTTCCGATGATGATGACCCAGAGAAATTTGAAGAGATAGGTTCAACTAGGTTTAATGTAATAAATGCTAGTTCACCAAAATCAAGAAATGATATATGCTACAAATTATGCAATAGTACAGCTTATCAGAACAATATTAATGATAGTAACGAACATATAAGTAGGCATCAGATTGTGGAATCAGTAAGTGATGAATTAATACCAAGAAAATCATTTATTTTAAATTCTGATGGTGTAATACATGCTGACAGTATAGCCATGCTTATTCCTCAGTTTGAGATAATCACTGGTGATTGTTTAGGCAGTCATCCTAATGATCAAACAAATTTACTTTCTCATTCGGAGTTAAATGATGCTGATAATTATATAATACTTGAAACTGTTGATGAGTTAGGTGTAACAGATAATACTTCAGAAATAGTCTGTTCAACTACTACAGCAAACGAATCTGAATGTATTCTTGGTGAATGACGAATATTTATTTTTGTCTTAGGTCTAGGGTTATTTTTTTGTTATAAAACATTTATTTTTGTACACAATTTAGTTGAAGTACCAAATAATTACATTTGTTGCCGTTATATATATTGCTCTTTTTTCAGCTTCTCAAAACTTTGACTTTATACTCTTGTTAGAAAAAAAATTAATATTTATGTATAGTAATTTTATTACAAATAAGATAATTTAAACCAAACACCAACATTTATATATCTGATATAGTTAACAATACAGTAGCCACTTGCTGTTTGCGGGCTTGGTATTTGTGGTTTTGCTTATTCGCAGTTGACAAAATTACAAGATATCTCGCTTATATGTATCTTATTTTAAAAAATGGCAAGAAAGAAAGTATAGTTATTGTGCAGGTTGTAGGATAATGCTTTCTCGTATAGTTATTTCTCACAAAGAAATCTGATTATTCTCCAAACATCCTTTATACTGTATACTACGAGGCTTACTATTCAATAGGCATCCCTTATTTATAACAAGTGGGGTTATTCTCACTGATAAACAACATATCTGGCGGACGTAACTAACTCGGATTTTATTTTTCCCATCAATTACCAAACAGGTGACATATCCACTTGTTGTATCTGTTAATTTTTGAAACATCATGTCTACTTTTGGATTTATTTAGTAAATCTGTTTTGAAGTTGCTTGATGTAGTCATCTTATATTCACTGATATAAACTATAGTTAACTCAATGCTTTGTACCTAACCAATGCCGTCAGTAGAGGGTTAGCTTTGTAAAAGGAATGAATGTTTTGAAACGTGTCAGCAAGTAAGCTATTTCGTATTCACTTAGTTGAGTACTTTTTAAATGTAGTAAATTTGTTTTGTTTAGTTTTATCTTTTGTTTATCGAAGCCATAATGTTATCAAATTCTGGATAGGGGCAAGTAAAGGCTAAAATTCACTATGCAGTTAATTAAGAAAATTAACCTTTTAAATAAATTAAAATATGGTGAAAACATAGCATCAGCCGCAAAGCATTTTATTATTGAGACAACAGTGCTTTACATAAAGAAAATATAAGGAGGAGTGTCAGAGATGATAAGTTTTTTGTAAATAAAATTAACAGTCTTTAAAAGATTATTTGTCTAAAATTAGGTCCTTAAACATTAAGTTGATAGTGTTTAACAATGAAAAACACTACAAAGACCAGCCATATACAAATTAAACTGTACAAACTGCAATAAATTCTACATTGGGCAAACAGGTTGCAGCATCCAACAAAGAGTCAATAAACACATAAAATCACTCGAGCATAACACCAATTCAGCATATGCCAATCACCTAAAAGTAACAAGGCACAAATACACAGACATTAACCATAACCCAGAAATCTTACACATCAACAAAAAAGGACCACATCTAAACACACCAGAACAATATGAAATTTACAAACACACAACACAAAATACAAACATATTAAATGAAGAGACCCAATACAAATCACACATACTCTTTGACACTATTAAAAACCTGCCTCTAAAACCGTTACCGCTTAACCTAACAACAACTCCAAGCAGAAAATTTAGACACTGATGAAGATCGCTAGATTAAAGAGCGATCAAAAACTTTCTGTCTCAGTAAATTTTTACAAACTTACAAAAAAAAATAAAGTTAGGATGGTCATAAACTGATGTAAAAGTGATTAATTAATGAATAATTCTTGTGTCTGTCTGTGTGAGCACAGAGACATTCCCGTTGTATGGTCTTATATACCTGTTATGTGAAAATAAGCTTCATCAAACATCAACATTATGACTGGTTACACGAGACAGTAATCATTCATGTAAAGCCTGTAATAAGCTGTTAGCTTTGGTGTTAACAAGCAAAGTTATTACATGCTCTTGAATGACCCAATGTTCCATAGCTACTAAACCTCCATGCACTATACTACAACTTCCCTTCCCTCTCTTACGCTGCTGCAATCACATTAGTAAGTTACTATATTTTTGCACCACCCTATATTTTACACAAATTTTTTTGTAACAGATTCCTACTGTTTCTGTATGATATATTGCACCTCGTTTATAGAATAAAATTAAATGTGATCATTTTAATTTTATTTCTCATTGTCGTTAAGTTTTGTACCATTATTTCTTTTTAGTAGATAATATTTCTTTTATTGTAGATGATTCAATATAAATATTATAATACTTGCCACTTTGCAAACATAAAACCAATAATGCCAAATTTTATAACATAGTTTTTTCCCTTTCTGCTATTGAAATATGAGATACTTGTAAGATTAAAGCATTTAAAGAATTTAAGTCATAAAGGACAAGACTAAATTTGTTGTTTAACCAAAACTATTGTAATTGCAAAATACTAAAAAAAGAAACTATTGTATTTTACTATTATTTTCTTTTGTTAAATATATATATTAGGTTAGTTCTCGTAGAGCTTAAACCTTATTTAGGAATTTTTGGACTAGGTAGGAGGTTGGATGACTTACCTAGTGGCAACAGCCTAACACTACAATCTCTTTGAAATTAATGAATAGAGGTAGTGTGATGAGGCACCTTTCGGTCACTTGACCATTGTCGAATCACATAATAAAATTATTGCACTTAGTGTTGGATAAAAGTATTTAATATAGAAATATATTAGCTTCATAAAGTCAGTGCAACGGAAAAATAATGGACAACGTAAAATATCAAGATATATGCAATGTAAATTTTGCCCGGCACGGACGACACGGAAATTAAGCCTTACCACGGATGGTCTGAGCATCAGAATGAATGGCCACAGAACTAACCGCTCAACACGTTGCTTGTCACAACATAATATCTTTCAATGATTGTTATACCACCAAAATAATTAAGACCCTCCCCCTGATTGTAACCAAAATTGAGAAGATGGGAGTTGTCATACCAGTGGTACACCAAATCTAGAGAACCTAACCTCAACATCAGATAAAACTCCTTTTCCCTTCCACCAAACTTCTACCATTTTTAACAACTCCATTTACCTTCCTTCTGACAGACTATTAATATCTAGTTTCAAATAATCAATATTTATACAAATCACATATAGTACAATATTATAAACTATAAATTTGTGACATTTGGATATTTATACACAGCTGTGGTTCACTTCAGTCTTTTCCTTTTCTCTTTTTTGATTGACAAAGATCATTGTTTGATTGAAATATTTCAATAGTGTGATAAGTTTGTATATGTGTCTATTTATTTATTTCCAAGATATTGCAGTTTTTGACTATTGCCATTAGGTAAGTCTGTCAGTCTCCTATCTAGTCCAAAAATTCTGAAATAAGCTTTAAGCTCTACTAGAACTAACCTAAATATATATAATCATAATCATCATCATAATCATTGAAAACAATAATATAAAAAACTATGATAAATTTTCTATGAATGACATTTTATTAAATATATTTTAAAGATTGTTAAATGAAAAGGAACAAGAGTTGGTATGGCCTATGTAAGGTGTTTTTAAATGATTTATGCTTTCACTAATCCTTAGTTTTCATCACAAACTGTGGAAATGATGATATCTAATTACAATTAGTATATCTCTAAAGATAAATAATAAAGTATGTTTTCTTGTGTTGTAATCAAAGAACAAGAAGATACAAATACAAGAATACTTGTTTGTTCCATTTAATTCAAAGCTTTTCATTGGCAATCAGTACCAACATAATCAGTAATTATAATGATGAGGTTATTCCTGATGATGGTACTGATTGCCAACAAAAACCTTTGAAATGCATGTGGCAATAAAGTATTGTATTTTCTTGTTTTAAAATTTTTATTGATATACTTCAATTAAAAGTTTTAATATTTTTATTTCCATCCAATTAAATTAAAATTGAGATTGTTAAGTAACTTAAGGATAAGTTTCTTTGACAGAAAATAAAGTAAATTGCTGTCCTCATGTATCTCATCACTGCAAACTGGAAAAAATAAAGTAACTCAACATTTTTAGCATCTGTAATGGAATAACTTAGTCAGAAGATGATAGCACCAGTATAAGGTTTCAGATGTTGCTAAGCAAACATTGCGAATCCAAATCTGTGTCCCGGTGGATGTTATGTGCTGCTACCATAATCAAATTACATGAACCCATGATGGGCCCATTATTCTACCCAATAGACTATGCATGATGTCTCTTTTCTAAATTGAACATATTAAACATGATTCCTTTAAATTAGCTTTATCTTTTATTTTTTGTTCATCGTGTTTGTTCTACATGTGCGTTATTAAATCTGAAATGCTAATACTACTACGCTTTTGGTAATATTTTTATGAAATATGTCATAATGCTTAATTATACATAAAATATAAATCCTTTTAATTTAGAACATAGAAGTTTATTTAAGTTTTTAGCCTATTTATATGTTTTTGTACATACTTGCAAGCAATCTATTTTTGTTACCCAAAGACCCTGAACCTTTTATAAAGTGGTTGTTCTATAAATTAATGTATATTTTACATTTAGATCTGCATAATTCTATAGTTGTAATGCTATACATATAGTTTAAGACAGATTTATATTATTTTATTTTAGACTATTTATAGTATATCCAATTTTTCTTATACTTACTAGAATATATATAAAATTCTAGTTTGCTGTTATCTATTGAATTCTTGTAAAAAGATATAAAGTTCTAAATAGATTTAATGTTTTGGATTGTTTTAAGTAATTGTTTGTAATTAATGTTTACTGTAGATAAGCAGTAAACAAACTTAATATGATATTGAAGTTGTATAATGTAATTTTAGTAATTGAATGTGAGAAAATAAAATCGTTTCATAGTAAAAATAGAAATTTTTACAAAGAAAAAGACTGATAACCTGTGAACAATGAATGCAAATGTAATAATACCGATTGTATAATATCAATTAATATAATTGTTTTATAAACATTATTTATGACTATGAACCATAATAAAATGAAGAATCTATTAAAAAGCATTTAACTGTAGGTCTGGCTTTTCCATCTTGTCGCTCTGTCTTAATCATCCTTAACCCATTCCATTTTACAGACTAGGTCAGCTAGTCAAGAGAATTTATGAGTAGCGGGTATAAAGCTAGACCACCTAGTCATGAATGTTGTCATTGTTTTATTGATTCGTTTACTTCAAGAGAGTTTATTTTCTGTTATGTCATGCACAAGACTAGGCATCTGTGGTTTCTAAGGAATATTTATTGACTCAAAACTTGAAGCACAAATAAAAAAAATATTTATGCCCCATTGACATTCTGCAAACATCTAAACCCCAAACATCTAAACATAATAAAACGCTTCAGCAATGTTTATGACACCTGGTGGGTGAAGCTCAGTGTATAGGTATTACTCGGTGTCGGTCAGTAGTGCATACTTATGTAAATACGAAATAAAGAATAATAGTGGGAGCGTAGAAATGTAAAGCAAACCTCAAACTGTAAGTAAATTTCTGTTTGTTTTTACTAATTATGAGTACACATAATAATCAATTAACAAATAATAAACTAATTAAGGTGGAAAATAGTGAATAAAAAATTGCACTGGTATGAAAAAATATAATGCTTGGGCTTTTTAAGTGAGAATATTTTTGTAGCGAATTACAACTCAAATGAGGTGAAGAATTAATTCGTACCTGCTACTGTCCACAGCACGCATTTAACTAGATCAGCAATAGGTTAAAACATTTCCCTCATGAATTCACAGATTTAATCTAAAAAACACTTTACTATGGACAAATTCTACTTGTGGGGTTGTATTTGACATTTTATGGAAATTTAGATCTTCACTTCTTTCTTTCTCTTAAAGTAAAAATGAAAAACTTTACAACTATTACTGGTAAAAATAAGAAGCTAAGTTGCTTGACCAAAATATAAAGTTTCTTTTTGTAAAGAAATCTCCATTCGTCTGATCTCTTGTGCCAAACTTAATCTTTTGTATATTACAGAATATCAAAATAGCACTTTTTATTAACAGTCTTAGTCTTGGTTCATTTTTATATTATAGACATGTCACTTTACTTCATTATTTGGGATGATGAATTTTTTTCATTAAGCAAATCCTTCCATTTTTATAACCTTCTAACAGTTGTTACCTTCAGAGATGTCGACCACTGGAAATAAAAAAAAAAAAAAAATAAAGGCAGCTAAATCGGGCTACTAGGGCGGATGGTTAATCTTTACACAGAGAGCATATTGACAAGGGCTTTATCCTGTTATAGGATCCATGACGGGGGGAGGGGGGGGGTTCTCAAATTATTTTTGTTCTAAACTTGCTCACATAGAGTAGACAATTTATTAATTTAGTGGTTTTGATTTACTGTTCACCCAAATATTTTTGTATACAATCCCATTTGAATAAAAAAAAATATTCCCTCAGGCTTGAATTTCGATTGTTATACAGGTTTTTTTGGTGCAAGTTGGGAGGTTAAAAATGGATTGATTGTTTTCTTTCTAGATTAGAAGTAAAAAATGATTTGTTAGATGTGAAAAGTTTTTTAAGAAGTTAGGATCACTTTTGAAATTTTCCAGGATGTTGGACAAATGTTTCTATAGTATTTTGTAGAAAATTCTGTTTAGGAAAAAAGAACTATTTCTATTTAAAACAATTTCTAAACATACTTTTGAAACTTACATGAAGAATCTAAAACTTTCTTCAACAACTACTTACATTTTTAGGACAGTCAGATGTTGATTTTTCTGAACAAGGTTACAATCTTGACAGTGTTTGTGTTGGATTTCATATGTTTACGGCCATTTTAAAAACATTAAAACCACTTGAACACTATTGTTCATTATAAATAATTGTCACTCTACCCTTGTAACATTAAAAGATTTCATTTTTTAAGATTTAAAAGAAATTACATATTCACATGGTGTTCTTTCTGTATTCTAAACAGTTTTCTGATTGAGCATAAAAAAATAACTCTTAATTAGCAATGAGTGAAGAAGTGGGACAAAATTTTAGCAGCTGGAGTAGGGAGTCTCTTGACCTGGCATAGGCTTTTAGAATTAGTAGTGATGCCAGTCCTTTTTGAATTGTTTTTTTGTCATACCCTATATATATATATATATATATATATTCTTGATATTTTATGTTATCCATTGTTTTTCCCTATAAAAACTTCATATATATATATATATATATATATATATATATATATATATATATATATATATATATATATATATATGATGAATAGTTACTATCTGGAGTACATCCGTTCATTCTGCAGTCCATAAATTCGCAGTTCCGATGTTTCGCTAGAATCTCATCCAGCATTGACGAGGTGAACCCAACAACAGTAGAAGAGCAGTCTCGCGAGACTGTAACCATTCATCATATTTTTCCATCCGTGAAGGAATATGTATCAGCATATATATATATATATATATATATTCTTGAAATTTAATATTATCCATTGTTTTTCCGTTGCACTGACTTTATGAAGTTAATATATTACTAATTTTGAGTAATATTATCCACCATTAAGTGCAATAATTTTACCTTGAGTGATGAGGCGCCTTTCGGTCTTTGACCATTGTCGAATCACTCTTAGTGATTCACACTCATTGTCGAATGAGTGATTCGACAATGGTCAAAGACCGAAAGGCGCCTCATCACTCAAGGTAAAATTATTGCACTTAATGGTGGATAATATTACTCAAAATTAGTAATATATTAACTTCATAAAGTCAGTGCAACGGAAAAACAATGGATAATATTAAATTTCAAGAATTTAATACCTACCAAGGTAAACAGCTGTAAGAGTGATTCGACAATGGTCAAAGACCGAAAGGCGCCTCATCACTCAAGGTAAAATTATTGCACTTAATGGTGGATAATATTACTCAAAATTAGTAATATATTAACTTCATATATATATATATATATATATATATATATATATTTAAAAACAACATAGTACTGTTTACCAACGAAAAGCTTTGAATATAAATTAATAAATATTCTTGTATTTGAATAACCTATTTTGTTTTAAATTATTAAACAAGAAAACATATTATATATATATATATATATATATATATATATATATATATATATATATATATATATATATATATATATATATATATATGATGAATAGTTATCTGGAGTACATCCGTTTTATTCTGCAGTGCATGAATCGCAGTTCCGATGTTTCTCTAGAATCTCATCTAGCATTGACAAGATGAACCCAACAATAGTTGAAGAGCGCAGATAACTCTGTTTCTATATATAGAAGAATGAAGCCACGCCCATTATCTGGATGTACTCCAGATAATAACTATTCATCATATTTTTCCACCCGTGAAGGAATACATACATACATACAAATATATATATATATATATTTCAATATTTATGTATTTGGCTTATCAGAATAGTGTTACTAACATGAGGTGAAGGGCATATAGTTATATGAAAGCGAGACTGCAATTTATCATATAGATTTAAAAAGAATTAGATAGATAAAATATCTTATTGACAAATTAAAAGATAATACTTTCACAGTTGTTGGAGCTTACCTGAATAAATTTTATTTCTAAACATAAAAATTTCCAATTGTTTGTTTTTCAAACTTAAGGGTTTGGTTTAAAATGATTTTATCTACAATGGAATTTATATACCTTGAGGATTTTGTCAAAAGTTTTCTTGTTTGCTTGTGAATTGTCACACTGATCTTTCTTCTTGATGAATAAAGCTCTTTTTCCTACCATGAGTTTGAGAATTTTAAATGGTAAAAAACATTTTACAACTTGTTTCCTTGTAGATGAATACTATTTTGATAATTGTAAAATGTATTATGCTGAGTAATACATTTGGAGAAAAAAAATCAGTTTTTTAAAACAAGTTTTGTAACAACCTAGACTTCATTCAGATGTTAACTTTAAACAGTCCCACAGCAGAAAAGAAATGTTTGAAATGAACTTGAATGCGTATGTTAAGAGCTTAAATGTTAATGAGGAAAATTGGTTTTATACTTTTGTTTTTTTCACAATGAGTAATAGTTTTCAAATAGTTTTGAATTTCTTGTTTCAATATTTTTTTTTATTTAGTATATATTAAGGTAATTTTCTAGGGGATAATATTGTGCTTTGGGGGAAAGTTTAAGGATTGCGTGATTTAATTTAAAAAAGGTCGGTTTTATAATTAACTAGCATCTTCTGTGGAGAAACCAGCCTCTAGTGAGCTGGCTACATCTAACAGGCATATGCGGTTAGTAACCCTAACGTATGTGAAGGATTCAGGATGATTGTCCATGTACCAAGCTATTGAGCTCTTTCGGTGACTTCACCACAAACTTTAAAGAAAGAGCTGAAGTCTACTCGTATAGGTCAGAGTGCAGACTTCAAATTAAAAGTTTATTTTTGTGATATTTGTTGATTCCATCTTCACATGGGCTTCTAGTTTTCAAATTAAATCACTTGTAAATTGTTACACTTGCCTATAGTAGCACTTACTTTACATTGTTAAGGACGGCCGTTTTTGGAAACATGTTCTATTGCCAACTCAGACCGTACATAAGCCAGACAAAAAAGGTAATTTTACACACACTACCAAGAACACATTAAAGGACTAACAAACAAAACACAATCAAACTTCGCCAAACACCTCATATCCACAAACCAAAATTGCACAAACACAAGATCTAACCTACAAATTCTTCACAAACAAAACAAAAATAACCAACGATACACAACTGAAGAATATGAAATATACAAACATTTCAAACTACACCCTACACACATACTCAACACCCAATTACATTATAACTCCTATACACTTTTCGACATCATAACTCCTAATACTCACTAAAATACATCCACATTCCCACCCTTACTCTAACCTACAAAAATCTTGAGATCAGTTACGATCTGAGTTGACAATGGGACACATCTCACGAAACGGCTGTTCGCAAAAAATATGAGTAAGTTATAATATAGGCAAGTGTAAAATCTTACAAGTGTTTTTAGTTATTTTTTTGAGGTATAAATGGTTTAAATTTAGTTTTAAAAAGCAAAAAAAAATATATATTTATGTATGTAAATTAGCGGTTTACGGTAAATAATTTATAGTTTTACTTATATGCAACGTATTGAGAATTGTCTGATTTTTATAAATAAACATTTATTAAATGTACACTTAAACACCAAGACATGTGGGTATGAGAGTGTCTTCTTCAAGCTCTTAGTGATTTATTAACACACACACACACACACACACACACACACACACACACACACACACACAGAGACCTATAGGTAAGCCATGTTTTATTTTCTTGTCAGGGATCTTAAATCTTGTTATAGCTATTATCACAGTATGAAAACATTGGCTTGGTGATAAACATTTACTGATGAGAAAAAAACAATTGAAAACCACAAATGAAACTCTCTGTTGGTGGTTGATTATAAACTGGATAAAATGAGTTATTGTCCAATGTTTTAAACCCCACAGGGGCTCTCATCTTTCTTCATCTGTGTTTGATTGGGTAACATAGTTTTATGAACATCAGTTCTCTTTGGTCACTTACTAATTCTTGTATTTTTAAACTTCAATTTTGTTGAATTAGAGGCTATGGATCTTATTGTAATATGGTTTTATTTATATTAATTGATTCCATTTTCACGTGAGCTACTAGTTTTTAACTAAAAACACTTGTACATATGTTACACTTGGCTATAGTAGCACTTACATTTATGATTGTTGAGGAGAGCCATTTTGGGGGATTTGTTCCATTGTCAACTGAGACCGTAATGTTAACTATAAAGTAACAATCATTAAAGTAAGTGCTACTATAGGCCAAGTGTAACACATAGAGAAGGGTTTTTAGTTTGATTTAAGTTCCATACTATAATAGTTTAAATGTGGTATTTGTCTTAAAAGAGTTTCACAATATGTGAAAGGAAATTTGAACTGTAGATTTTAGTATCATTCAAGAAGGGTTTTTTTAAAAATATTATAACGACTTTATCAAAATATTAATCCAGACAAAACTAAATTTTAGAAAATGTGATTCTAAATTAACAAAATATATCAACTAATGATAGAGCAGCCTTTTGGCATTTGATAATGAAATTTATTCAAAAAGTGTTTTACTTGATAATGTGGTAGAAAATAACTTGGAGAAATTAAAAATTGGTTACAGAGTTACTTTTAAAATAGTTGTAATTACTCCATGTCAAATCATTCTGTGGATGACCAAGGAGGAACTTGAGCCTGTAAAAAGTCAAGTCCTTCTATGTCAAGTTGCTCAATTCCTTCTATTAGTTCACACTCCTCTCTTTATATATATTTTATTCAAATTTTCATTTGTTAATTTTAAATACTTTTTATTCATCCGTAGAAGTTCAAATATAAGTTTTTAAGCTTGTAGTGGATGAAACTTGATGTTAATACATTTTTTTTTCAAATAATAATTCATTGTAAGAAATCAATATAATTTAAATAACAATAAAGACTTTCTAATATATATATATTTATTACTAACTACATTTTATTAAAACATCTATTAACTACATTCTAGAAATGGAGTGTTCACTTTCCTACCAGTCCTATTGACTGCCACAGTGTAATTTCTCTTCATATGAAGTTAATTATACACTATGTGTTATCCAATCCTCTAAATTATTTCTTTTTAAAAATCGATTATCTCTAACGTGTATACGTGCATCAGAAATCTTCTAAGGTACAGTTACTGTGGCACATATCTCCACTTTCTGCTTTTGATAGTAGTTCCAGGTTTAAATATTCATTTGGTGAATAGGTTTCTACAAGTTTGTCTAGCTTATCTACTAGAGAAGAAAAAGAGGGTCGACTCTTAGGGTTAGCCTTCCAGCATGACAACATTATATTATACCTGGAACAATAATAGACAAACATTAAGAAAAATTCGTTTGATGTTAGAGATCTTATGAAAGTAATTCTGTAAGAAACTAATATTTTGAATTGTCAAAATTATAGAAAAACCTGACATTTAATGTAATTTGAGTATTAAATGAGAAATTATGAAAAACGTTTCGGAGTATATTTCTGACCTTCGTTATGTAATGAAACAATTTATAAGTGAACGAAATAATGTTATGGTATTAAAGTTAATGAATGGTGATGAAGATAAATATTTGAGTCTTGTGTTAGAATTAGATTATCCGGAGGTACTTGTAATATTAGGGCATTTGTTAGCTATGGAGTAACTGAAAATAATTTAGATATTATAATAATAAATATCCGGGTAAGTGTTCTTATCTCATGTTCTATATATGATCTCTTCAATGTTTACCCTGATGGATTCTCTTTAGAGGCTTCTCATCTCTGTAATATTAGGGCATTTGTTAGCTATGGAGTAACTGAAAATAATTTAGATATTATAATAATAAATATCCGGGTAAGTGTTGTTATCTCATGTTCTATATATGATCTCTTCAATGTTTACCCTGATGGATTCTCTTTAGAGGCTTCTCATCTCTTATACTCATCCAATATTAAACCCCTATCGTACTATATTCATCCCTTACATTAGTCTAAGTTATTTCATAAAATTCGAAACATTTTGAATTTTGTGTGTATTATAATATGATTATAAAAACAAGTAATATACACAAAAATGTTTTAAGCTCAATTTTTACTAAGATCAACTGAAAAATTTATTTTAGTACCTTTTTATTAAATTGTTAAAGTGAATATAAATAAAGTAACAATACTTGTGCTATAAAACAGCTGTTCCACCACTAACCTATAACATAGAATCAGTTTTTTATGAAATATTATGTTATCACGTAGTTTAAGCCAAATAGGACAAGGTAACTATAATATTGCATACCTTGCCCCTTTTGTGTAAAGTTTTTTTTCCATATAAAAGTAACATTAATTTATTAAATTTAATTAACGAATTATTATAGAAAAAAAACTGTATTAACAACAAATGTCATCCACTACAAGTTAAAAAAAATGTATTTGAACTAGAGTGGATGAATAAAAAAGTATTGTATTTACGATTGAAATTAGAACAAGATAAATATATATTGTTCAAATTTTCAATCGTTAATAAAATACTTTTTATTTATCCGCTCAAGTTCAAATACATTTTTTTAATGTTATAGCGAATGACACTTTTTAACACAGTTGTTTCAAATATTAATTAAATTTAATAACGAATTAATTTTAGTTTTGTATGGAAGAAAACGTTTTAACAAAAGGGGTCAGCTATGCAATATAGTTATTCGGTTTAAAAAAGTGATAACATATGATTTCTTTAAAAAGATGATTTTATGTTGTAGGTTATGTGGCAGAACAGCTGTTTTAAGGCATATGTTATGTTACTTTATTTATATTCATTGTAATTACACTTTTGGCATTAACTTAGCCACAAAATCACTAAATATTGATATTTTTCAGCAGTTGCGTTTCGCACTAGGTCAGGGCATCGTTCATTGCTGTAAGTCACGGACAAGACTTTTTCGTCCGTGACTCAGCTTTGAACAATGCGCTGACCTTGTGCGAAACAAGCCCGCTGAAAAATATCAGTAAGTAGTGGTTCTTTGCGAAGTTGATAACAAAAGCATAATTATAGAAAAATTTCAAGATGTACAACAGAAAAACTGCAAGCTTTAATTGTAATTATTTAATAGAAAGTGACCAAAATAATGTTTTCTTTGTTGACCTAAGTAGGAAATGACTTTAAAAAAAATTGTTTGTATTACTTGTATACAATTATTTTTTTAGTATATTGAAAATTTTGTGTAAATAATAATTGGCCAATTTATAGATTCAGCGTTTAGACAGTGAAATATAAATTACTTACAAACTAGTACAACAGCTTGGCGGACGCTCCATTCTGTAGCCAAGTTTAAGTAGGCGGAACATTTGGTTCGTTGGTGTAGATGGGTACGGATTGCCTCCAAGGGTTACGATTTCCCATAACAATATACCAAAGGACCATCTGTTGAACATAACGTATTCATGGAAAAAGCAGATACTACATAAAATTAAAGAACCATCCATAATTATTGTAAGGAAGAGTATATCATTCTCAGCGTATATTGTATAAAGAGAAAAAATGGAAAATTGCAAGGAAATTCGTATTTTGTCACTTAAAATTGTGATTCCGTTACATGTATATAGGTATTTATATATATTGTAATTATAAAATAAAAAGTAGCTTATATAAAATATCTCTTTGTCGACCTTAGTAGGAATGACTTTAAAAAATTCTTTTTCTATATTACTTGTTTAGCTTATTATACTTATTTGCACTGACAGTAGAAATGGCCTCAAACACACCATTCATATTTAGAGAAAGCTATGGGGGAGATCGCTAACCCCCCCCCCTAAAGGTAGTCGCAGCTCACCTGAACTGTGCCTACCCAAAGCATAAATCCCAAGGCTACCCCCGGTTTTGTGTGGTTTCTAAAGTGAGGTTAAATGAGAATTTTCTCAAGATATTAAATTTTCAAATGTTAACGCCAACTGTTATTATTGAGTATTTGTTCCCTTTCTCCACTAATTAAACCAGCTGGTGGCGTCAAAAAGGTTACAAATTTTGAAAAAATTCAGTTTTATAAAATAGTTGGCAATAAAGTAAATCTTTGTAAAAAATTTACATGTCGCTTTGAGTTGTATAGACTTGGTGCATCAGTGATTCCAAGGCCATCCACTTAATCGGCAGTTTTTCTGATTCCTTTTTCTGGTAAATACTTTGTTCGTAGACATCCCTGCTGAGGCCAAAGTCAGATATTTTTAGCGTAAAGTCACTGCAGATTAGAACATTTCGAGCTGCTAAGTCTCTATGAATGACTTTATTATTTGATAAATGTACCTGAAAAACACAAGAAAGAACATCAGCTGTTTCTTACTTTCATTGTGATTTATTTGATAAGTGTACTAAATAAACTTATTGGGTAATGCTTGGTATGGAATGGGCACTTCCAGAACTTTTCGTTGTTAAAAAACACCGTAAAATACAAATAATAGCAAAAATCATAAACATACTAATACAAGCCGAACTTACAAACACACTCGAAATAATATCAATTCAATGTTTCTTATTAAACATATCACATTATTTCATTACAACACGTTATTATATGCAGTATAACTATAGCATAACCATTTAAAAAAATTCTGACTAGTGACAAAACGTAGATGATTGCAAAATCGAGGAAAATGGAGGCCACTTGTTTATTTCGGTAATCGGTAGGCTTAGGTTGTAAAGTTAATCTTTCTTTTTTTTATAACAGGATACATTTTTCTATAAAATATTATACTTAGTAATTACTATAGTGTAAATATATAGTAATTTATAGCATAGTTCAGTGTATCATTAAAAAAAAAAAAACAAAATTGAGAAGATGTGTGTTATCAGTTTAAAAATGTTTCACGACAGCTATCATAACCGGATACTTAGCAGTTTTTTTCAATTCCTTCTATTAGTTCACACTCCCCTTATATATATATATATATATATATATATATATATATATATATATATATATATATAAATATAAAATACGTTTTCTTGTTTAATAATTTAAAACAACATAGGTTATTCAAATACAAGAATATTTATTATTTTATATCCAAAGCTTTTCGTTGGCAAACAGTACCAACATCATCAGGAATGAAAATTACAATAATGTCTGTTGGTACTGTTTGCCAACGAAAAGCTTTGGATATAAAATAATAAATATTCTTGTATTTGAATAACCTATGTTGTTTAATATATATATATATATATATATATATATATATATATATATATATATATATATATATATATATACATATATATACATACATACACACACACACGCGCGCGCGCGCGCTCGCACACACACACACACACACACACTCACACACACACACATACACACACACACACACACACACACACACACACACACACACACACACACACACACACACACACACACACACACACACACACACACACACACACACACACACACACACACACACATATATATATATATATATATATATATATATATATATATATATATATATATATATATATATATAGTTCAAATTTTCAATCGTCAATAAAAATACTTTTTGTTCATCCACTTAAGTTCAAATGAATGTTTTTAAACTTGTAGTGGATGACACTTGGTGATATTACAGTCTGTTCAAATATTAATTCATTAATTGAATTTAATAAATTATTTTAGTTTTATATGGAAGAAAATCTTTTTACAAAAAGGGCAAAGTATCCAATATAGTTGTTTCGTCACATTTGGCTTATAACAAGCGATAATATATGATTACACAGAACAGCTGATTTTATGTTACAGGTTATCTGGTAGAACAGCTGATTGCGGTAGAACGCAATGGTTATGTTACTTTATCTATATTGATTTTAATTACTTAATGAAACAAGCTGAAATAAAATTTTTTTGTAGTGAAAATTTACTTTTTTTGTTGTTGTTTATATTACTTGTTTTTAAGACAACAGCATAGCTATGTAGCACAACATATTGAGGTAACTCACGAAGACTTTATAAAAAGAGATTAAGTTAGTTTGATCAAGAGGACAATTTATGTAAATTTTAGATATTAGTTATGACTGTTTAGAAATTATTTTAAAATACCCAATATTATTAAGGGAAAATAATGTTTTTACCCTGAATCGTCAAGTAGTCTAATACTAATTTACTAAATAAATTGAAATAATTCCATTACCTACTGGAATATAAATCAAGCTATCGAAATAGAAACGATATTTGGAAAGATCTAAAAGGTAATGCAAAATCTTAACCGGATTCAGATGGCGTAGAAGTATGGAGAACGCTATGAAGCTTTCTGCGTTCGACCATTCAGTAGGCCTACTATTTACTTTGGTTATGATATTACTAGAGAACAATGCTCCAAGATAAACTCGTCACCATGACTGTTTGGTGTCCACCGGATTGGAAACAATTCTTGAACCAGAGATAATATCTAATTTACTTGTCTGAATTGTACAGTTCCAAACTTCAGAGAATGGCTGCAAAGGGGTCAAAACTTCAGTCCGAGTGTTCTACACTCGAGGGATTCGTCTTCAAACTAACTCAATCCGACGGAAGGTTCAAAACATGACCGTCTGTCAGATATTGTGATATTTCCTACTTCCGCAGTAGTGTATACACATAATTCTGACCATGTAGGAGAACAATTTTTAATTTTTTAAAAAATCTTTACCTTGAGCTAACAATTTTATACTTAAACAAATTCATTTTGCTGAAACTAACTGTTTGTTGTTGTATGATGAAAATTACCATTTTCAAGTTGGGCAGTTATTGATACTTGATAAAAAATAATTTACCAAATTGCCGTCCTCATACAACTAAAATGTAAGCTTAATTGTAGGAAGAAATACATTTTTCAAAGTAACAAAGGTAACAAGTAATATAAAATTAAAAAAAGCCAATTCCTACTTAAATTAACAAACAAATTTTATTTTAGTTTTTGTTTTAATAAATACAATCAATATAATATGTATATGCATATGTCATACAATAATACCAAGTGGCAAAATAGAAAGCGAATTTCCTTGAAATTTTCCATTTTCCTCTTTATGTATGGTGTTAGACTATTATTTTGGTTTGTTACTATTTATACGCTTTTTTGTCGCTTGCATTGTGTTGTAGTTTCTTTTCGCTTTCCTTTCCCATTGTCCGTTTGTGAATCAAGGTTCGATACCTTTAATCCAGTTTCTTTATTTTATTATTGCCATTTTTTTTTCATTCATAGAGCATTATTTATGATATTTTGTGGTAACCATGGCAACAATTTTAGATTGTACAATAGAGGTTTTGACGACAACCATATAATGGCAAAAAAATTCATATACATCTGTGGAAAACATTTCTAGCTAAGAGAAAGTTGGTGCAGTGCCAAAGCGTGTTGTACTTCTAATACGAAGTTACTCAGTTCAAATCCGACCTAAATCTCCAAATTTTTATAATTTAATTATTGAATATATATTTGAAAAAAACTGTATTAAGATTGTAATCCACTATAGGTTAATAAAATGTATTTGAACTTGATTGGATGAATAGTAACGTATTCGGTTAACGACTGAAATTTTGTACAAGATATATATGAAGAGAGTCTGAACTAATAGAAGGTATTTAATAATAAAACAGTAAAGGGTCTAATATTTCCTACCCTCGGGGTCGAAAATTTCCGGATAATAGAACCTAACCTTTATAGCCTATATACAGAACACACAGAGCATAGTGCATAACGATATGCTACCTGTCAAGGAAAGTTGAATGTACTTTTGAAATTTTAGCTTCCGTATTTGTTTGTATACAATTAATAAAAGCTTACGCTCACGCACACAAAATTTATAAGACAAAAATTGATGAAAGGAGAGAAATTTATTCCTAAACGTTTTTCGTTCATACAACGTTAAAATAAAACCACCAGTACACTCGATCATACAAAGACAACTGATTTTATAATGTTTTATTGATTTTAAAAATAATCAGGTTGTCTGAATGCTTGATAGGTAATGGCAGTTTTTCATCAGATTTTGAATGAAGCATATGCAGTTGCAAAACGTTCTGAGCTGAGTAGCATTTCTCACCTTCAACAAACGTTAACAGCGTTGACTTAACTATTTTTGGGTTAGGTTGGTTGATTGAAATCTGTTTCACGTTTGTTTTTTACTGTATTTCCGAGAGTTACATCTTGTAACAACAAAGAAGGTTGCTGTACTGATTTGTTTTAAAAATGTGCCGGTTAATAGAACGTTCCGGATGATGGAATGCCGTATATAAGAGTGTTTACTGTAATGATCGGCCTTTATATAGAGCTGCTCGACTTTGGGCGTATGAAATTACTTTCTTTTTGTCTAAATGGGGAACATTTAGTGGAACCCAAGACTAGTGAACTTGAGGCAAGCTTTTACATATTGATATTGGTAGTTCAAGTTTAGGTGTAGGCCTAGGCCTAAACTAACAGCCTAAGTTGAAGAAGGAACTAAAGGTTTTATTACATTTTTTAAAAGGGTAGTATTATCGACTTTTCTTGATTTTAAACGCATTATAATAATAAAATCACTTTATGTGAATATATTTGTGTTATAATTTTCATTTTAATGAAGTGATATATAAAATAAAGGTTTTAAAATGTATAATTGATTTTATTATTAATTTTCTAAAATGTGTTTTTCAATAATAATAACAATAATTTATTGTTTAGTTAAATGTGGAATAATCTCTTTACAAATGATCTGCGATAAAAAATTATTTATTGTGTTTAACGTATGACAGAGAGCTAAACAATATTTAAAACCTTAGATATTATCAGAAAAACTTGTGTAGACGTAATAATGAATACCTGTAAACTAGCTTTACTTTAACTATCCTCATGAAGGAAGCCTTCAAAAATTAATTTACCATTCCAATAGCGACTTGTCGAGCAAACCCCAGAAGATCTGCAGAAGTTAACCCACTTTTAATTTTCATACCTGAAAATTAAAAGAAAAATGTGTAAATACCTCATCTTCGTATAAATTTATAATATATATTACAGCATAATATAAATTAATATAAAATAATAAAATATATTGCAAAACACAAATTGAAATACATTTTTTTTTAATAAATAAAAAGGTCTATAATATTGATAAATTTACATTATTCTACATACTCATGTATTAGTCTAAATGCTCTTATTGTATGTTGGCATTTTCTTTGAAAATTTATTGGCGATTACGATGTTTTGTTCAATATATTTATAAGATGAAAAGAATCTGTAGAACTATTGATGAGTGTTGTAAACATCATTCATACACACACACACACACACACACACACACTCACACACACACACACACACACACACACACACACACACACACACACACACACACACACACACACACACACACACACACACACACACACACACACACACACACACACACACACACACACACACACACACACACACACACACACACACACACACACACACACACACACACACACACACACACATTAATTTGAATATATACTCACTTTCTTGAATGTCGTAGAGTTTATTGAAAACACAATCTGGATTTTGAGTTGCAATATTTTTGTAACTACCTGTAACAAGTAAATATTTTATTAGTATAAGAAAGCATTATGTTACACTCAGGAAACAGTTAAATTATGTAAACCTAAAATGTAATGAAATTTGAGCGAAATGAGATAAATAAACAAACAGGATCAAAAATAATAAAACAAATATCATACTAGCTAAAGCAATAGACAAACGTAACCCCAACATAGACCTGTACGAAACAAAAACAAAAAAATTACCGTTAAACCAAATAACAAGAAAATGAGCCCAATTACTATCAATACACCGCAGTCTTCTAATGCTTGAAAATAAGGCCACTGTAACATAGCTTTCGAATGTTGACTAGTAAATGTATCAAGTAAGATTCTTGTGCAAGAACAATATACTTATATCAAGCAAGTACTTACAATAAAGTAAGTTATAAGACCTCATGCCTTTTTCTTGTATAAATAGATATGAGATCTATAAAAAAAAAATATATATATTTATAATAGTTTCTCATTGTGTAATTCATTGTAAAACCATCAATATATCGGATATCGATGATTGCATCAATATATCGTGTATCGATGATTGCATGAATATATCGTGTATCAATGATTGCATGAATATATCGTGTATCGATGATTGCATGAATATATCGTGTATCGATGATTGCATCAATATATCGGATATCGATGATTGCATCAATATATCGTGTCTCGATGATTGCATGAATATATCGTGTATCGATGATTGCATGGATATATGTGTATCGATGATTGCATGAATATATCGTGTATCGATGATTGCATGAATATATCGTGTATCGATGATTGCATGAATATATCGGGTATCGATGATTGCATCAATATATCGTGTATCGATGATTGCATGAATATATCGTGTATCGATGATTGCATGGATATATCGTGTATCGATGATTGCATGAATATATCGTGTATCGATGATTGCATGAATATATCGTGTATCGATGATTGCATCAATATATCGGGTATCGATGATTGCATCAATATATCGTGTATCGATGATTGCATGAATATATCGTGTATCGATGATTGCATGGATATATCGTGTATCGATGATTGCATGAATATATCGTGTATCGATGATTGCATGAATATATCGTGTATCGATGATTGCATGGATATACATATATATTTTTTTGGTAATAGTATTTTGCAATTTTTGATTCTTTGTTTACGATATTAGTTATTGCTTATCATTTATCAAGATTTAAGGCTAGTTACGTTTACTTTAAATTAAAACAAAAAACAATCATTTTCTGAAAAACAAAATAAAGATTAAATATTCATTTGAAATTGGAAAAATACTTAAATGTTTTTCTTTATTTAGTTTCATGAATGACGGATTCTGTATTTCCACAGGCTCAACTGTTGCATGAACTCGAACTAGGGTCGGATACATTATACACTGTTAGATAGAAAGATCTAATTAATTAGTTTTCTAAATTGTTCTTATTTTAATGATGAGTAGGTTTGTCATTTATATTCCCAATTGTGTATAAAATTAGTTATATGGATGATTGACAATAGGTGTTTCACTTTCATAATTATATTTTACTTATTAAAATTTTTTTAAAAATGATTTTCGACATTAGCTGAAATGTTACTAATTGTAATGATATAGTAAATGTAATTTACAAAAACGCTGTGGTTCACTGAACGAGGGCGGTTATCCTCGGATTTCTTGCCCTTTAGCAATGATATGTTATCTTCTCTCGCTGCACTTGCTTCCTCCTCACAAACCTTACCAGCACCTAATGAAATTCTCACTCATCTTTATATTAACCTTATCAAAACAGTTAATTACCTACCTTCCCCTAATTAATTTCTTTCTTCCCAAAAATTTATCTCATTTTTCTAAATACGTCCGTCCACAGTCGTCCCCCTGAGCCATGTTCCTGATCTGCCTCGCGTGTCTCTCACATAAGGTCTACTTTCATTTTTAAACCAAATTACAATCCAAGCAAATTTAAACCAATTACAAAAGACTAATCACACACACACACACACACACACACACACACACACACACAAACACACACACACAACACACACACACACACACACACACACACACACACACACACACACACGCACACGCACACACACACGTTTTATTTATTTGTTACAAACATTTTCTCACCCTTGCTGTTAATCGGCATAAGTTCTGCATATTTTATACCGTCGTTATTCTGCATTTCCTCATGTCTTTCAATAAATGCCGTTGATTTCGTTTTCCATTCCTACAAAGAAATATTTTATAAAAATAAATATAATGAAACATATGTTTTTAGTTATAATGTCTTGAAACATAAACAATACAAGTAATATATAAAACCTGTATTTCTTGTGAGTTGCCATTTATTGCAAACTAGATTAGCCGTCACTCGTTGCTGCTATATCAGAAGAAAATAATATCAAGTAAACTTCTTATAAACATTCTATTTAAATTGGGTAATTTTTATTAAAGATATATTCATTTACATTGGCAAAATATTTCTATTTTAGGAATAGTGTTATTTTACTTCTGGTAGTTTTTAATGAATAATTTATAAGCTTGTGCTTTTTGGATAAGTATTTCCCAGTACGATACTTATCCTTTTTAAAGTTTTAAAGAATTCAATAAATCTAACCATGAACTTGTGGTTTCTGACATTAATATTAGCCACCGCACAATATGTATGAAATCATTCGGCATCATAGTTACTAAATAAATTATAGGATCCAAGCGTACATATAATAACGTAATTCATATTTACCTCAAACGAAACTATTTCAGCCCAATTCTATATCTGTTATTTTTAAATAATACGTTACCACACAAAAATAGAATTAATTTTTTAAATATAAATAACTTAGTAAGATTTAGTGTGTATACATTAATGTATTTATTATATTCAAAATAAAAAAGTTTTCAATTTAATAGCATTTTAATTTAATATTGTACAGTAAATAAAGTAATATCTTATGTGTTAAAATAGCTGTTAAAACTAACAAAAACACATAAAAATTGTTGTATAAAATCTAACTTTCAATTAATTTAAGTATCAGCCGTACGTCACAGCGTGAGTACTGCCATCTATTGGTTATTAGTGGCAACTATATTAATAAGTCTTAATTTCAATATCAGTGACTGAATGCTTTACCAGAGACGTAGTAGCACTTTCTATATTGATTCTCTATTGAAGCTAAATTAATAATTTTTAAGATTTCTTTATATATAGGTGGTCGAATGCTCGGCGATCATATATATATATATATATATATATATATATATATATATATATATATATATATATATATATTTAAACAACATAGGTTATTCAAATACAACTTGAATATACAAAATAGAATTTAAATATTCTTGTATTTGAATAACCTAGTTGTTTTAAATTATTAAACAAGAAAACGTATTATATATATATATATATATATATATATATATATATATATATATATATATATATATATATTAAATATTTTGATATGTTTTCTTGTAATATAGTTAATAAATTAAAAATATTTCAAAAACAAGAATACTTTTAATGAATACGAGTATATTTATTCATTCCTTAATATATAAGGTATGCATTCATAAGGTATGCATACATACCTTATGTAGCACATATGATTTAATTTTGTAAAAATATTTTATTAGATAATTTTTTCCTGAAGATGCTGGTACTATTTTATCGGCGAGAAGCTTTGAATAAATATATTCATTAAAAGTATTCTTGTTTTTGAAATATTTTTAATTTATTAATTATATATATATATATATATATATATATATATATATATATATATATATGTAAATTTTGCAATATGTATTCTTGTGTATTATTAAAGAACTAAGTCAAAATACAAATACAAGAATTATAATTGAGTTTACAATTCAAAGCTTTTCGTTGGCTAACAGTACCAACATCATCAGGAATATTAAACAATTAAAATTAACATATGTGCAAATTAGATCAAATAAATAGCTATGCCAAATCAATTACAATGTTGTTAAAAAATTTTATTTTGTTGCCCTAAAATTACAAACACTGAATATATTATTAAATTTAGGTTTTACTTGTATTTGTTCATTTATCAACTTATTATTAGTATTATAATTATGTATTTATAAAGCTTCATAAATATTCATTCTCAAGCCTTTGTTAATTTCTTTTACAAGTATCATATTATCTATATTAGGAAATTATAATTATAATTGAATTGTAAATTCAATTATAGGCCTAATTCTTGTATTTGTATTTTGACTTAGTTCTTTATATATACATATGTGTATATAAATACTAGCAAAAAAAACATAGTTTTGCTTCACTGATCAGGGCTACAAATTTAGGCCTATGTGCTAGAAACCTTTACGGGAGTGTACTAAACAACTTCCCAAAATTTCATGTCGATCGGATGAATGGTGTAGTAATGTATAAAGGACAGACATACATATATTAATTTTTATATTTGTAGATTTAAGTTGAAACTAAAGTTATGTTCCTGTAACATTATTTATTGAGGCTCACTAATGTTTTTAAAGGTGTCTAGTTATAAAAGGTAAAATTTACAACCTCTTTATTAAACAATTAATATGGATCTCACA
The DNA here is from genome assembly GCA_036971475.1 of Prosapia bicincta. NCBI lineage: Eukaryota > Metazoa > Arthropoda > Insecta > Hemiptera > Cercopidae > Prosapia > Prosapia bicincta. The sequence continues at coordinate 14,122,321 of JBAIZL010000006.1, read as the reverse complement.
CTTTTGAATCACTTAGAGTGGGGTTTTCTCTGTCCCACTACACCCATTATATTAATGCTGCATCTTACTGGACAACAATTGTACTTGACGGTCTGAACTGCCAGTAGTGGGTCTTCAATTGCAAATCCGTTTACCTAATACAATTGTCTTGGAATGAACGATAACATATTTTACTCTAGGTTTCTCTTAATATTATAAAAGTTTACGTATTTTGAAGAAACAAGCTGTGCATGAACTGTAACATAAATTAAAGCTAAATGTACCTCAGTAGCAGTGTTTTCATTATTGCTACTGTAAACACAAACTGGGGAATTTATACGATGCCTTAGTTTGCTTAATCCTGATTCACATTTTGTTCAACGTGAACGCTTCAACAATGCCATTACAAAAGCAGGAAAAGCTATTTTGTCAGAGGTGGGACGCATTACATAACCGTTAAATAACTTAATAGGTTTATTTTTAATATATTTAATAAAAAGACATTGCATATGGCGAGAGCTTTTGGTTAAACTATAGTAAAACTATTTAAGGTAAAAGTATGTTTTTAATAAAAGCATAAAAGCCTAAGAGTGAAAATTGGAATCTAGTTTTATAATATGAATCGCTAACTCCAGAAAAAAATCTGATATTTAAAAAAAAAATAAAGTTTGTTATTTTCTGGAGAGCTATAGATACAAGCAGTATCTGAGATAGTTTAGAGTAAACTAGAGATAGTTTAGAGTAAACTAGAGATAGTTTACTGAGTAAAAGAGTCTTTTATTCTTATTCTTACTTGGTTTATAATAGAGCATAATCATTGATTTAATTCAGACAGCGACTGTTATAGCAGATATTCCTTTCTGCAGTAGAGTGCTGAATGTTTAAGAGAGTGCACTAGTGTAGCCTGTAACAATAGAAAAGCCTTCCATTGTTGAGAGAATAATAAGATATTATATTGCGTTACACGATTATATATTATTTTAGATTGTGCTACAATGGTGATTTTTTATTGTAGTTTTGTATTAAGCAATTTAATACTTTAGGTTATTACATTTGGATTTTTTTTTGTAAGAGAGGTGTTATTATTTCCTTTTTGTTTAAAATGCTGAAGTTTACTGTACTTATCTACTGTACACATAAAATTACATATCAAGCCTAAAAAAAACTCATTTCATAAAATATGCTTACTCAATTTTTCAATTTCTGTAAAAAGAGTAGATTTGAACAAATTTTAAACACTTAACAATAAAATTATACAGGAATTTTTAACCAGTTTCATGTACTTCCAATCAACAATTTAATGGAAGCAGCATGCCAAATTTTAGAGTTGTGTGTTTTAAATATTAGCCTACTAAAGATATGTAGATTTTTGTTTTTCCTGAAAAATTTCAAAAAGTGGATATTCCCCTTTTCTAGAGTAAGCGATTCGAATATAATAGATTCTTTTACAAAGTTAAACAATTATCTAGATATTTTAAAGTTTTCTAAAAGATAGGTGATACAAAAGTTGCAAAGATATATTAGAATAATTTTTTTTTCATGTATGCTACTCCACTTTGTATAAAAGATCAAGCAATCTTATTAAATATAGTTTATATCATAATTTACATGTAAAAAGAGTAAGACTATTTTTTACTCTCTGGTCCAAACCAAATATGTTACTTTGTGTATATGCGAGTCGACTTTCGATGATTAATTACGTTTTCTCATCTTCGAGCATCAACTTAGACTCTGGTGTCTAGAATCTGAGTCTAGGTTGATGCTCGAAGATGAGAACATATAATTAGTCCTCGAAAGTCGATGAATTTATTTACAAAGTAAGATTCTTTTTTAAGTACATTATAGTGTATGTAATTGATAAGTGAATACCAGAAAACAGTGTTGAAAAGTCTATACACACACACACACACACACACACACACACACACACACACACACACACACACACACACACACACACACACACACACACACACACACACACACACACACACACACACACACACACACACACACACACACACACACACACACACACACACACACACACACACACACACACACACACACACACACACACACACACACACACACACACACACACACACACACACACACACACACACACACACACACACACACACACACACACACACACACACACACACACACACACACACACACACACACACACACACACACACACACACACACACACACACACACACACACACACACACACACACACACACACACACACACACACACACACACACACACACACACACACACACACACACACACACACACACACACACACACACACACACACATACACACACACACACACACACACACACACACACACACACACACACACACACACACACACACACACACACACACACACACACACACACACACACACACACACACACACACACACACACACACACACACACACACACACACACACACACACACACACACACACACACACACACACACACACACACACACACACACACACACACACACACACACACACACACACACACACACACACACACACACACACACACACACACACACACACACACACACACACACACACACACACACACACACACACACACACACATATATATATATGTATATATATATATATATATATATATATATATTAAATTAAAAATATTTCAAAAACAAAAGTACTTTTAATGAATATATTTATTCAAAGCTTTTCGCCGATAAAATAGTACCAGCATCTTCAGGAAAATAATTATCTAATAAAATATTTTTACAAAATTCTTATATGTATATATATATATGTCAACTTTGTAAGAAGAAGTAGGCCTACCATACTTTTATAATTTTATTCTAAACACATCTTTACTCTTTGCTAAAATGAACGACGCTTGTAAAGTATGTATACTAAAACGAATAAACAAGAATATTTCCGCAAAGTATGTTTTAGTAATTAAAAATTAAACTCGACATAGATGCAATACTAGACATTATAAAATATCCCATGCAAACTATTTTAATTAGTTTTATCTTTGAAGTTGGATATCAATAAAAATATCTTCATTTAATTATTTCACCAGCAAGAGAGTTTTTTGGTTTTACACCATCTGCATTTCTCTTTTTCTCTCATTTTTCTCTTTTTCCACTATATTTTGAATGAACGAGAATAAGTTTCCTCGCTTTTGGCTCAACTTATTATGTTTGTTTTCAATCCGTATAGTATTTAAAAAAAAAAAATATTATTTTTTTCCCGGGCCCCAAATCCGCCTAGATATATATAATCGTGTAACGCAATATAATATATTATTATTCTCTCAACAATGTAAGTTTTTTTCTTAACCCGGGTCTGGGCCCCCAAAATCCGCCCAGTTCTTGTAGCAGCCAACCTCTGGCGAGCTACCTCCGTCTCACATAAGCATGCGGCTAGTAACCCTACCTCGAGTGAAGGAAAGGTGATTGATTGGCTATGTATCAAGCTCATAAGATCTTTCCATGGAGAAGCAGGAGATAGTGAAATAAAACGTTTACGGAAAGTATCACGTTAAGAGCGGGATGAAAAAACCTGGCAAGAAAGAAACACTTTCAGGAAAAATCCTGTGACAGATCATGGAGAAATCCTGGGGCTTGGATCACCTTATGCTAAGGTATAGGGAGGGTACTGATTACAGCTTTTTCCGGATCTGGGCCCCCAAAACCCGCCTAGCTCTCGTGGCAGCCAATCTCTAGCGAGCTACCTCCGTCCTACGTGCGCATGTGGTTAGTATCCCTACCGCGAGTGAAAGAAACGGGATTTATTGCCTATTTACAAGCTCATAAGATCTTTCCATGGAGAATCGGAAGATAGTGAAATGAAACAGTACGATAACTGCTAAGAGCAGGATGAAAAAACCTGGCAAGAAAGAAACCGTGCCAGGAAAAATCCCACGACCGATCATGTAGGAACCCTGGGGGCTTGGATCACCTTGTGCTAAGGGATTAGGAGGGGTATTACCTTACAAATACCTTGTTAGTGAGTCTATGGCAGGAATGGCATGCACTTCTTCTTCTGCTGCCTACTCGAAACTGAAAAGGCATGCAATCAAATTAGTACTTCCGCTGGGGTTAAGCTACGACCCTGGAAGCGGTTACAGCCAGAATAGCACGACCTGTGCTAGTACTCAGTTGGGTGAACTCAGTCCTCTGTTTCTTTGAACGTTGTTGAATGCAGTGCATAATTATTCTTCAGTTATAACAGTAAGAATAAACAAATATTATGAAAGAAAATTATTGAAGTCACATTCTACCTAGGTAAACAAATCATTTTAGTTACATTTTATTAAGTAATTACAATTAATATAAATAAAGTAACAGCTTATGCATTGAAACAGCTGCTCTACCACATAAGCTACAATATAAAAATCAGCTGCTTTATTATATCATGTGTTATCATTTATTTTAAGCTATTAAATGGGAACTAATAGAATGAATTGGGAAAATCATTCTCAAATAAAGTAATAAAGTGAAAACTTATAGTTGCTGGAATAGATTACAGGGAAGGTTTGTTAAGAAATACCTGTCGCAAGTAGTTTTGGAGGTCTCCCAAGGCACAAAATTCGATGACGAGTAAAGGTCGAGGCCCTTGTGTGCAACACCCTATCAGAGACACGATATTTTTATGTTTTCCGACACTTTTCATTACTTCAATCTCTTTTTGAAACTGGCGATGCTCCTCTGTAGTAGGGTTCTCTAGAAACAAGTAATATAAAAAAAACATTTTCTAAGTCGATTCCTTCCTAAGTCAACAAAATTTTCGTTTCTTTTTATTTTATAGTTACAATTATTATAAATATTTATATACTCATGTCAGAATAAATTGTTATAGTTACAATTTTAAATAATTGTTTTATAAATATTTATATACTCATGTCAGAATAAATAGCTATTAAGCGAGTAGAAAGCGAATTTCTTAGTAATTTTCAATTTTCTTTTCTATTTATGGTGTTGTACTATTATTTTTGTTTGTTACTATTTTTATGCTTTCTTTTTTTTTGTTTATTGCATGATGTTGTAGTTTCACATTGTCCGTTTGTGAAGCAAGGTTCAATACTGTTAATCCAGTTTGTTTGTTTATTATATTTTTTTCATTCATTTTTAATCCTGGAGTATTATTTATCATATTGTACGGTAACCATGGCAACAATTTAAAGTTGTACAATGGAGGTTTTAACAACAACCAGATGGGGACAAAAGAAAAATTCATATACTTTTTTGAGTTATAAATTTCTAGCTATGGAAAAGTTTACTCAGTGCCAAAAGAGATAGATTTTGACCATGCAGATACTCAGTTCAAATCCGTCCTAGACCCTTAAATTGTTATAACTTATTTATAAAAATTATATTTGAAAAAGTGTATTTACATCAATTGTAATACACTATAGGTTAACAAAAATGTATTTGAACTTGATTGGATGAATAAAAATAATAATATTTTATTAACGATTGAAAATTTGTATCAGATAATATCAGGAGAGTGTGAGCTATTAGAATGAATTGAGAAACAAGTAATAAAAAAAATTAAGTATATTTCTACTAAGATAAAAAGAAGGTAATAGAAGGAATATAAAAATAACGTTATTTATTGAAAGAAATATATTTATTACTGTAATTATAACTCGGTACTTGGAAAAATATGTGTTTAAAAAAATTTGGTGGTGGCACTCTGGAGACATTATCGTTATATTGCATATTCTGTATTGAGATTTATCAAAATTTAAATAGAGTAATGCATTTAATAACTGATAAAACTATTTCATAGTAACCTTGTTCCTTAAAAATGTCTAATAAATAATATAATATAATCTATGTGCAAAACAGCTGTTCTACAACATAACCTACAACACAAAATCAGCTGTATCATGAAATCATATGTTGTCATTTAGTTTAGTTTGTGATGACTCATAGTATAAGCTGACGGAAATTATACTGTTGCGAAATTGTATGTTTATGTCCATCCAATAGGTTTTTGTAGGTGTTGTTATAGAAGCTTTGACTTCAGTAAAACATTTAATAAAAATAAAATTCCCAAAGAGAAACTATGTGTTTTGCTTACCTTGTAACATTTTGATCGCTACTTCAAGTGGAGGTCCAGAGCCGTTGCTAAGTAGTCCCTTACGTACAATCCCAAATGCTCCTTCTCCCAATAAATTGCATATTATAATATTTTCTTTTTTAATTTCATACTCGTCAGGCTCAATAAAGACATCTTGTGTGTGCTTATCGTAAGGTGGGGTTGGTTTTTTGAACTCTTCCTAGGTTGAAAAAAGGGCATTTGAATTATTTGTCCATTAATAGGCGAGATGTCTCGTGTTTGGTACGTTTTAATAGTTTTTGTTAAATACTCTTTTGTAATTTAATTTTGGAACACATTAACAAATTTTAATGTTTTTACTGTAGAGAAAAATTGATAACATTTTTACAGATTGGTAATTAATATTTAAGTGATAAAAGAGTATAGTTTCCAATCAAATAAATACCTAAAACACGCAACACACACACATATGGACATACATACTCATTTAAATGTTCTACACACATTAAAAGAAAGTAAAAAACTAACAATTGTAGAAAAATACGAGATGTACAAACACTACGCAACAAATAAAGAAAACATATTAAATGATCACACACATTTTGAAGCCAACAGCCTTTTACATTACATGACACACAACCAAAACAACCCACCCATTCCAAAGTCACAAATCCATCCCGTTACAGGCTTTATACCTAACCGATGCCGGCAGGGTTAACTTCGTAAAAGGAACGAATGTTTTGAAACGCGTCAACAAGTAACTATAACGTATTCACTTAGTTAAGTACTTTTTAAATATAGTAAATAAATACATTATCAGTTTTGAAATTAGATCAAAAGTGAAATAAAATTAAATATATTTATATTAACAATAAATTAATATTTTATATTTCAAATTCTACTGATAGTGAATTATATTTTAAGCTGCATACCTGGAAGTATATACTTTTTCTTCTAGTAATTTTTCTAATATTTTTACGATTATAGATTACGATGACACCTGAAAGTAGCAGAACTGTTGTCAAAAATATTAAAGGTATACTCCAAAGTACTTCAAATAGATCTTCTTCAAAACCTGTCGAGGAAAATATCTTTTTAAACCAAATTTATTTGTATTGGTACATTTGTAAAACCAAGATAGTTGAAAGTAGAAAAAAAATGTTTATTTAAAAACGGTAATTATTTTTAAATATAAATTCTATTGAATTTGAAGCTCACATTATTTTATTTTATTCGAATAAAAGATTTTTAATAGCATATTTTAAATTATAACACTTTTAGTTATAATACAACTACACCACGACACCAATAAAACGATTAATATAACATAGTTTTAATTTTCTCACTAAATTACTTACCTATACAATGTTTGTTTTTCTTGTGGATTACTTCGCTTTGGATTTGGCCACCAGGAGAGACAGCCGTGACACTAACGAAATACAGATCACCGACTTTTGACATTATTGTGAAGACTGCATGCGTGAGGTTCTAAAACATGGAAACTGCTTTCTACTTAAAGTATGCTGAATTTGTTTATTAAATTTAAAACAATCTTAAATACATACATACTTAAAACATACTGATTATAAAGGATTTAATTTCTGAAAAATATTGAGTAACTGAGGGTTTATTGTTTTTTTTAATAAAATAAATAAACTGTTTTCAAAATTAAACTAAGATGTATGTTTGAAAAGTCTATTTCTTTCGTTGACTTCACTTGACTACATTTTTATGTATATATTTTTTAATAATAAAGTTTTACTGCTTATGAATTAGAAATTTAGCTATTAAATAATTGAATTTTCCAGTTTTTCATCTTAAATTATTAACAAATTACTAGAATCCTTATTCTGTTTAAGCTCTCCCTTAAACATAGTAGAGATATCTTTACTGGTATAATACTTAAGAGAAATTGTTGTTTCAATTAGTTTAAGTTAAACTACAAAAATTTTCAACTATTCTCTGAGTTTAGCTTGTGATATTATGTTAAATAAAAGACATATACAATACTCACAAATTAATCATTTATTGACTCATACGCGTTTCAATGACAAAGTCATCATCATCATTCAAATTCTGTATTAATGTAATTATTGTGACACAAGAAAATTTGATTGTAACTTTTTGGTTAAAATCTTGAAATAAAATTAATGCTGAAATATTAATTACCCATTTTGTTTATATGTAATAATGTTTATCGTTAAGAATTTTATTGTAATTATTGAGTTAGGTATAAAATTTCTATTTGATGTATCATGTTTGAAGTATTGTTAACACGTTCGCTACCGAACGGCGCATATATGCGCAGTCTGGTTTTTCACGAGGGACCGGCGGTAAGAATTCGATCTTTCCACACAGACCACGTTAACGTGGGCTTGACCTTTATTACAGACCAAAAGTGGAAAGTTTTTCACGAGAGACCGGCGGTAAGAGTTCGATCTTTCCACACAGACCACGTTAACATGGGCTTGACCTTCATTACAGACCAAAAGTGGAAAGTTATTATAACAACTTATTATACTTCATACAAACCCTTATCGTATGTGTGTTTGTTGTATATTTTTGTATGTTTTTTTTAGGATGGCGCATATATGACCACGGTGTCGGTCTTCCCACGTATGAGACACTACAGTGTAGCCCCTTAAATCTGAAACCAAATATGATTTTGACGAAAACAAATTTTTAAAAATATGTAAGTTTAATAAATTATAAAAAGTATATTGGCTATTAAATTTTGCTACTTACATATAACCGGGCTTAGATGTGTAATATATTTGAATTAACACGTAAAAACAGAAATGTAATACAAAGGCAATGTTGATATAAATCAACAAACTCCCAACCAACTCGTCTTGGCTAGTCATGTTAGACAGATTGCTTATATAGGCTACATATCTTATTGAAAAGATGCTGACATTATAAACAATATTGTATTGGAGACAAAATATGTTTACATTTGTGTTCCACATTTAGTAGGCCAATAGAATATTTACAAACGCACTCATCATTTGTGACAGGTTTCCATCCTGTGTTGATAATTGCCATTTAGAGTACATTCTTTGTGATTTTAATGGAATAGAATGGTGCACGAAGGAATAAAGAATGTGTTAGGAGTACTTTGACGTCATTGACCTTGATAACTGAGATACCAAATGTCCCACATTAACGTCAGAAATGTCTGTAGTCCGATACAAAATATCAAACCGTTAAAATAAACCACTGATTTGTCAGAGGAATAAAACTAACACGCAGAGTCGTAAATATGAGCCGTCGGTCCATTTTAACTACCCAGAGCGGCGCATATATGCGAGCCGTCGGTCCAGGAAGAGAGACTGTACGGTGCATATATGAGTCGGCTGGTTTATACCTAAAGTTATTTTGTTAACATTGCGGTAACGAACGTGTTAATAACTGATGTTTTGACAGGTGGGCGTGGCAACGACCAGAGTATAAATAAAAAAGTTTAACCTTATACCCCTGATATATTAGTAGCTTCTCTTATCCCGTCCACTTTATGGATGTTATAGACATCTAAAACAACAGTGTAATACTCAGGCACTGCATTCGTTTCGGGCCAAAAAGCATGAACGTCACACAGAGAACGGTTTTTGTTGTTGAACCTTTCAACAACTGTCACATTCGGTGCTTCTTCAGGGCCTAAACGAAAGAAATATTATGCTTCACATTTTAGGAAAGTAGTCAATAGTAAAAATAAAACATACCCTATAAAAATAAAATATAATTAACTCTAAAAACCACAAAGAAAATTATCAGAACGTACTAGTATATATTACACTAGCTTATGCTCTAATAGTAGTTCTAATTTATTTAATTGACAATATTTATTAATGTGGAACTTGATTTATTCCATTACAAACGGTTGAATGTAAAATTAAGACATTCTTAGAGAGAGGATAATTGTAGACAGTCGTTGCTGTACTCGTAGTAAGGTTGTATAGACAGTTAAAACTTTCTGTCCTTCATTACTCCAGAGCCAACTCGTAAGTCCTTAAGACTTAATTCCAGACAGGTTGGTTTCACTATTTCAAAATTTGAAAAATATCAAATACAAAACGTATATATATGGTTAAATAAACACTCTCATAAAGAAGAATACTGTATTTTATTTTAGTTTTTACATTTTCATTAGGCTGATGCTTTTCGATGATTAATATTATCAGTAATCTCAAAACCTTACTACTGTATAGTTCTAACATCTGGACTGTACAGTACTAAAGGTCAATACTGATATATATATATATATATATATATATATATATATATATATATATATATGTACTTAAACAAGAATCTTACTTGGTATTTATGCGAGCTAACTTTCAATGGCTGGCTTTGCCGTCATCCTCGGGCATACTGAACAGGGTTGTTGTAGACTGCGAGCTGAGTGGATTTCCCGTTGACCTTGGTGTACCGTTATGTTCTATTTTTAGATTCACTGCACTGTGCGAGTTTTTAAAGTTTGTTTTGGGGTTAATATTGTCTATTAGATTAAATAATTTATCGTTTTTTGATTTTATTTGTATTTGTTCGTTAATGATATTATTTTTATTTTTATAAATTTCTAGTTGTTCCCAGATTGTCATTTTGAGGCCTTTTTGAACCTTTTTTTTTACTAGGTGTACGTTTTTCAATGTGGGGAATGTATGTTTGTTTTTGATGGCGTGTGTGGCTAAGTTTGAGTTATAAATTTCAGGTTTGATGTATTCATTGAGGTGTTCTTGATATTTGTCTTTTAATTTCTTTTTTGATTGGCCTATGTATATTTTATTACAGTCTGGGCATTCGATTTTGTATATTCCGTTATTAAGTGTGGGACATATTTTTTCTGGTTGGTTTATTTTGTTGATTATGTTTCCTGTGTTTTTTTAGGCTTTGTTAATATTATTATTTTTTAGTGTTTTAGTTATTCGTCAAGTTTTTGGAGGTAAATTTCTGATATTATACTTGAAAGTGGTGATCCCATTGCTAAACCATCTATTTGTTTATATATCTTATTGCTTATTATCACACAAACCATAAAAACACACGACCCCAACGGACATTGGATACGATATGTTGATGATGGATTATACATCTAACAAAATAAAGCAATAAATAATAACATCATCCTAAATGAAATCAATAACTTACACTCTAACATACAATTCACCATGGAGGAAGAAATAAACAATAAAATAAACTATGTAGACCTAACATTGACCAGAAATACAAATAAAATTGAATATTCTATTTATAGGAAACCCACACAAACCATTAATACAACACCAAACCACTCCAACCATCCCCCACAACATAAAATGGCCGCTTACAACTCCCTTTTATACAGGATGCTAAAATTGCCTGTAAATATTAACCCCAAAACAAACTTTAAAAACTCGCACAGTGCAGTGAATCTAAAAATAGAACATAACGGTACACCAAGGTCAACGGGAAATCCACTCAGCTCGCAGTCTACAACAACCCTGTTCAGTATGCCCGAGGATTACGGCACAGCCAGCCATTGAAAGTTAGCTCGCATAAATACGAAGTAAGATTCTTGTTTAAGTACATAAGTGAAAGTGATAAGGTATACAAGAAAACAGTGTTGCATAACTACAAATATATATATATATATATATATATATATATATATATATATGGTCACATAAACACTCTCATAAACAAGAATACAGCATTTTATTTGACTAAACATTTTCATTAGGGTGAAGCTTTCGCTGATTAATATTATCAGAAATTTCAAAACCTTACTATTGTATAATTTTATAACTACTTCAGGACTGTACAGAACTAAATTTTTATGTATATATACATATATGCCTTTATATAAAACAAGAAAAATAATTCAACTTAGGACTACAATATATATAAATAATAAATTAAAAACATTTCAAAAAAATGTTACAAAAAATATTTTGTTATATACCTTGTTTTCCTGAAGATCCTGGTACTTGTTTTATCGGCGAAAAAGTGTGAATAATATATACATTAAAACTATTATTGTTTTAAATATATTTTAAATTGAATAACTATATTAAATGAAAACATTTAACTATATTTAATATATATATATATACATATATATATATATATATATATATATATATATGTATATATATATATATATATATATATATATATATATATATATATATATATATATATATTATATAAATATAAAATACGTTTTCTTGTTTAATAATTTAAAACAACATAGGCTATTCAAATACAAGAATATTTATTATTTTATATCCAAAGCTTTTCGTTGGCAAACAGTACCAACATCATCAGGAATGAAAATTAATTCATTCAAATGTAATTTTCATTCCTGATGACGTTGGTACTGTTTGCCAACGAAAAGCTTTGGATATAAAATAATAAATATTCTTGTATTTGAATAACCTATGTTGTTTTAAAATATATATATATATATATATATATATATATATATATGTACATATGTATATATAAATAGGGTATATAGACACTATTTCTGAGATCGACAAGAAGCCTTAGAAAGTGGTTGAGTTCATCTACGATAGATGGTGTGCATATGCGTGTATACAAATAAATTCAATGCATCAGTTTACTGAATTTATAGGCTTATAACTTTTATTTTAACAATTTCAATTTCAAGAAATATTCGAGCTCCACTGCTTTCTCTTTTGTTTATTTTCTTACAGCAAACTGAATGTTGTAATTATTTCGTTCTTGTCATTCACTAGACTGACTAGACAACGAATGTAAAATGCATTACCGGGTAAATTAAATGAGAATTTTTAAGTAATATTTTTGTTGTCTAAATAAAATTAAGCTAAATATTGGTACCTATTACATTTATTAGATGTTGATTTATTTGTTTATAATGATTTACAAAGTATCCACACTCCCAGGAAGGTTTTTTTCATAGTACATCCATCCCACCACTGGTGTATAGAAATAATCCCACCACTGGCCCGCGTGTATAGAAATAAATTCCATTAAATGACTGAATTGCATTTTGAATAAAAAACTACTGGAATAAATAAATATAACAATAATGACACTTGAAAGTCTTCGCAATTTAAATGAAATTATTTTCAATAAAATTTAAATTTAATGTTTTATATCGAGTCTCGTTTAAATTTATTTCTTCTGATATCGCAATAACGAGATATAAATTAAAACCTTTTAGAAAAATTTGCATATTTACTTATACATATTTTCATACATACTTGCATATTAACGTTTTATTTTTTAAAAAACGCTTACTGGTCGAACAATATTTAAAGAAGAAATTTGTTAAATATAGCATTAAATGAACGTTTTTGGAATTATGTTTCTGATACTATTGACAAAACACTTATATTCTACATTACTTATTGACCTATTCGATTATAAACAGTACACAGTATACATTTTCACGTAACGTATATATTTAACAAACAGTGTACATCACAATCCTTCATTTACTGGTCGATTGTGGTGGCTATTACCATGTCCATAGAGCTAACTTACAAGGAGGTTTAAAGATAGCGCTGAGGGATGATTGCCCGTATCATCGCGTTTTTGCGCTACGTAAATATATTATCATTTAAATTTTCAAGTTTTAATGAATAGTAAAAATATTTTATCTATTATTTATAGTATATTTAATTATTTATGTTTGTGTGCGTGCGTGTGAATAGATATTTATTGTTAAATACGTTTTTTATTTCTGTTATTTATTAAGTATAACAATTTGTTATAGAGTTGTTAATATTTATTTATTGTTATATTATTACTTATTGTTATATAATTATTAAATTAACATTAGATTTATTGTTATATTTTTATTTTGCGTTTTGATTTTTACTGTGTATTGTTGGTTAGTGCTAATTTTTAATTTTATAAATGTCTTTTTAATTAAAAACTGTTTTTTTAAGAATAACTTTGTTGGCGATAGTTACCAACATTGGATTTTTTGCCAGAAAAAATAGTTTGTAAACACGAGCCTTTAGCAGGACTTACGTTTGTGTTGAACTAAGTCGATATTAATATGTGGTATCTATATTTATAATAGACCTGACTGAATAATAATCAATTCATAGGCTATGCTATAGTGGGTACAGAATTTAGAGGGAAAGTAGAAACGTGCTGGGTAGGTATTTTTGAAAATGTTTTTCCTAAAATTTTGCATTTATTTTGTTACAGAATAGCAATACATGAAGCTATTGAATGTCGTAGCCGATCAGCTGTTTCAAATTAGGTAAACGACCATTGAATAGAATAGCTGCACTCTTAGATCAACCAAGTGATCGGCGGTTTCAATTCGGTAAATGAATGAAGTTAACAAAATATTTGTTATTTACGTAAAAACAAGAAATGTAAACAGAGAATATTTTAAAGTCAACTCCTACTTAGGCCAACAAAAACTTATTTTAGTTACTTTTTATTTAATAATTATAATTCATAAAAATAAAATAAAGTAACCCATGCGTTAAAACAGCACAGGTTGAAACAGCCTATGTGTTGTACCACATAACCAGCGGTTTAATGAAATCATATGTTATCACTTATTTTAAGCCAAATAGTAGGTAATAACTATATTGCATACCTCTCCCCGTTTGGGAAAAGTTTTACACTCATATAAAACTAATTAAATTTAATTATTGAATTATTATTTTAAAAAGTTGAGCTATCATCAAGAGTCAACCACAACAATTGATAAAAAAATGTATTAGAAATTGAGTGAATGAATAAAAAGTACTTTATTTACGACTGAAAAGGTGAACAAGATTTATGTAAGGGGAGTGTGAGCTAATAGAAAGAATTGAATAACTATATTTACCTCAGAAAATTAATAAATACAATAAACAAATGTAAAAATAGCACTTATAAGTCGCAAGTCAAAAGTAAATAAAATATGTTTACTGCATATGGTAAGATTTCCAGAATGGTAGTCCAGACAGCTCGGAGTCGTGAAGTTAAAGCGTGTTTGCGTGCTCTCTGACGTCACGGTCCCGTCAGGAAGCATCGTCTGGGCCCTCACTCCCACCCAGTACTTACTTCTAAACTCCATCTGAGGCAATACAGCTTTGTACAGCTCTTGTGTCTGTTAAAATATCAGTTATCAGTAGGGTTAATTACAATAAAAATATTGAAAACAACCCAAAAATCACAAAAACCATCAACAATAACTAATATTACAAGATACCTAACATAACCCTTAAGTACATTTCGATGACCATGCCATCATTAGATGGTCTTATTACAAAATGACCATCTAGAATATAATAAATTACAAACTAGATTGTCCTTTAACTAGGATTAGTAATAAGGTAAACAACAATATCAACAACGTCAGCAATATATAAAGTTAAATTAGAAAGTTATTTGTATTTAAAAGATTAAAGCTAATCATTAGGTTTATCTCTTTATCTCAGGTATCTCTTTAATTAATCATTATATTTCAAACTTCTGCTTAAAATAACGAAAGTTTGATGCTGTTTTGGATTAATAGCAAGTGGTCAGCGTAGAGTTTCCAAACAAAAAAAAGAGACAAATAGGTACATTTAAAGTAATTATAAAACAAAATAATCGTAAAAATTCGTTGTGATTTCAACTACAAAGGATTAACAGGGGAAGGGGGATAGGGCTAGCTGTACCTACTAAAGGGGCTTAGCATCCCTCGCGGTACCCCAGTCTAACATTTCACCACTGCTCTTGATAGAAAAGATGATCAACCGGCTTTTTGTTCGGTACCTAGAAATCATTGGTCTTCTTTCCAACATAGATTGTGGTCTTATAAAAGGGTATTCTTCAGTTGACCAATTTATTTGTCAGCTATACAGAATCCTTTTCTCTTGAGACATACACTGGTCGCTATTTTCTTCGACCATGAGAAGACATATGATATGACATGGAGAAGAGGAATTTTGAATAGTTTAAAACCATGAGGTATAGGCTACTAGGTAACGGGCTGGCGTTCTTGCATAATTTCCTTGTTATCAGGACTTTTGCTTACATCTTGGAGGCAAATATTCTAATCGATATTTTCAAGATAATTGTGCTCTGCAGTGTTGCGTATTTTCAGAGAGTAAACAAAATAATTTCAAAACCACAAAAAAACCAGTCGTTAAAACAAAAAAAAAATGAAGATTTTTTGTTATATCATACCGAAAATGCGGCTGGATAGATTAATTAAAGTAGTAAAGCCTCAAAAATACAATTCTGAAATCCTTGTGATATTTAATTTTAAAAAAAGTGTTTTGAATTAACTAAAAAGTGTGTTGATATAATTTTTCTTCCTTAATGTTATAATAATGTAAAGGGAACTACTTGAATTAAAGATATTGAATTATAAAACACATTTATTTATGAATATTAAGTATATACTTACTTCGATTGGGGTAGGAAAAGATCCTCCCCCGTATTTTCCCAATAAGACCTCGTAGTTGCAAGGCAGATCTAATAACATATGTTTTATCTTTTTAAATAAATATTTCACAACATTTTTTAATTCGTCTGTCAGTTTGTTTACATACAGTCTGGTTAAGGTTGACAAAGTACACTTTATAATTTTACTAATACGGTTATTATCACACACACACACACACACACACACACACACACACACACACACACACACACACACACACACACACACACACACACACACACACACACACACACACACACACACACACACACACACACACACACACACACACACACACACACACACACACACACACACACACACACACACACACACACACACACACACACATACACACACACACACACACACACACACACACGCGCGCACACACACACACACACACACAAACACACACACACACACACACACACACACACACAAACACACACGCACGCACGCACACACACACACACACACACACACACACACACACACACACACACACACATTCAAGCTCACACGGTTGTTTAAAAAATAGAAAGAAAATAAACACTCATTAATGAAATATTAAGATTGTAAACGTTGTTGAGGACAAGACTTTTTCACATACCTTAAAAAGTGAGTAATACTCTGATATTCTAAATACAATCTAGGAAAACGTTTACATATATTACGTTAACCGTATTATTACGTATTAACTTGTAATGAAATATTTCAATCAGATAGAATATATCTTGATGTAGTACGCAGAAAATCTTCCAAATGTAAAATTTGATTTTATTGTACAAAATAAAGTGACAAATGTGTAAGTTACGCGTTTTATGTAATTGCCAATATCAATTGTTTTATAATTTAATTTAATTGAAGTCCTTAATTAAGAATAATAATTCCTAATAATTGGACATAATTCTTAATTTGAGCTACTAGTTTTATCTTGTAGGCCTACATTTCAACATACATAAACTGGTGAACCATTACTGCTAGTGTGTCGTACTTAACTCACTAGTGTGTATAATTATAATTTACGCGGATCTATTCTAAATACATTCATTTAATATATACTTCACTCTATATCAATGTATGTACATTGGTTGGCACTTGATATCTCTTTAAATAGGGTTAAAGGTTTTGGGAGATGTATCTCATTCCCAATTCAGATCGAAACTCTAAGTTGACTACAGTGTACTAGCGATCTAAGTAGCTATAATTAGCAATATAATCTACGGTTTAATAAATTTAAGGGAGAATAATTTTTATTTTTGCGTAGACTATTTGTTTTAGAATAGTTACGAGATTTGGATGTTTCTATAGAATTATGGTTGGAACCTACCTGGAGAAGGTGTCCATTCTACAACTGCTTGTATGTAGAAGTCTGATACTGTCATTTCTGTAAGAGATATATTTGTCACAGGCTGAAGACCCTGAGGATCATCTAAAGATAACAGTTTTTAATTTTTGTTTTGTATTGTAGATTGAAATTGTCGTTATACATAGTTAGTATATGGAGATTTAATTTTAATTTGTTATGTAGGATAAATAATTTAAGTTTCTTTAATATATTGTGTTTTTGAAAAAAGTTATTTTTTGAATATAGTAATTAAACAAACTTGAATGCTATATATTTTATAAAAATACAACTTAAACCCTATAAAGAAATAAAATTTCCATCTGTGTACATAAATAAAAAAAACAATGGTTAAATGACGAGCTCACGTTATTGTAAAAATAAACAAGTTTAGGAGAAACAAAAAATAGAATGTCCTGTTTAAGATAAACAGTGTGAGGAGGATATTCCAACTCTATCTATCAGGAAAATAAGGAATTTTCCCATAGATATATATTTGTCAAGTATCTTGTTCTTCATCCAACGCCCACTCTTGGCACTTCTGCCTTCCGGTGCCGCGGAGTGCAATAGAGGATGGCTAGACGCTCGAGATTGCTATTTTCTGTAATGCTGTTTCGGATTTCTGCCAGGTCTCTGAAACTACAAAGGTTTTACGTGTCTATTTGTGAATTCGCTTCGTGGTAAAGCGTGATTCTAAAACACCAATCATTGAGTGATGTGCTGCAAGGTTGTGCCCGTGAGAGTGCAAAGACGCCACTCCAATTGAGCGAGGAAGTGTGCGGCCAAGTGAACCATCCTTGATGAGCAGTTCGCAGCTTTTTCCCGTCGTGACTAGAGTGTAAAAGTCGCGACTGAGTATTTGTCAAAATATTTGTTTTACTGTAGAACCGTTTCACTGCATTCAGTGCGGAATGAGGCCCAGAAGGCAGACTCAATTGATTTAGAACGCAACAAAGTAATCTATGTTTTTGAAAACAAAATCAAAGCTATTTAGAGCAAGTAGTATTGACGTATTAAAACATTTAAACGAAATATGAACAAACTTCTCTATTGTTGTACTAGAAATCCATGACACAATTAAGAGGAAAAATAGTACAATTAACATTTGCAATTCATGTTTATTTGATCACTCGAAATAAGCATTAAATTAAATGATAAACCTGTTGAATATCAAGTAAAAGAAATTTATTTAGTTATTGCAACGTTTTCGGCAATTTGTTGCCCTTGTGAAGCATGTAGTGCAATTAAAAACGAAGGTCTTACATTTACAGTTCAAATGAGTAATGTGAGAAGGTGATAGGTCAAACTCCTTACACTATATCAAAAACTTTCTTTGAGCTATCAAAGGCATAACAGACTCAATAAGGGTAACCAATAAGGGATTAGGGGCCGAAACATTGCAATAATTAAATAAACTTCTTTTACTCGATATCCAACCGGTTTATCGTCTTTCAAGAATTAACATTCGGTTTTATATAATATTGTCTAAACATTTCCAGATGTTTTTTTATATTATTGACAATAAGTTTACAAACTTTCAAATTAGTTTATAAAATTTACTAATGTTTAACAATTTTGTAACGCCACCTTAAATCTTTGAAAATAAATAATCAAAACGTTTTAATATTATTAGTCGAATTTAACTAATGTATACTAAAGACAATCAGTAATAATAATATCAAACATAACTTTCATATAAGACAGGAGTACAATTTCAACATGAAAAGTCATTACCAAATGTTGTAGATAGTAAATCACTTGTTACATCTGCCCCAACGTATCCATTAGCCGCAAAACTTCGGATTCTTATTCTGTAGGTGCTGTTCGACTCCAGGTTACTAATTTCTATTTGCCCACTGTTTGTCTGAAAAATACGTATCTGTGTATTATTTGTATGTCGACTCTAGAAACAGACTTTTGTAACACCAATATATTAGGTTAGATTGCGTGCAAAGGTGAAAGGAACTTAACAAGTTACAGGAAAAATATTTTCTCATTTGCGACACTATGAAAAGTGATTACCACCAGTGAGTAGTAGGTTTAAGGGGTACAACTATACATATTGTAAAATAGCGTTACTCTAAAAAATATTGAAAGTTTACATTTCCTATTCATCGAGATGTGCTTTTATATAGGTTAGACTATATAGGTTTTTGTAGTCACACTTATGGTATAGATGTTATATGTACCATACAGATCTGGCCAAAATCACCTCTCCTCCCAAAACCCAGTCCTTAATATTGGAAACTTAAATGCGACGCATTACAATGTACTGCTTCCAAACCTTCCATCTCCAGCCTAGGTCCATCCGATTCAAAATACACCCCGAGTAACAACGCCCACCTCGCTGATGTCCTTCACTCTCAAAAAGCCCTTTTCTCAGCCTTATCCATAACACTATCCTCATACAATTTCAACTTCTTGCATCATTGAACCTGCAACCTTTTAATGCTGACTAACCGAAGCGCATTTCTAGAGAATGATGCCCGGTTACTCTCTCAAAATCTTTCAGTAACTACTATTAGTAACCACTGTCTCTTTCTGTCACTACTATTGTAGATTTGGACAATCTCTATCTCTTTCTCTCTAGGTTCCTCAACTGTTATATCTAAAAAACTCTTTTCCGTTCAGGCATATAGCCAACGGTCTTCCTCTCCTAATTACATCATTGTCAAAATAGCTTCTAATGACATCCTAAGACGTCCTAATAACATCATCAAAACGGTAGAACAATAGATCGCTGGCGGTCAAATGACGTCTCAACCGGTAGATCGTTCTGACTAAGGGATACCTGAAACGTCACACCACTAAGCATTGGAGAGACTGTTTGGACTCTTTAAATGCTACGGTTGGGCGAGGAAGAACACTCGTCAATCCCGAAAAGAGATTCATCCACCCGTTTCAAGGCACTGTCGGACTCTTCTTTTCTCTTGCGTCAAGGCTGATGGTGTATCTAAGTTTTGATATTCGTCTCTACACTTTTAAGAATTTTATAATGAATTTTTCTGTCTTTGTTGACTTACTGGTAGGATAGTTCTCACATAGGCCTGAGATCAGTCATGATACCTTCACCGCATTCTTGGATGGGTACCTCCAGGATTACTTGTTCCTGAGTTGGAGGATCACCCTTTCACTCACCTAAAAGTCACTACTACCATCCAGAGACATGAAAAGCTCTAAATTTTAATACCATCATTTTGAAAATATTTCTCCTCTTAATCTTTACTCGCTTTGAAATAGTCTCTCTTTATCATAACATCTTAAATCCTCAACATCTTGAAGTCATCGACCCGTCAGCATGACCTCTCTCCTTTTGGGAAACAGCAAATGCTACTTACTTCCTAATCCCCTCAAACCTTACCGTCGCCTTGTGTTTCGGAGAGAGAACTCCACTACACTGCAACTTGTGGATGCATTCAACAAAATATAATAAATTGCGATCTTTCTTGATGTCATCAAGGCCGTCGAAAGCATTTAGCATCTTGGACGCCTAAATAAACTAACCTCATAGTAATTAATTGCAGGTACTATAGTAGATAGTACTTTAGTAAATAAGGAAAAGTTGGAAGCGATTTGTTTCTCCAGAAAATACCACAGATCGAAGATATTATTTTACATACCTTGGCATAACCATTCATGAGCATCTGACCTTCTCCCCCAATAAGAGAACTCAACAACGGTAGAACAATCCGTTCTAGAATTGACCCTCTTCTGTCGCATCATAGTTGCATCCCGCTAAAAATCCAAACCATTTATATATGTTACGCTCTTTCACTCTGTCATCACCTATACCGCTCCTGTCTGGTGGTTCCCAAAAGGTCTCGGCACTACCACGAATCTTTAAATCGTCCGTACTCAGATCATTCTCCAAATCTCCTTTTGCCTTTTCACTTGAGATGAATTTTTAACCTCCCATTTAGTCAAGCCTTTCGGCGGAGCCGAAAATTCGTTTTACTCCTCTAAGGGATCTTTGTGACTGTTGCACCCCATATACTTACCGATTCTGTCCTAAAGTTCTCTTGGAACCCCAATAACGTCTACGTCACGTAATTCCATTTCTTTCTACCCCTTGCCTTCTCTTCATAAATTAAGACGTAGTTTTAAATTTTTAGAACTAGTTTAAAACACATATTGTATTGTTAAACTCCAGGCAATTGTATTTAGTTGGTAAGTCAGCCATGGTCATGTATTCCTATCGTTTTCTGACATATATTCTATGTTTAGTCTTAGCCATAGGTTTAGTTATTCTCAAGTGACAATATAGATAAGTCATATATTTAATGTAGTTAGTATTAGAGTTTAGTTTTAAAAACATTGTTAGATTAAACAAATAATTACGTTCTATTTCATTACGCAATTTTACTCTTTCGTTCACACATAGGCATACACCTATCATATATGTAAAAAGAGCCCAAGTCAGTTGAGCAGTTTCCTTTGTGTTAAATAAACGAAGTCATCAAGAGTAAAGACACATTAATAACATCTGGTTATTATCTATTCAACCATTATAACGTCCAGTCATTGCACGAGCCACTTATCGCAAGCTCCAGATGAACACTAAAACCGCTGTCTCTGTATTAGTACCCACAGCCAGTATCACAGCAGACAGATAAGGCGGTGCTTAACCTTAGGGGACATGAAACTTCTACCTCTCTGACTGACCGGCTGTCATTCTAGTTATAGTCTATAATGTATGTAGTTAGGGTCACTGATGGTGATGATGATGACGACGACGATGATGATGATGACAACGATGACGACGACGACGATGATGATGATGACGGTGACGATGACCATGATGACGTCGATGATCATGACGATAAGGATGACGACGATGACAATGACGACGACGACGACGATAATGATGACGATGACGACGATGACGACGACGATGATGGTAGAGATGATGACGTCGACGACTAGGAGGTGATTATGATGATGATAACGATGACGACAAAGATGATAATGACATCGATAACGACGATGAAGCCGGTGATGATGACGATGACGGCGACGACGACTATGATGACGGCGATGATCATGACGATAAGGATGACTACGATGACAACGACGACAACGATGATGAGGATGACGACAATGACGAAGATGACGACGATGACGACGACGTGATAATGATAGTGATTAAGACGATGACTAAGAGAATGATTATGATGATGATAACGATGACGACGACGACGACGACGACGACGATGATGACAATGCTGATGATGACATCGATGACGACGACTACGACTATGATGATGATGATGATGACGGTGACGACGACTATAATGACGGCGATGATCATGACGATAGGGATGACGACGATGACAACGCCGACGACGACGATGATGATGGTAACGATGATGACGGTGACAACGAATATGATGATAGTGAGGACGACTAGGAGGATGATTATGATGATGATAATCCACGCCAACGATGACGACTAAGATGATGATGACGATGTCAACGATGACTATGATGATGATGGAGGTGATGACGATGATGAGGACGACGACGACAACGACGAAGACGATGATGATGATGACAACGTTGACGAGGACGGCGACGACAACGATGATGATGATGATGTAAATAATAATGATGAATATGATGACGACGACGATGATGAGGATGACAAAGACTATGGTGATGATGATAATGAGGATTATGTTCTGATGTTGGTGATGATGATAATGATGATGACGAATTCGACAATGACGCCGATGATGACGATAACTTTGTCCTTGAAACTCGCGTGAGAAAATAAATTATTTATTGTTGATGCTCATAAATATTTAATTCGAATTTACAAGCCATTATTGTACTATTTTAAGTAATTTTCAGATTATAAATAGTCTTCATTATAATGAAAGAATGACAAATCTATGATATAGTAATTATAATGTATTAAATAAAAACAGTAATAAAATTAACAACAGCGAGAAGAAACAATCTTTTTTCCTGTCAGAGCAGCTTTCGTCCTTCAAGTATTATGAGACATTTAGTTAACTGTATAAGGCTCTTACCGTTGTTAGAGGGAATTTAATATGCTACTAAAATAAACATGCTGTTGAACAGTTTTAAGTCTAGCATTATAAAAGGTTTAAGCGCAACAATAACATGTTTCATTAAGTTTATAAGTGTAAAAATAAACCCTACTTGAAAAGAAAGTACAGCCTTATTTCAAACACTTTGAAAAATATATTAGAGTTTTAGGTACTGAAAATAGTCACGGCAAGTCATGATCAAAATTAAAATACTTATTCTGTGATTTTATTTTAAAAATATAAATTTAAAGTTTTATTAAATTTATTACTTTTATTATAAAATAAAATTGAGAACAACTTATGAAATTATACTAACAATGTTGACAGGTTGCCAATCTTCGTTCTGAATCTGAGTATGTCTACTCTTTTCCACAACATAGACAAGTTGTGGGGACTGCTGCCACTCAACAATCAACAGTCCTTCATCACGGCAAACTAGATCTACACTACTTGGACCTTCTTCTAGCAACAATGGTGATGTCGGGAAAGCTAAAACACGTAAAAACTAAAAAATATCATTTTTTAACAAAAAACGTGTTCAGTTTCATGAACAATAAGATTTTGTTGATTTTTAATTAACTGAAAGGTGTAGCAACTGCTAAAGCCTAATATTCAAACAAACAATGATAAAATCAAAGACAAAGTCAATAACTACTAAAGTTAGCAAAGAAAATTTGTATTTTATTTCCTTTTTATGTTATAAATAATAAAAATATGTTTATACATATGTCCGAATAACTCATATATATAACATATACATATGTCCCACTTATATTAAGTGGGAAAATATAAAGCAAATTTCTTTACAATTTTCCATTTTCCTTTCTTTCTAAAGAATAGAAATATTATTTTGATTTATTACCATTTATACGTTTTTTTCAGCGCTTGTATTGTAGTTTCTTTACGCATTATTCGATTGTAGCAATGTTCGATTCCGTTAATCCAGTTTGTTTGTTTATTTTATTCCTTTCATTCAAGTTTAATCCTAGAGCACTATTTATGTTATTGTGTGGTAACCTTGGCAACAATTAAATACAAAGGAGGTTTTTCATATAGATCTCTGAGTAAATAATTTCTAGCAATGGAAAGTTGGCACAGTTCCAAAGCGCTAGACTTTAAACATGAAGACACATAGTTCGAATACGATCGACACCTACAAATTATTATTATTCAATTATTACATACATATTTTAAAAACTATATTAACATCAATCGACATCCACTAAAAGGTTTACCAAATTTTTAATTGAATGGACGAATACAAACGTATTTTTAGAACGATAAAAATTTTTTGTACAAGATATATAAAAGGAGAGTGTGAGCTAATAGAAGGAATTTAAAAATGAGAAAAATTCTGTGATTTACTTATTTTGGGGGCAAATATAATGGTAACTATCTATGACACATAAATTGTTTTAGAGCAAGTACAATAGTTTTATAGGGTTGTGAGAATAATTTCAAAAACTATTGCCTTAAAATATTACTGCCAAATTACTGTTGAAAAAAAATAATATAATGTAATAAATGTTTAGAACTTGTCCCACTATTAAAGAAGATTTTAAAATATATATACCTTGTATGGAGTAGGGGACATATTGTTTATAATACCAATAATAATAGTACTTTTTTCACTTTAAACTATAAATAATAATAATAATAATAATAACAATGATAATAATATTATTAATAATAAAAAAAAATAATAATGATAATAATAATAATAATAAATTTTAATAGTAGATTTAAATTATTATTTTTTGTTTTAAGGATGTACTAAAAACGCTAAAAACGCGGATGTACTAATTCGCCTTTAAGTATTTAAAGTCTAAGAAAAAATATTAAATAAGGTTTGTTAATTGAAAACCCTAATTATTCATGACTTGTTACGTACTTCACACAGTCTATATTGCTTTTAGTGATTATACTGAGCCATGAACTCAATGACAGGTACATAAACTCAAAGAAATAATGAATTTGAATTTAGTGACGTATTTACCTATCATACACTTTCCATTTTATTTTTCTTAAATTTAGAATTTTCTCTAAACACTTTTAAATGTTTTAAACTTGCCTATAGTAGCACTTACTTTGTTTGTTGAGGACGGCCGTTTCGGGAGATGTGTCCCATTGTCAACTCAGACCGTAACTGATCTCAAGATTTTCGTTGGTTATGGTGGGGTTGGTTCGATATTATGGTGGTGTGGGTGAATTTTGTGTGTATTAGGAGTTATGATGTCAAAAAGTGCGTGTGAGTTGTAATGTAATTGTGTATTGAGTATGTGTGTAGGGTGTAGTTTGAAGTTCCTGTATATTTCGTATCGTTCGGTTGTGTAGCGTTGGTTATTTCTGTGTTGTTTATGAAGAATTTGTAGGTTAGATGTTGTGTCTATGTAGTCATGTTTTGTGGAGTTGAGATGATCAGCGAAGTTTGATTGGTAGTTATTGTTTTTTAGTGCTTTTATATGTTCTTAGTAACGTGTGTAGAAAGACCTCCCTGTCTGGCCTATTTAAAAACTAGGGCACGAACTGCAAGTTAGTTTGTAAACTCCAGTGGTGTTGTAAATGTCGTCGATTTTGTTGCTGGGTTTAAATATTTTGTTGAGAGTGTTGAGTGTGGAGTAAGCTATTTTGTAGTTGTATTTTCGTAGTGTGTTTGTTATATTGTGGGTTTTGGATGATCTGTATGGTATTGATGTGATTGTGTGTTTGTATTTGGGTTATTAGGTTTATTTTTTGGGCGGTTGTATAATTTGTCAATCATTGTTGGGTTGTATCCGTTAGTTTGTGCTATATATTTTATGGTGTTTAACTCCTGGTAGTGTTCTTCTTTGTCTAACGGTGTTTTAAGCAGGCGATATATCATGGTGTTGTAAGCAGCTAGTTTATGTTGGTGTGGGCGGTTTGAGGAGTTGTGAATGGCCGGTACTGGTGGGTTTTCGGTATATGTTGAATTTATGTGTTTGTTTGTCTGTTCGTTTAATTGTAAGGTCTAGGAAGTTGAGAGAGTTTTGTTGTTATGTTTCGATGGTGTATGTTAGTTTTGGGTGTATGGAATTAAGGTGTTTTAGAAATATGTGTGCTCTGCGTGTGTTATCTTTATATAATGTTATGATGTCATAGACGTATCTGTACCAGTAAATTATGTTATCCGAATATTTATTGTTGTGTAAAATGTGGTTTTGTTCAATATGGTGTATGAATATTTCTGCTAAGATGCTAGCTATGGGGGAGCCCATAGGTAGTCCATATTTTTGGTTGTAGAATGTGTTATTGTAGGTAAAGTAATTTTGAGATGTGATTAATCTTGTGAGTTGGATGATTTCGTCAATGTGTGTATGTGGTGTATTTGTGTCTAGGATCATGTTTTTGAGTATGTTGATGGTTTCTGGAATGGGGATGTTTGTATATAGATTTGATATATCAAATTTTCAATTGAAAATATCAATTTTGAGAGACAAATTGTAGAAGCATAGAGGGTCGTAAAGAGCTGGAAGATGGCTCAAATTAAATTTATTGACATGAAGGAGCGGGGTAAAAATAGGCTTTTCTAAATTTACAACATTTATAGGGTTTAAGAAACTTAAAGTCACTAAAAATCTCCGTAAGAAATACATTGCAATGAAACACAGCTGAGTATGATTTTAAAATATATCATTTGAGAAATAGCTGTACAAATATTATATTAAAAACAGCTAAATACAAATATTTTAACAGTATTAAAGGTTAATTAGACATATGAACTTGGGATCAGGATTAGTTAATGGAGTACGTCTTATCGTACTAGATATGTTTGACAAGTGTATTAAATTAGAAATAATCACTGGTTCTGGAAAAGGAAACATCATATTTTTAGCAATAACTAGAATAATATCAACACATCCTAACATTCCAATTTAAACGAAAAGGATCTACTCTCCTTTAAGATTTGCATTTTCTATAAATATAAGTAAGGTTTCAATCGACCAATCCTGTTTTTATACGTGATAAACTTAATGTTAACTAAGTCAAGTAAAATCTCAAGATGGATTAAAGATACATATTGAAAATAGAATTGGTCAAATCAATCAAACTGAAAATGAATTTACAAAAATATAGTTTATAAGGAAATTTTGTTATGGAAACTTGTATTAATATTAAATTTAATTTGTATTAAAAAATAAAATTGCGATACAAAAGTTTAAATTTGTTACAATAAGGGGATTTGCTCCTACAAGAACCTAGTTTCATCCAATGATATTATCACCATAAAAATAAAAGTGACATTGCAAATATTTCACCTTACATTTTCCTTCTAAAAGTTCTTCTTTTACGTTTGTCGTACAATTTTCCATAATGAGCTCAAGTTCCTGGTCATTCTGAAACTAAAAAAATATATAATTTCATTAACATGCACAAACACTCATAAAGTAAAACCACTTGTAAATGTATGTAATTTTAATCCAGTCATAAGCTTCTTAATAAATATGTAAAGTTTTTATTATTACGTCTATAATGTTTATCTAGACATTGCAGATATATGTTTGGCTTTTAGAACAGTTGAAAGTGATTTCTGTTCTTTAGAAAAATATATTGCATACAAATATTAATAAAAATTACCTAGATATCCTTGCAGACGTTATAATATTCTAACGTAATTTTACAATTTTACTGTTTAATTTGCAGATATTTTTATAAAATATACGTATGTCTTAAACACATATCAGGGTGATGAAAATAACTAAACTATTTCAATTCTAATAGATTAAAAAGTTCTAATATAGAATCCGAAAAAGTTATACTAACCTAACGAATTTTAAAAAAATACTAAACAAAATTGTCAATGACTAGATGAACAAAGAAAAATTTTATTTGAGTTTCTTTTAATTAAATAATTACAAGTAATATAAATGAAGTAACATAACCTACGCGATAAAACAGCTGTTCTACCACATAATCTATAACGTAGAATCAGCTGTTTAATGAAGTAATATGTTATCACTTATATTAAGCCAAGTGGAACAAAATAACTACATTGCCATTATTGTGAAAAGTTTCTGCTGTATAAAACTAAATTTAACTCATTATGAAATTTAATTATTATTTGAAAAAAACTATTATCATCAATTGTCGTCCACTACAAGCATAAACAAACGGTATTTGATCTTGGATGAATAAAAAGTATTTTATTGGAAATTTGAAGAAGATATATAAAAGGAGAGTGTTAACTAATAGAAGGAATTGAAAACGTATTGGCTTCTATAGAGTAATTAAAACATTAAACACTGTCCCAGGTAGCTTGCAAACACTTCTTCTCAAATTTGTATAGAACATGTCTACTATATGTAAGTAATTGTACTCTTAATTCCATAATTTCCCCCTTACACATTATTACGTCCTTTTCTTATTTTTTCTTTTCTCTTTTTCTTACTACGGGATATAAGTGATAGACACCTTTTTACGATTTTGGGTAAATGTAGGTTTACTGTTGGTGATCGTATTCACTTCGCATATTACATAAAAAAAAATAGTATTTATTTAATAGTTTGAATATGAATGTCATTTAAAATTTTTTTCATCTCCACTAAGGGATGTTTGTAACTGTTATACCTCTCCTATTTACTGAGCTAGGTTCTAAGTTCTCCTGGAACCCCAATATTGCTATGCTCTGTCTCACAAAATCCCTTTTCTGTCTACCCCTTTTTTCCAAATAGTTTAAAACACATGTTGTTTTGTCAGGTTTTAGTCATTTGTGTTTAGTTGGAAACCATGTGAACTTTAAATTATAATTTTAAAGCAAAACCGGAGAGTTTGTTTTTATTTGAAGCGGGAATTAATTAATTTGGTTAAGAATTATTTGTTAAGAACAATGGTAATTTTTGTTAAGAATTTTGACTTACTAAACTTCTAAATCAAGTAAAAGTCTTCTGAATTTTACCTTGGTTTTATCCCTTTGTATCCCATTCGAATTTCGGTTGCAGGCTGCGCCCTAGATCTGTCTTGCCGAAGCATGAATACCTGTACACCCTGAATTGCTATGACAAGCTGGCTATTTCAACCGTCGGCACTGGATATTTAATCTTCTATTCTCGCTTTTACTATAATATTTTAATTAATTATTTTTTTAATGTTCTTATAAATTTGTATTTAGAAATTTAAGTAACTCCGGCAGAGGTAACGTCTATCGGCAGACTCTTGGAGAATATCATCAACTGCGGCGGTGTGACGTAACTTATAATGCATTTGAGTCTTTCTTAGCCTTTCGTAGCACCTTCTTGGCCAAAATAGAAAGAACCTCTCCTTCGAGGCTCGTTTTATTGTTTCACAATATCCAATGAAACACATTTTGACCTAGCTTTTTTCTGTAATAGGTCAACCATCCTTCCCACTATGATTATCGTCCCTTCAAACACATCTTGAGCATTGCTACTCATCTTTTACCGAACATCTTCATCTCTCGATTGGGACTTAGCTTTTACCACATTTTTACTGTTTAAAGTTTATTCAAAATTTCCTCTATTTTATTACGTTTTAGTTCATACGCTCTAAAAGAAAGTGTTATTTATTCTTGCTTGACGATTTTACGTGTTATGGATTTTAACCCTTTATTTACAGATTTTATACACTACATACCTGAAACATGGTTTTAACTATTCATAATACATTATTTAGTTTGCTCTTCTGGCTTTATCTTATATTTTTGCGCTATATCTCCCTAATTTTATAATTTAAATAAAATGTGCTCAGAAATCAGGTATTATGTTACTCTTTGTACACATTACCTTTTCCTTTTTTTAAAACTGCTTATAACTTTAAAAATTTATTGAACTAAATCTAACATACTGCAGTTATATATTTAATCTTTTGCAACGGACCGGCCCTACGATGCTCGCCCTACGACCCTCTTACCAGCCGCGCACCGCCGCACCGCCTTCCGTCCGCTACTCAGTAAAAATTTTGAATCGAGCCGGTCCGGGCAACGGCAAAACTCCTGTGCAATGCTTACCAAAATCTGCCAGAGAACCAGTCTAGTTTATTTAAAAAACCTACTCACTGAGATTTAACCCTTTAGGTATCCGTTCCTGGGGGATGAGTTCATTTGAAGGAATCTTAAAACTTTATGACCATTTGGTTTAGAATTGTGTAAGAAATTTGTTGAAATAAATGTAATCACTGTTTTGTGCGCAACTTAGTAAAAAAGTTTGTTTTTATTTTGTTTTAATTGAATTTCTATTACAGCAGAGTTTGTAATTATTTTATATTTTAATCTCTTCTGAAGTTTTTGACAATTCTTAAACCTTTCAGTATTAACTTTATAAATTCATTTGTAAACAAACGAATAATTTTTATCACCCTTTCTTACCTTAATGCTTTTACATAAATTACTAGGAATTTAATTTCAATTTAAAATCAAAGTTAATCCTTTCTTTGTTAATATTTAACTATTCAAAATTTATTGTTTAATTTTTTATTAAATTCAAAACTTCTAATTTAATTGCAAAGATTTATTTTAATTTTCCCTATAAGATTTTAATTAGTTTTCAAAAACTTCTTTTCAATTTATTAATTTAAACAATCCTTTCATTTAACTTTTAAAGCTCTTAATATTTGACTTTGGTATCTTAAACTAAATAAAGAACAGATATTTAAAAAACAAAATTGTTTTCAACAAAAATTGAATGAGAACAACTAAAATTCAAAAAGTTTACTCCTCAAACATAACCTATCTTTAAACATGAAATTTATTTAACCCTTTTATAACCTAAAACTAACGTATATGACCCACATATCTGTTTTCCAAAATTTTACTTTCTAATTATAAAGTGTTCTGCCAAAACTCAACAGAATTTAATTTTTACTTTATGTAACGAAAATTTCAGTGTCATTTTTCTAACGCATTTTATCTGTTTTAAAAACCTTTATAAAATTCTTGAATAATTTAGAAACTATTTATTTTCTTTCATTTACCCGGGTCAATATCTATTCTAAACAATGTTACGTTAAAAGCGGCCATTTATTAAGGCTGTTCTAAAATAATTCAAATTGAATTTATTTAGCAGAAATTTAAAATCTCTTTCTTCGAATAATTAGTTATTCATATATAAATACAATTAAATTTTAATTTTGACACTTTTGTTTTATGTTCTGTCTTTACTTTGTTTTTAATTCTCCAAAATTATTTCAAAATATTTTTATTAATATCTGTTAACTCTGAAAGAGGAAGTCCGACATTTTGAAGTCGGTAGCTACCTCAAACTAACGCTATCCCCTCTAAATTCTTCCTGAACAAAACCACTATTTAAAACGCACTTACATCTCTTGCAAATTTTTTAAAATTTAAACTTTTAAATTTTCAACGTTCCCCAAAAAATTCAACATAAAATTTTAATCTATTTGAGAGAGAGATGCTAAAATCTGACCGTATTGATGGCCTCCCTCAATGCTGGCCATCTTGGTTTGTACTCGTCCAAAATTGGCCCTGCTCCTTTGGTTTCTTCTTGCCGAAACAAAGCGTTACACGTTATCGCGTAAATTTAAACGTGTGATTTTTGTTTTAATTTTAAAATTTTGGATCTAGTTCCTTAAAACTTGTTATCACGGTTTCTAACTTTTTAAACTAATTTAACTATCGGTTTTAATCTATCTTTTGTTTAAACTACTGTTGACTGTACTCTGTTCAAAATTAAATTTTATCGTTGAATTTAGTTAACTTTGACTCTAACTGTTGAAACACTTTATTTAAGGCACTGATCATTTTCTACTTTCTCACTGACTTTAAGTTTGTTTTAAATTTCTTCTCTGCGACAACTAATCTTGAGGACGCCACGACATTGATGTTACTTCGACGTAAACCACTTTTAGAGATATTCCTCCCCAAAAGGGTTTCAAAACACAACAGACTACACCTAAGCGAACGCACTACCTCTTTTAGTCCTGAATTGTTTTGTAATTTTACGTTTTGAAACTATTTTCCTCGTTTGAGAAATAATTTTGTGCATCCCCAGGCATATTTCACCCCTCCGGGCGTCTATCAACCAATCGCCAGTCACCAAAACGCTCTTCCTAACGCTTAGCATTTCGTAATTTCCGGTGTGCTAGCCCCTCACCTATTTACTTTTGCTTGATTATTTACACAATTTTCATAATTATCTTGTCTCTTTCAATTTACATTTTCTCGTGTTCTTCGTCTTGGCACTTTACTCCCCTTTTTCTGTTCTGTGTCCTATCGAATGTCAATGGTCTTTTCAGGTAGATTTAAACCTTTTTCCCTCTTTCAAATATGTAACAAACCCCTTCTCCCGGCTAATGGCTTTGTTCCTACGCTTTATACTCGTTAAACTCATGGTGCCTTATGCCTAAGGAATTTCTATTATTAAAAACAAATAAAACATACACAAAACTCACAAATTAATCATTTATTTACTCATATGCATTTCAATGACAAAGTCATCATTATCTGTGAGTGTTACTATTACAAACTCTAACTTACAACTCAGTTTTAAGTTAAGTTAAGTTAAGTATGAGTAAATAAATGATTAATTTAATAGTTTTGTGTATGTTTTTTTTGTTTTTAACATAACCTCACAAACTAAACTCAAAGAATATTTCTATTTCTATTACGTTTTAGCTTCGCTACTCTGACCATAAAACATTTTAATTTTAATGAAATTTAAAATTTCAATTATAACGGTAAAATGTGACATTTTAGCTCGTTGCACTTTGTACCCTTTCAATGTTAACGCATGTAAAATCCGTCCCTAGGTCTTTGTGTTTAAACCTGTTTAGAATTACACTTGCTAATAACGTGGCAAACAAAAACACTACTTACTGATATTTTTCAGCAGACTCGTTTCGCACTAAGTCAACGCATTATTCAATGCTGTGTGTCACGGACAAGACTGACTCAGGTGTGGTGTTGGTGTGAGTGTGTGGTGTATTGGTATTCAGTGGTGTGTTATTGTTCATATAGTAGTTGTTAATTATGTGTTCAAATATAGTATTTGATTGTAAATGTGTTTTGTCGTTTAGAATGTGTCACTATATTTGAACACATAATTAACAAATACTCTATGATCAATAACACACCACAGAACACCAATACACCACACACTCACGTTAACACAGCACACCTGAGCACCAGTCTTGTCCGTGACACATCGTTGAATATTGCGCTGACCTAGTGTGAAACGTGTCTGCTGAAAAATGTGTTTTTTTTACCAAGTTAATATCAATAGTGGAGTTATAGAAAAATCTCAAGATGTACAACACAAAAACTGCAAGATTCAATTTAGATAGCTCAAGTTAATTCAATGCTAAATAAGTAGCCTAGTTGGTATTTATAGTTTCGGTGTAATTTTAAGGAGATCCTTAAAAGTATTTTTAAAGAATTCACCTTATTTTCATAATTTCACGTTTATGCCAAGTTTATGTATGTCTTGTGGTGAAACAACTCGAAGGTTTTATTAAATACAGAAATATGTTTATCTAAATCGCCTAGTCTTTGCCTATTTATAATCACAAATTGAGTTTTTAACTTCACAGAATTATAATTTTTGATTTATCACGACCACAGCAGTAAACAAACAACACGTTAGGTAAACATACATTATTCAATAGCAACCAATCGCATTGAGTATGAGTCTCGATTTATTCGTCTAGAGCAAAGTAGAAGCTATTACGTCAAGTGTCACGAGAGTGACGAAACGGTTTGAATATCGGTTTGTGGAGAAAACATTTACAAGTGATGCGATTAATATAAAAGCTTTTCAATGCCGGTTTTGATTTAATGATGGTATTATGTATTCAAACAAACACAAAACTTCGTAATCAAATAATAACTAACACCTACTCACAAGCAATAACTGTTGATTTAAACGCTCCAAGTGTAACGCTAGCTGTGAGTATAGCTGCTCATATAATAAAACGTCTAGCCATGTCGTTTCGAATCTGTGTAGTTATACTCAATGAGGGTGATAATGGTTTCATTGAAACGCTTTTGAAAAAGAGATTACCGATTGTGAATAGATGATCGTTATTATTCATCACCTTTCTTTATAAGTTAAGCTCAAAGTTTAGTATAAATACACGTATTCAACTAGCAATTTAACAAACATTTCCACATGTCTTAATAATATGAGGATATATAGAGGCTATGTTTTTCAAATATAGGCCAATACTTAGAGACCTTGTGAAAAGCTGTAATCTCGGATTGAGACACTGAATTATCCAACGGAATGAATGAATGACTATATGTTGTAAGGAAGATAGAAATGAAAGCAGAATTAAATGAAAGTATATCGGACAAAAATAAAAACAAATCTGAACTTCTTAATATACTAATCTTCACTTCTGTTAGGAATATTTCTATATTTTTGAGTAAATATTTTTGCCTTTCCTAACATTACAATACATTCCTTTGTTAACGCGTTTCGGAATGACTCCATTTTCCAAAACTAAATAGTACTTAAAAAGTATTAAGTAATAAGTAAAATTAATAAGTTAAAATTAATAACCTAAGAAAAATATTGTAATGTTAGGGTAAACAGAGAAATATACTGGAATATATACAAATTAAAACATATCTTAATATAGATGAAATACCTGGTCTAGTAATTTGTTAGTGTTACAAAAATCAAACAATTATTTACCTAATAAGAATAATAATTAATATAAAAAAATATTAATAAAAATCATTTAAATTTAAAAGTAAATTTTCCAAAATGATGACTAAAATAATTATATAAAAAAAAATCAGAAACATGTAAACACATTTGTGATAGATAAACAAATCAATATCTACTTTGTTGTAGGATAACAATATAAATTCAAGTTATTGAGATTGTAAATGAATAATATGCACTACGCTCGGAAATATACTCCATTTCAGGAAATAGGTGTAAAAGAAGGTCAAGGCTTGTGTATAATAAGGTTTTCAGATATAGAGCATACAGCTGCAAGCATATGCCTATTGCGCAAACAAAGACTTAGCTCGTGCATAGATAAAGCCGGTAACTCAAGCTATAACCTGTGTTATCAACATAGTAATATGCAACAATGTCTTCTAAGTAAGGCAAAATAAATTCTCTAAATGGAAGCAATGCGAATGACGAACAACGTCTATGGTGGAAAATTTGCCAATAAAATTAGGAGTCTCTCTCTCTCTCACACACAAACACACACACACACACACACACACACACACACACACACACACACACACACACACACACACACACACATACACATACACACACACACACACACACACACACACACACACATACACACACACACACACACACACACACACACACACACACACACACACACACACACACAACACACACATACACACACACACACAAACACACACACACACATAAACACACGTGTACGTTTTATCATAAATGTATATATATATATATATATATATAATTATACATACATGAACGTTTGTATATATGTATGTATGGACTTTATGCATTACTAAACCACTGAAGAGAGTTATTGAAATTTGAAGGCATTGTTTAATATATAGCTAGGATGGTTCGTGTGAAGTATGATGTAGATGTAGGGCTCCTCTCCAGAGGCTTAGGATGATTCGCTGTACAGGCTTCCATAAGTTTAATGTTAAATTGTGTATCTATACTAGCGTTACTTGGTTTATTATATATATATATATACAGGCTGGAAGCCTGTACAATGAACCATCCTAAGCCGCTGGAGCGGAGCCCTACATCTACATCAAACTTCACACGAACCATCCTAGGTATATGTTAAACAATGCCTCCAAATTTCAATAACTCTCTTCAGTGGTTTAGTAATGCATAAAGTCCATACATACATATATACAAACGTTCATGTATGTATAATTATATATATATAGGCCTATATATATATATATATATATATATATATATATATATATACATTTATGATAAAACGTACACGTGTGGGTATGTGTGTGTGTGTGTGTGTGTGTGTGTGTGTGTGTGTGTGTGTGTGTGTGTGTGTGTGTGTGTGTGTATGTGTGTGTGGTGTGTTTGTGTGTGTGTGTGTGTGTGTTTTGTGTGTATGTGTGTTAGTGTGTGTGTGTGTGTGTGTGTGTTTGTGTGTTTGTATGTGTGTGTGTGTGTAATCGTGTGTGTGAGTGTGTGTGTGTGTGTGTGTGTTTGTGTAATCGTGTGTGTGCGTGTGTGTATGTGTGTATTGTTTGTGCATTTTTGTGTGTATGTGTGTTGTGTGTGTGCGCGCGCGCTTGTGTGCGTGCGCGCGCGCGCGCGCGCGTTTGTGTGTGTGTGTAAATTAATGTTTGTATGTATGAGAATTATGCGTTGCTAAGCCACTGATCCTATCGCAATGAAACTTTGGGAATTTGTTGAGTACATTTCTGGGAAGGTTTCCGGTATAGAAAGTTTCAAGGGTGTAGCCATTGGGGCACAGGGAGCACGTGACCTATAAAACCTCGCTAGGGTTTAGCAAAAAATCCTTCTGACGGCAGAAAATGTTGTTCAACATTATTTTTTCAAGTACCTATAACATGATTTTCTATCGTATCTTATCCTAAGATATTTCATTGAACTAATTATAAACTTTGGTTGCTAAGCAACACTTGAGAAATTTAAAATAATTGGACTTAATTTTGAAAATCCGTGCTCTTCACATTAACAGCTGTATGTGGCTTGCTCACGTAGCGGAAAACCTGATTTTTGTGTATAGAGAGAAAAACCAAAAATATTGTACATCCGAGTGTACTTCAATAAATAACATTCAATGAAGAACACTTTTCTCGATAGACTACTAACGTCCAGCTATTATTATGTTAATAAAATACTAAATTAAGTTAAGTTAATTTTAACACGCCATTCATTTACTTTTAGGCGGTACGAACTTCACCGGGTCAGCTAGTATATCACAAACAAAAATATTTTTTATTTAAAATTGTTCGAAGTTTCAAAGAAAAATTGTACTTTTGGCATTCCCAAAGCAAACTTTACAAGTCAACTGATAAAAGAAGAGGTTTATTTTATATTTTGTAATGTGAAGTGTATATTTGACAATACTAATAGTAGAGTATGGTTTGACTTGACTTTTCGAACGAACTAAATAAAGCTTGAATTAAGCAATTGCTCTATTTGAAATAGTTTTGTATTTATATTATAAATTTGTACTGTGTAACAAGAAAACCATAAATGGCATCTGTGTCATTTGTGAGATATTGAATTACACACTGATAGTATTTATTTCCGGTATATCATCTACAAAGCAATTGAAGGTTTTGTTCTGCACAACTATAACTAATTGGTTGCCAATATGGCTATCATTTTATATTTTAAATTTGAGTATAAAAGTAGTTCAAGTGGCTAATTTGACTAAAAGAATTGGTTTCAATTGTTTTTATTACTAGCACAAAATGTAATATGTACTAGTAAACTCAAAGTTTTACAAAGGCAAAACGAAATATTTAATCAAAGGTACTATTTCATTGTGATTAAAATTGGTTTTTAGCTTCTTTGCCTTTTAATTTAATGAAAATCATATTCTGTCTCCCTGTACTTAAATAAATAACTTCAAAATTATATTTAAAAAAAATCAAACGGTTTGCACAGAAAAACAGAAGAAAGCTACTTTAAAGTTTATAGTTATTATTCTTAATTTTATCATTTAGAGAATCTTTGTTTATTCTAACTTCTCAACTTTCAAAAAGTTCAGACTTTTTTATTTTACGTGTATAAAAAACGTCTTAAAATAATCCGTGATGTATTAATAAAACTCATACATTTACATTTAACTCGTCACAAATACATAGCACCTTTTTTTATGTATATTTAATCTATATATTTGAGTACAGTTTTCTGCCATTCCTATTGTTACAAAATTCTCCTCTGTTGACGCGTTTCGCAGTGACTCTATTTTCAAAACTTAAATTGTACTCTTCTTTTAAGTTTTGTACAGTACGATTTAAGTTTTGAAAATGGAGTTACTCCGAAACGCGCCAACAGAGGAGAATTTCGTAACGTTAGGATTGACAGAACTGTACTCATACACAGTTTCTAAAAGAAATAAATAAAAGTATTTTAATAATTTCATATTTAATCTGATTAATATTGATAAATGTCTAATGTAGGATGATTACAAATAAAGTGGTACCTGTTCGTATTTCGCCTGGCATATTGCTTGTATGCCAAACTCGTCCTCACTATCAAGGTCTGATAAACACTGTCGACACAGAGTCAGGGCCCACAAGAACGCAATCATAGTGTCCAGACGCCTTGTTGTAAAGTCACTGGTTCACTCTTCACTATGCCTCTCAGTGTTGCCACTTCCTCAACACAACTTTCCCCCAACGATAGTTTATCCAATAAAAGTAGTAAAATGAAAATCACAAACTTGCACGTAAAAAACAATCGATCCACCAAAGCGTTATCATCAAATTCAAAATATATCTAAGTAAACAGTAACAGTTTGCTAATTTTATACCCTAGTATTGTAATCTGTATTTGAAGCATATTTTAACAATTTTAGAATTATTATTTTTAAAAGTATAAACGAAATTTTACGAAAATTAACATATTTATTAACCAAATATTTCATGTGAGCATTTTTCGTTTTAAGTCAAATATTTTATCGAGCTACTATTCTCCCTTATGCATTGGTTTCATAGGCGCAGCGTTTATTCAACATATGTTATTAGACAATTTGGTATATTTTAATATTTAACAAAATATTTGTTTTTATTAAATTAATAAA
>JBAIZL010000006.1:14052704-14080204 GCA_036971475.1 Prosapia bicincta | reverse complement strand
CAATTCCTAATAATAAGAGATGCGAAGTTATAAGTACCTCGACATTTCGCATACAATGCTGCCTATAAGTAACAATTCCTAATAATAAGAGATGCGAAGTTATAAGTACCTCGACATTTCGCATACAATGCTGCCTCTAAGTAACAATTCCTAATAATAAGAGATGCGAAGTTATAAGTACCTCGACATTTCGCATACAATGCTGCCTATAAGTAACAATTCCTAATAATAAGAGATGCGAAGTTATAAGTACCTCGACATTTCGCATACAATGCTGCCTATAATTAACAATTCCTAATAATAAGAGATGCGAAGTTATAAGTACCTCGACATTTCGCATACAATGCTGCCTATAAGTAACAATTCCTAATAATAAGAGATGCGAAGTTATAAGTACCTCGACATTTCGCATACAATGCTGCCTATAAGTAACAATTCCTAATAATAAGAGATGCGAAGTTATAAGTACCTCGACATTTCGCATACAATGCTGCCTATAAGTAACAATTCCTAATAATAAGAGATGCGAAGTTATAAGTACCTCGACATTTCGCATACAATGCTGCCTATAATTAACAATTCCTAATAATAAGAGATGCGAAGTTATAAGTACCTCGACATTTCGCATACAAAGCTGCCTATAAGTAACAATTCCTAATAATAAGAGATGCGAAGTTATAAGTACCTCGACATTTCGCATACAATGCTGCCTATAAGTAACAATTCCTAATAATAAGAGATGCGAAGTTATAAGTACCTCGACATTTCGCATACAATGCTGCCTATAATTAACAATTCCTAATAATAAGAGATGCGAAGTTATAAGTACCTCGACATTTCGCATACAATGCTGCCTATAAGTAACAATTCCTAATAATAAGAGATGCGAAGTTATAAGTACCTCGACATTTCGCATACAATGCTGCCTATAAGTAACAATTCCTAATAATAAGAGATGCGAAGTTATAAGTACCTCGACATTTCGCATACAATGCTGCCTATAAGTAACAATTCCTAATAATAAGAGATGCGAAGTTATAAGTACCTCGACATTTCGCATACAATGCTGCCTATAATTAACAATTCCTAATAATAAGAGATGCGAAGTTATAAGTACCTCGACATTTCGCATACAATGCTGCCTATAAGTAACAATTCCTAATAATAAGAGATGCGAAGTTATAAGTACCTCGACATTTCGCATACAATGCTGCCTATAAGTAACAATTCCTAATAATAAGAGATGCGAAGTTGTAAGTACCTCGACATTTCGCATACAATGCTGCCTATAAGTAACAATTCCTAATAATAAGAGATGCGAAGTTATAAGTACCTCGACATTTCGCATACAATGCTGCCTATAAGTAACAATTCCTAATAATAAGAGATGCGAAGTTATAAGTACCTCGACATTTCGCATACAATGCTGCCTATAAGTAACAATTCCTAATAATAAGAGATGCGAAGTTATAAGTACCTCGACATTTCGCATACAATGCTGCCTATAAGTAACAATTCCTAATAATAAGAGATGCGAAGTTATAAGTACCTCGACATTTCGCATACAATGCTGCCTATAAGTAACAATTCCTAATAATAAGAGATGCGAAGTTATAAGTGCCTCAACATTTCGCATACAATGCTGCCTATAAGTAACAATTCCTAATAATAAGAGATGCGAAGTTATAAGTACCTCGACATTTCGCATACAATGCTGCCTATAAGTAACAATTCCTAATAATAAGAGATGCGAAGTTATAAGTACCTCGACATTTCGCATACAATGCTGCCTATAAGTAACAATTCCTAATAATAAGAGATGCGAAGTTATAAGTACCTCGACATTTCGCATACAATGCTGCCTATAATTAACAATTCCTAATAATAAGAGATGCGAAGTTATAAGTACCTCGACATTTCGCATACAATGCTGCCTATAAGTAACAATTCCTAATAATAAGAGATGCGAAGTTATAAGTACCTCGACATTTCGCATACAATGCTGCCTATAAGTAACAATTCCTAATAATAAGAGATGCGAAGTTGTAAGTACCTCGACATTTCGCATACAATGCTGCCTATAAGTAACAATTCCTAATAATAAGAGATGCGAAGTTATAAGTACCTCGACATTTCGCATACAATGCTGCCTATAAGTAACAATTCCTAATAATAAGAGATGCGAAGTTATAAGTACCTCGACATTTCGCATACAATGCTGCCTATAATTAACAATTCCTAATAATAAGAGATGCGAAGTTATAAGTACCTCAACATTTCGCATACAATGCTGCCTATAAGTAACAATTCCTAATAATAAGAGATGCGAAGTTATAAGTACCTCGACATTTCGCATACAAAGCTGCCTATAAGTAACAATTCCTAATAATAAGAGATGCGAAGTTATAAGTACCTCAACATTTCGCATACAATGCTGCCTATAAGTAACAATTCCTAATACAAATATGAAGAGGATATACTGTACACGTGTAACTGGTTACCAAGGTTGTACTAGAGTTAGTAACGACAGATTCGCCTATAACGTCTAAATTATATATAGTTTTTTTTTAGCTATTTACGTTTCGGTCAGTGAGATCTATCTTACCTAGTCAAAAAAAGAATTCTGTTTTAGGATATTATGGAAAATATACTGAAAAAGATAACCTACATCTTTTTGTAGATAGAATATCAAACCTGTTAGTTTGATTCGTTTCTACCTGATTATTATTTAATTCACGTTTAAGTTAGGAATCACTCTCCAAAATATATCTCTATCTCTCGTAATATTTTTGAAGAATATGTAACATGGCCATTAATATATTATTATTGTAAAATTGTCTTGAAAGAGTTTATCCTCAGAGAGTTATCTCAATTTCCTTTTCTGTTTCATCGTATTCGCAAGGAAATCTTTTTCCAGTGTAAGCTCCTGAGAATATTCTCTTCCGTCTAAATTCGCAAGATCCAGTCTGCAGGGATAATACGCGTCTTAGAGTATCGTTACTTTCTTAATCTGGAAGTTCTATGTTAGTCAACTTCTTTTCTTTGAAAAGTAAACACCAACACAGTTGCTTCGATATTTCAAGAAAAACTGAATATAATATGAAAAGAAAAGAATTATTACTCTATAGCGTAGTTGCTCAGGGATATTGCAATATTGAAGTATACGATTTTGTTTAATATCTGGATGTTTATTAATGGACTATCAAAAATACGTT
Source organism: Prosapia bicincta (assembly GCA_036971475.1). NCBI lineage: Eukaryota > Metazoa > Arthropoda > Insecta > Hemiptera > Cercopidae > Prosapia > Prosapia bicincta. The sequence continues at coordinate 14,076,989 of JBAIZL010000006.1, read as the reverse complement.
TTAATCAACGTGAGATAGAAACTTATTGCTATATAAAAATATTAATTACCGATATTTTAAATGGAGTTTAGTATAGCTATTCTTATATTTTAAGATTGAAAGCTCATCTAGTGTACCAAAGCTTCTAGTGTAGATCTATGTAAAAAATATCCTTCAACTGTGACAACATTATATTGCGCTCTATTTAACTATTATCAATCCAATTTATATATAAGAAAAAATCAATAATATTGCTCCTTTTTACAGGTTTTGTGCTTGTCATTTGCGTTTATAACATACATTTTTCTATTACGGCAACACACAGTAAGTTTACGTCAGAAATGTAAAGTTACACGTGGCATTCACGACAATTATCCATTTCCCACAACAGTGAAGTTCCACAAACCTATCTCATTCCTATATAAAGTTTGTAAGGTTATTTTTCTTTACCGCCTAACTAGTCTAATTCGATAGGATAATTCTCTACGTTACAAGTTTACAATCGTTTCTACATCCTAAAGATCTATCATATGTAAAAAAGCGTAAAATAATATTGCCATAATATTGCCACAGTCAAGGAGCTATGTATTTGCATTAATACCACAGTTAAGGAACTATATATTTGTTGTAATGTTTAGGAATTTAAAATTGCTTCAAAAGAAAAAGAAAATACAAAACAAGGAAAACAGTTTACTTTTGAGCACTGTTCTTCTTCATCAAACACTGTTTTGAGCTTAGTTTTGTCGATCATATTAAGATTTTCTTTATAAATTGTATGTCATTTAAATTTCTAATGATAGTATTTAAAATATCAACAACCATTTAAATGATATATTGATGTATATATTGTAACATCTGGTTTTTCTTTTACGGGTAAAAATAGGCCTATACTAAATACAAAAAACGTAAGGCCATAGTAGTGCAATTGGTAACATTTGCTATACAATATTTGCACAATATTTATGTACATTTCACTAAAACAGTCAGCACCATCGGGAGGTTACCAATGTACTGAGAACTCAGATAGTCAGTTAGGAGGGAAGAATGTTTGGTGGCCTTCGAGGTTTTGCAGGGTCTGTCTCCACGACACTGGTTGCTGATAGAAATGTGGGATAAAGGTTTTTGGTATAAGACTGGTTTCTGCTTGGAAGAACGTTTAATCAGTTTAATCAGATCTTCTGAGCACTTAAATTCAGAACTATAAAAGTAGGTATTAAGTGGAAGGATCTAAACAATAAAAGAAGGGTGTGTCAAAAAAGGGACATAAGTACGAATAGCATGCGGTACAGAACAGTACGATCCACCTCTATGCTATAAAGTCAGTATACGCATATCCTCAACCAGTAAGTTCCTCTCCTCAACCAGTATATATATATATATATATATATATATATATATATATATATATATATATGTATGTATATATATATATATATATATATATATATATATATATATATGTATATATATATATCGCAATATGTATTCTTGTGTATTAATAAAGAATAAAGTCAAAATACAAATACAAGAATTCTTGTATATATATAATTATATTATATATATATTTATAATAATTTTAATTATAAAATAAAAGGTAACTCATATAAAAATGTTGTTTACCTGTGTAGGAATTGACTTTAAAATGATTTTTTTGTATCACTTGTTTCTATTAAAAAAAAAGTATAGTTGTGTTCATAGTCGTGTAGAAACGTTGGATGATCTCTTCGACGAAACTATCACTCCACTCCCTCTCTGGCTGACTGATTGATGCGGAACAGTTCTCAGAATGTTCTTATTGATGATGATTTTAAGAAACAAGGCAAACTACGTGACAGTGCTAGGAATGTAAAATAAGAGTGCACTCAAAATAACATTAAATCCTTTTTTAAGAATTTTAATTGATCGTTTGGAAACAACTACAAACAGCACAATTCGGTATACTAAGGGAAAACAATTATTTTTACAACTATTTTTTCAGCTTAGCTTATGACGTTACGTTAATACAAATAAAAAACGTACACAAATCTCACAAATTAATCATTTATTAACTCAGACGCGTTTCAATGACAAAGTCATCATCAGCGAGTGTTGCTATTACAAACTCCTACTTACAATTCTATAGTTAATAAATGATTAGATCGTGAGGTTTGTGTGCGTCTTATACTTGTATTAACGATTGTTTCGTCATGAATATTTGTAAAACTAATTGTCAAAAGCTATTCAAAAACGTAGGTAACCTAATATAGAAAAAATAAAAAAAGTCTCCTTGTCAAATAATTTTCTTGAATTTTTTTCAAGATAGAATGGAAGCTACTAGAAAATGTTCTAATAAAGTGTTGTTATGATGATTATATGTAACAAGTATTTTGTGATGCAATTTAATATATTTGTAATGTGAAATACATATTTCCTCATAAATGTTTAATGAGAATTAAAAATACATCATACGTTGTTGTTTGTGTATTTAGATATATGAACAAAACGCTGAATAAATTTTGTCCAAGAAAATAAATTTCAGGTAAAATGCATATCCTCAATAAATATTTAGAATAATTCTCTACAAACTAAATTTAAATTTTTTTTTCAGCTAACACTACCTTACCTCGCTTACTTCTAAACGAAATCCATTGTGCGATCATTTATAAAGTGTTTCAATTCGTTTGTTTCACAAGTTCGTTTTTAGAACACATTGTCATCTGTTACTCAAGTTTTGATACACCGCCCATATATTAGGTTACAGCGCTTATCCATGCACGACCTATATCAAGTGTTTTATACAGTATACTAGTGTCTGCCACTTAAACGTAAATTAAAATAAGTAATATAAAAGCCAAATGGGACGAAATAACTATTGCATACCTTGCTCCTCTTGTGGAAAGATTTTCTCTCATATAATAGTAACATTAAGTAATTAAATTTAATTATTGAATTAATTATTATTTGAATAAAACGTATTAAAATTCTGCTTTCCACCACAAATTTTAAAAAGTTTATTTGAACTTGAGTTGATGAATAAAACGATTAAAAACTTGAATAAGTTATATATATAAGTTATATATATATATATATATATATATATAACACCTATATATATATATAAGTTATACAAGTTATATATATAACTTGTAACACTGCAACTTATAACTTGTAACTTATAACTTATGCAACACTGTTTTCTTTTATACCCTTATCACTTTCACTTATGTACTTAAACAAGAATCTTACTTGGTATTTATGCGAGTTGACTTTCAATGACTGGCCTTGCCATTATCTTCGTTAAGAAGATTACCCTGTTCAGTATGCCCGAAGATAATAGCAAGGCCAGCCATTGAAAGTTAACTCGCATAAATACCAAGTAAGATTTTTGAAGAAATAGAAGTAATTGAAAAAGGCCTCTTTATACCTTCTGTAAATAATAGCAAATGAAAAATAAAAATATTATGTAAGAGAAAAGACTTCTCTCATAATATGTTTAGTGGAGTAGAAGTAAGGAGAGTGTTTTTGTGTTTTATTTATCATTTCCTACGGTAAGCAAGCACTTTTAAGAGAAATGGTCTAGGTAACGTCAAGGTCAAGTCAATGCTCTTCTCATGTTAAATCCTTATCTTTTATTCATAACTTTATTCAAACCACGTCTGTTTTCCAGACCGATCAATTCGGTAAATGGGATCAATAAATGAATGCCAACCAAAATTCTATGTAATATGGCAGTGGTCTCTCATCTGGAAGTTTGAAATAACATGGAAGCCGTCAATATTACATATTGAAACTAAAACCGTAAATTACCATAACGCAAACAGAAATTTACTTTTTATCCATTTTTGCAATTTTAACCATTGAAACCTTGATCTCTTGCAACCATTGCAATTTTAACCGTAGTATGATCTCTTACCAAATATGTGTTACGTTTAAACAAGTGGAATTCATAAAAGGTAGTTGTGCATATATCATAGTGAAGGTCTACAAAACATTAATAATGACTGAAAAGAATTATAGCTCCATAATATGTGCGTTACTAAATTACTTATTACAAAATTTTAACTTTAATTAGAATATCGTATTCATTAGATTTTAAATGTATTGATAATTTTTAAAATGTTACTTTTAAAATGGTGTTTAAAATAATAATTTGAAGAGATAGCTAAACTGCTTTCATCAGCAGTCAACACACACACGCACACACACACACACACACACACACACACACACACATACATACATAAGGTTCTTGTTTAAGTGTAACAAAATATAGTGATATCCTATATATATATATATATATATATATATATTATGTTTCTTTAGAACTAAATTCCAAATCTTTCTCTAATTTAAAATAAAAATAAAATTTATTAATATATATTAATAGTATATAACATATTTCTGAAGTATACACACACACACACACACACACACACACACACACACACACACACACACACACACACACACACACACACACACACACACACACACACACACACACACACACACACACACACACACACACACACACACACACACACACACACACACACACACACACACACACACACACACACACACACACACACACACACACACACACACACACACACACACACACACACACACACACACACACACACAAAAACACACACACACACACACACACATACAGGTACTTGTTTGTGTTTGTGTGTGTGTGTGTGTGCGCGCGTGTATTTGTGTGTTTGTGTTTGTGTGTGTGTGTTGTGTGTGTGTGTGTGTGTATCTGTGTGTGTGAGTGTGTGTGTGTGTTTCTATGTGTATGTATGTGTGTGTGTGTGTGCTCATTAGTGCGTGTTTGCGCGAGTGTGTGTCTGTGTTTGTGAGTGTGTGTGTGTGTTTTTGTATGTGTGTGTAATTGAATAATTACAACATGAAACAATAGTTGCGAAACAGTTAACTGAGAAAATAGTCATAACGTTTTCTGATTTAAATGTCTATTTTAAATGTAATTTAAACCACTTACAAATCTTCAACAGCACTTAAACAAACATCTCAAATGTTTGATCTTTGATCAAATAACAAGAATATCCAATAAGGTTGTTCCAAGCGTTTGAGTAGACATGTTGAGTGTTGTTCTAGTAGATGAGAAGTAAAGAGGTTCTTGGAAATGCCAATAATGTAATTATATTGAAAAGCTCCAAACCGTGTTGAGTGGAATATTCTTGGTTATGTGATGTTTGTTTGTAATAAAGACTTAACATGCAAGCTATCATCTGAAAAAAAATATTCTTGGAAGAGATGTTTATATTAGGAATAATTATTCATGCGTTGTCATTCACGGAGAAACATTGGCAGCTAATTTTACATCTAGACATAAGAAAATAGTATAAATTACATTACATATATAAAAGGTGGACTATAAAATAACGAGACGCCTGTTGTAACTCACTCAATTTTTGGTTTTTTACAACTTTCACTTTATCCCCTTCAATATACTCCCATCCCCTATCCCTATAAATCTCCATTCGAATTTACTATTGTTCGAAACAGCGTTTTAAGTCATTATCCGAAAGATTGTTCATGAGATCCATCGCTTTTCCCTTCACGGCGTCCACTGTATCAAATCTGGTATCTTTTAAGCCTTTCTTCACTTTTGGGAACATAATAGTTACACGGAGCAAGGTAAGGTAGTAGAGTGGATGCTCCGACACTGGAATATGCTTGGCCAAAAATGACTTCACAACCAGTGCCCTGTAAGCTAGAGCGTTGTCTAGATGCAGAGTCCACGTTTTATTTTGCCACATTTCAGGTCGCTTTCCTCTTATTCGTGCTCGGTGGGTAGCTGAAACCTCAAAATAGTACTATCTATTCATGGTCTGCTCCTCAGAAACCCAATTTATGTATAGGACTCAACGGATGTGAAAAAAAAAACAATCATCATGGCCTTGAACTTTGATTTCGACATTCGAGTTTTTTTCGGTCGTGATGAATTTAAGCTTTTCCAATTCATTGATTGCCGCTATGTGTCTGGGTCATAGGTAAAACCCATGATCCATCACTGTAATGACAGTTTAGGATCTTTCTTGAAGTTTTTCAAGATGTTAGGGCAAATTTCTAATCGTGAGTCTTTTTATTTATTCAGTAAGTTTTTGGACACCATTTTGCACACACTTTATATATGTTGAAATGTTCATGTAAAATTTGTCAAACTGACTCCTTATCGATTTATACAGTTTCAGCCAATGCACGAATACTTGACTTGCGATCTTGACGGGTAAGGTTTCCATTTTTCTTAAAGGTTTCAATCGTTTTCAAAGTTGATGATCTTGAATAATCAGCTCAACATATTCTCGTCCTTCGTTAGAACGTTTATACCACTCAAAAACCCGTGATATGTATTCTTCCCCATACACTTGTTGTAAGAGAGAATGGGCCTCTGTGGTAGATTTACCAAGTTTCACTAAGAATTTCGAGTTGCACAGTTGCTCAATCACAACACTTACAATTTTTCCGACCAGCGAAAAAGCACAATAGTGCACTAACGAAGGCTGTAGCCCGACTGAGCAAGCTAAGCGATAGTTCAACCTGGTAGGAAGTGGAGATGGGATGTCAGAGAACATGACTATATGATAGGTGGCTTTGAGACTTGGATGTACAGTGAGTGAGGTTTAACGTCCCTCGTTCTGCCTTAGCATTTGACTACTAGCCTAACTGAAGAGATTGTACAATACATATATCGTCTCTTTCGTAATCGCATCTATTTCTTTGCAGAAGCAGAGCAACATATTTAAAGATCATGTCTTCTTCAAACTATTACAATATTATCATTTAGTTAATTAGAGTTGTTTACATTTTAAACACGACACTGATGTTTTCTGTAACACTGTCCAACCTAGCGATCTCAAGGTCAGAGACATGGTTAAATATCACAATATACCATAGAGAGCCAGTCTCGTTACTTTATAGCCACATCTTGATATATACATTTATAATAATGCAAACAAAAATTTAATCAACAAATTAATGCGATATACATATATACTTCAATATGCAAAAAACATTTCATAAAGAAGATTTATAAAGAAAATATCCCTAAAGCTTTTCATTATGATATATATATATATATATATATATATATATATATATATATATATATATATATATATATATATATGTATATGTACACACACACACACACACACACACACACACACACACACACACACACACACACACACACACACACACACACACACACACACACACACACACACACACACACACACACACACACACACACACACACATATATATACACACATATATATAAATTTACATTTATAATGTGTTTGTAATCTTTTGAAATATTCACATCTGTAAACATAATTTTTACAAAAAGCAACAAAAAATAAAAAAAATAAAAATTAAAGTAGGCATGAAATGTAAACACTAACGGTATATTTTGTTTTTGATTTTGTGATAGTGATAACTTTTAATTTATCATTTAAATCACGACCTTTCAAAGAAATAGTTTTCATACTAATATGTAAAATGTGAATTACACATGTCACCAGACTGACACATTATGACTTTTTAAACAGTTTTGGTTTAGGAGACGTGTCTCGTATCAATCTGTTTTTAATTTTGACGCATAGATTATTAAATAAATAATTATTATATCAATTTATTGATTTTTTTTTTTATAAACATTTGAAATTCATTTAAGTGTTTAAGCGTAGTTGAAGGGCCAGTATTTTATCTGAATTACTTCAAAAGTCCCCTAATGTTTTTATAGTGAGCAGTAAAAAGAAATACGGCCTACCGTGTTTCAACCGTTAGTAATTTGCGGTTTAGAAACAAAGAGAATACCTAAATAAAACGAACGGACAAACTATTTCAGTTTCAGGAAGGAAGCATGTAAATAAAGAAATCTATTCAACAAGTATTATATAGTAACGTTTTATTAAATAAATAAAACTAACATTCATAAAATAATATTACCTTCACGATAAAACAGCTGTTCTACCACATAACTTAGAATATAAAAACAGCTGTTCTACCACATAAAGTAGAATATAAAAACAGCTGTTCTACCACATAACTTAGAATATAAAAACAGCTGTTCTACCACATAACGTAGAATATAAAAACAGCTGTTCTACCACCTAACTTAGAATATAAAAACAGCTGTTCTACCACATAAAGTAGAATATAAAAACAGCTGTTCTACCACATAACTTAGAATATAAAAACATCTGTTCTACCACATAACGTAGAATATAAAAACAGCTGTTCTACCACATAACGTAGAATATAAAAACAGCTGTTCTACCACCTAACTTAGAATATAAAAACAGCTGTTCTACCACATAACGTAGAATATAAAAACAGCTGTTCTACCACATAACTTAGAATATAAAAACAGCTGTTCTACCACATAACTTAGAATATAAAAACAGCTGTTCTACCACATAACGTAGAATATAAAAACAGCTGTTCTATCACATAACTTAGAATATAAAAACAACTGTTCTACCACATAACGTAGAATATAAAAACAGCTGTTCTACCACATAACGTAGAATATAAAAAACAGCTGTTCTACCACGTAACTTAGAATATAAAAACAGCTGTTCTACCACATAACGTAGAATATAAAAACAGCTGTTCTACCACATAACTTAGAATATAAAAACAGCTGTTTCATGCAATCATATGTTATCACTTAATATAAGCGAAATGGGAGGAAATGACTAATTTTCATGCCTTTCCTATTTTGTCAAAAGTTTTTCTCCAATATAAAACTAAAATTAAATCATTACATTTAAATAATGAGTTATTATTTGAGAAAACTTTATTACCGTGACCTGTCAACCAATAAAGTTATAAAAATATATTAGAAATTGGACGCGTACAAAGTGTTTTATTAATGATTAAATATTTTATCAAGTTATATATATAAAATAGTGTGAACTAATAAAAGGAATTGTAAAGTCATTAGGAATTTAAAAACATTTTCATGTTATAATTTCTATAAATTTAAATAAACTGTGAATTGTATAAGACAATAGGAAAGTAAACAAGTAATATAGAAAAAGTAGTTTTTAAGTCAATTCCTACTGAGGTTGACAAAGAAAATAATTATTTGAGTAGCTTTTTATTTTATAATTACAATTAATATAAATGTGAAAATATTATTCTATCCACGTCTTGTAATGCTTCTCTATTGCAAAGAACCTTTTCCTTATAATTTCATATAGTAGAACGCTAAGCAAGTGTTTTGCTCTGGGAAAGTTAGCTCAGTGGTAAAAGTGCTGGTTTTTACATATATAGATTTACAGTTTGAAACCGATCGGGGCATTAATTTTGTAAATTTAAATCCATATACAAATATTTAAAACAACTTTATTAACATCAATTGTCATCCATTATGGGTTTACAAAAATTAATTTAAATTGAAGTTTCTTGATGTAATCATCTTGAATTCACTGATTAAACTAATTTTACACTACTTAATTAAGTGAATACGTAATTGCTTACTTGCTGACGCGTTTGAAAACGATCGTTCCTTTTTTGAAGCTAACCTTCTACAGTGGTTAACCGAGTAGAAGGGCATCTTCGAAAAAGAACGATCGTTTTGAAACGCGTTTACGTATTCACTTAGTTAAGTAGTGTAAAATTAATTTAAATTGATTGGATGAATAAAAACCTACTTTATTAACGATTGAAAACTTTTACAAGATATGTGTCAGGATAGTGTCAGCTAATAGAAGGAATTTAAGAAAAGATTTCAAATTGATTAGACTCTTACCTATGAGAAAATGTATTTATTTGTAAAAAATAAAAAAGTTAATACGGTAAAAACTCTCCAACCAATGTTAATGAGAGCATTCAGAGCGATATAAATTCAGTGATATGATTGTTAGATATAACCCTAAGTCCAGAGACAGAAGCGGATTCGTTCTGCAAAAAACGAGTCTGGAAATTTTGAAATTCCTGTAAAGAAAAAGGACAGTGAAAGAATTATAGAGGCCATATTCAAATATCTGAGCAGTATTTTAATCTAACCCCATCCAAATTTGAGAATAGGAAGGTTCTGTTCTATTACAGAGTTCAATATTTCAAGGATATATTTAAAAAGGAAACTGGTTTTTATATAATAAATTACAATTTTAATAATTGGGTTGAAAGAAGACCAAGTAAACATCGCCCATACTGATTAAATCACGAATTGGAATTTAGTTTTAATTGAATTATTTATTAAAAAATTTTGGGAAATGCTGTATAAATAATAACGCAAAGAAGGATTTATGAAAGCCTTAACATTACTAAGGTGAAAGTACTATTGTAGGACTTGCTTGCTAAAACACACAGGTGTTATTTGTCCCTCGGCGTAACATCTATATTATATTGACTATTATATTAGGTATTGTAGTTTTGTTAAGGTGATATGATTTGTATGTTCAGTGATATTTATAGTAAAACAGCATTGAATGTTTTGTAAAATAAAGCAAAAATTTAAAAATACTGAATTAAAATTATTTTTTTAAACAGAAGCGATAATATTATTACAATAACGAAAATAAGTTTATCAACACAAATATAAATAAATAATAGTGCTTAAAAAATTCCAAAACTATGTATGCAGTGTGTATGAGAAATTAAAAATAATTACATGAAATTAAATCGCTAGTCAGATAATGAAATAATTTAGTAAATATAAATCAAGTGTAAACATTTATTGTAGAATAAATATTAAAGTTTAATTTTCATTTCTATTCCTAATTAATATAGAAGGTTTAATAAACCCATCTTATTAATCAGTACGAAAAGCGTTGACTATTTGGAATACATATATATGTCAGTACTTGGTTTATGTTGTACTATGAATAAGTAATAAAGAATTTTAAAAACAGAACAAATATATACAACTCACAATTATAAAACTTTAATCTAAAACGCGTTTCAGTGACAATATGTCATCAACATCCAGTGATTCTATCACAAACCTCAACAACTTCAATTAATGAAATGGATCTTAACCTATAATATTTTTAAAAAAGCTTTGGATCTCAATATTTCCAAATTTACAACAACGGCTATTAATATATTTACGACGAACAAAATGTGATAACTACAAATATTTAAATCTGATGAAACCGTAATAATTATAAATTGTAATATTAATAAAATTATTGAAATAATTTTTAAAACATACTAAAAATCACTAAATTAATTTATAATATTAACTTATAACTAGGCAATATTATTTAGAACAAATTTAAGTTAAAATTTTGAATATAATTTATTTGTATTTCTCAGTTTTTCTAGAAATAATAAACATGATTATAGGATATTCTTCCTTCACACACTCTATTATATTTATAATAAAGAACCTCTGAAATATATTTATATTCATAATTTATTAATTAACGCAATATTTTAAAATGTGTATCATGTGCAAAGGTATTGCAATTAAAAATAAATATAGATAATTTTAAAAAATGACTGTTTTGTATTTCTGTAATAATGAAACTAAATATCCATAGGATTAGTCGTTGTTAAATGAAACTTTAAGCGTTGTATAAAATAAGGCATACACTTTGTTTCAATGTTGCAGTATGTTAACAAAAATATAATGATCAAAACCAAATATATCTTTATGAATTATTTTATCGAGTATTTAAAAGTGGTAGGTTATATACAAATGAAAACCAATAAAACTTTGTCGATGATTAAAATAGCAATTCCCCTTGATTACAAAACTGAACAAGTAGAAAAGCAAGTGTGTTCATCAAATAAACGAGCAACATTTCAGACGTCAAGACTAAATGATTCCAAACGTCACTGCTGACATTACTATTTTCAATTTTCCTGGCCAATACATAAACATTGAGGGAGAAAGCTTTCTAACCAGGGGGGAGGATTTCATCAACATCTGAAATTCAGCGAATTTGTGTTATAAAAATATAAATACTAACTCAAAACATATAATATACAACTTGGATTTAGGTATTTATCTCAATGAAATATTAAATATTGAAAATAGAGATACATTTAATATTTATAACGTGTAATAAAGTAATATATCGATTAGGCCAATAAATCGATACAAGTTACTCTTGATATTAAATAGTATTAGAGTTTTTAAAATTATTATTATTGAAAATGTTTCCAACATTGGTTTTCTATAGGAGACAAGGCTAGGGCTAAAGTTGATGATGGTGAGATATGGAGATAGATATGAGTTTGTTCAATAATCTGACCAGAATAGATGACAAATTTTAAAATTTTGGTTTATAAATTTAAACCAATGTACGCTGTTAATAAATATATGTGGCTGCCGTTAAAACTGCTTCTAACAAAAAAGAAAAAAAATACCTTAGTTTTAGTACATGAAAATTACGAATAGTAAGCCTTTATACATCCATTTTCTATTAGAATTTTTATCTTGTTTTTAATGTGTTAGAGATATAAATGTTCATAACAGGGAATCAGAATAATATTATAAATAATAGGTAACTATTGCTTAACTAAGTGAATACTTTTGAACTCTCTTGCTGCCGGCGTTGCCTCAAGGTTATGGGAGATGATACGAGCGAACGCCAGCAGTAGAGAGTCAGCTTCGTAAATGAAACATTTGTTTCGGAGCGCGTCACCAAGTAAGTTCAAAAGTATTCACTTAGTTAAGTATTAACTACTTATAGTTTAATTAAAGAATTAAAAATAAGTAATTAAAAACAAGCAACTTTAAAACTTTTTAGCAGATGATTATAGAAAAATATCTCATCATCTACTAGTACTGAAGTGAAAATTGTTATAAGAAAAATAAGAGAAACACAAAAATCGTAATATAATAAATTCGAATTAAATTAATCAACCCAAATGCTTGAGTAGAGGAATCCTTCCACTTAACTTGAAACGGAGAAGGATTGTCGAAGGAATGGAAAGAATCCATTTCTATATCAACTCTTAAAACATGTACACTGAAATGCACTCACAGAGAACTATGACAGAACTTCGATTTTACAGTCACGTTATATAAAGCTGCACAACACCGCATTCATTGCTATGTACGTGACTGAGAATGCAGCTTTGGTAAATGCAGATACATTTCCGTACTCATATTTGCCTCTCAACAAATTTTTAAAAGATTTGAGAACGCAATATGCTTGAATCTTTTTTTTACTTTATTTTAGTTAATGATTATATAAAATATGCTATCTTAATAATGTATTTCTTCAGTCAATGGATAAGGTATAACATGGCATATAATATATGTATAATATAGGAAACAATAGTACTATATAACAGTGTAATATATAACATATATTATATAAAATAAATTGTTATATATATATATATATATATCTTTTATATCTTTTGTTGATATATATATATATATCTTTCATCCGATTCTCGATTCCTATGTCGATTATCGATTCTTTAAGGTTATATAGTCTTACATGATATTTATTATAATATTTAATAATAAACTTAGTTTATAATAAACTAATAATAAATTTAGATAACATATTGGTCATATGGTAAAGCCTTTTAAAAGTTCCGTTTTAATGTATTAGGCTACACAAAACGTTCGATCGTGGTCTATGAATAGAAATTTCTGATAGCATGAAAAAGATATCGAGTAAAAGTAATGATGTATTCAAAATTACGTATGTTAACTTTAGTTCACAATTACAATATAACTGCAATATAACAAATATAATACAGTAAACTCTCGATTATCCGTGGGCGGATTAACCGGTTTGCGGATTATCCCGGGTCTGTCATTGTTTTACAAATATCTAATTTTTATTCCAATCAGATTCATGTGTTTAAATTTCCAAACGGTGAATTACAACGTAAATACATATAAGGCTTAATAGAAGTTAAGATGAAGGGAATAGATATGTAAATATGTACGTACTAATTCTTACATTGAAACGGAAGCATCCCCACACGGGCCAGAGAAATAAAAGGGGCGAGCTACTCTATATAAGAGACAATGACAAAATGCTTGGACGTCCGAAAACCTAATGTGTATCATAAGATTGTAAACAAATGTCAGCTAATCTCGGCTATAAATAGTTTAGGACGTGACATATGCATTATCCATGTCTGTCATATATATTATCGATCTTTATGGCTTTGTGACACACGTGACACACGTAGACTCTGTGCGACAAAATGGTTCTCAAGAAACTTGAATCGCAAATTAAAACTAAATCATTGCTCACAAAAAAACAGACGAAAGTGACAGATTTTTGTTGTTAAAAAGTGAAAGTATTATGTGTAAAGGAAATTACATATGTACACACATACTTACTTTTGACATATACTTATGTACGTATTGTAAATAGTTAGACATATAAATGTACATGTTATAATCCGTCAAATACATCGACTTTAAATTATTTTCTGTATTTATTTTGTCCTCTGAAGATTATTTGTGGATTGCATTAACCGGGGTCTATATTTGTGTAACTTATGGTATAATAATCTATTATCGATCGTTTTGCGTATTCTTTGTTCATAGTGGATTATCCGAGGAATTCGTTATCCGGCGTTGCCGGGCCATCCTATTCCACGGATAATCGAGAGTTTACTGTAGTTATACTAGTAGGAGTAACTTGTATAACTGGAGAAATGGAACTACATTTTTTTTGTGTTTTGTTTTGAAATCTATGAAGCGGTGGCGGAGTAGTAGAGATGGTGAAAAAGAGTCGATTCCGCCAGAGTGAGTGATACCACAGTGCGGGAAGAACGGTGACAAGCGGACCAGAAATGCCTCCGCTAGTCTTTGTTGTTGCGTCATAAATAATAATATTTTCTTTACCTCAAATCGGCATTTGCTGTAATTCATTCTAAGCAACTAATACATAAATAAGGCACAATTGACACCTAATTATTTTCCCAATAAATTACACTGTACACTATTTTAACAGAAAAAAATAAGAAACGAAATCAGCATAATAATAAATGGAGAATCGATTATCAACGATTGCTGGATACCATTAAAGTCGACGTTTCCTGGAATCGGCCAATCCCCGATAAATACACTTACATAATGTCTGATTTATACTTGATGCCCATATATTTGTAAAGTTAACTTACGAACGGGACCTACATGGAGTAGCTATTTTGATTATCCTTGAGAAACTCGCATAAACATGATGACTATTTAAAAATCCTATGAGAATATTAATCGTGAATTCGAAAATTTAAAGGTTTCTTTCTTAAAGTTCTATTTAAACTTGCAAGGGCTTTTATTTAACTTGGTTAATAAACAAATACTATCCTACTATTTCCTATAGGCTAACTAATAAAACTGACATCTGCAATGTATGCCAATTCATTCAAATTAGTCATTTTCTCACTATTGTGTCTAATTTTAAACGATCTAATTGGATAAACTGCACATTCAATGTGAAAATTGACCATAGGGGAATACAAATTTATATTTAATAATTAGTAGGTAATTTAATAATTGATGGTAGATGTTTTTTCCATTCTTTTTATATATGTTTGCGCCAATTTTCAATCGCTAGAAGAATACATTTTATTTATCCACTTAAGGTCTAATATATTTGTTATACTTGTAGTAGATGTTTTTATCTTTAACCCTAGAGGACTCGCGCGGGGTAATTATTCTCCCAGTGAGTTTTCAACAAAGATTATAAAACAGTTGCAAATCCTGAAATTCTTCCACCCCTTACATACCTTCTAATTGACTCATCCTGTATCTATTTCTGTCCATAGATCAGGTAGTTTGACAGTTTTTGTTTACTTATACCGGTTTGAAGTTAATGTTGCAACAGCTGGGAAAGCTTTCACCCCGCGCGAGTCCTCACGTTACAATACTGGTCCCCCAAGTAAAATCTATTTCTATTTGTATTTTGCAAGGTTTTGATAAGTGAAGTCTATTTCTATTTGTATTTTGCGAGGTTTTGATAAGTAAAGTCTATTTCTATTTGTATTTTACGAAGTGTTGATAAGTGAAGTCTCTTTCTATTTGTATTTTGCGAGGTTTTGATAAGTGAAGTCTATTTCTATTTGTATTTTACGAAGTTTTTATAAGTGAAGATTATTTCAAATTATGTTTTGCAACTTTTTTATCACATAAATTTATTATTATTTTTTTTTTGCAAGATTTATGTGAGTGAATTTTACTATGTTTCGTATTTTGTGAGGAATTTACCACTGAAGTTCGTTTTAAATTATAAATTTAATAATCTATTTTAAACTATCTACGTATATACTTTGTCATGGCGATAATGGAAAACACAAATTTTATATTTGTAACTTTTCAAGAGAGAGAGACGCAAATGAATCTTCTGTTGAAGGAATTAAAGCATTGTTTGGGGTATTGTATATTTGTGGAGCAATGATGTCTTCGTATAAAAATTCTAAAGGTATATGGACAACAGACAGAACTGGTTTGCATATAGTGACGTGTACAATGTCAAGACACAGATTCTATTTTCTCTTGCAAGTATTACTTTTTGATATATATTGAGTTTGTAAACTATTCTTGTTTATAAAATATTTTGTTTTCCTGATTATTGTAACAAAAAACGTTTATTTACAATATAGGCTATAGCTTTATATTTGACAATATTACAAACAAACATTTTAATTATAGGTTTGATTTTTACCCTAAGAACTTAAAACAAAAAATGCTGTACTAATTGTGGGGAAAGTGTTTGTAAAGACCATTTAGTTGAAGTATGTGAAGAGTGTTTTGACGTATAAAGAAGGAAATAATATAGGATGAGTTTGTTTATATCTTTTATAGTATAACAAATCATGTTTAAATAATTTTTTTATTTATAAAATTAAATATTTTACTTATATTGACCTGAAAACTAGTTGGGGTAAAAAATTACCCCGCGCGAGCTCTGGGGTAACGGGTATTAGCGCGAGTCCTCTAGGGTTAATGTTAACAGAGTTTTTTCAAATATTAATTCCTTAAGAAAAATCTATTAATTTTAGCTATAAATGGGAGAAAAACTTTCCATAAAAAGGGAAAGGTATGCACTGTAGTTAGTTCATTCTATTCTGCTTAAAATAAGTGATAACATATGGTTTCATAAAACAGCTGATTTTTATGTTATAGGTTATGTGGTAGAACAGCTTTCTTTCGGCCAAGAGCATCGTTTGGTAACGGTGACAAAATATTACATTCATAGTAAAACTTAATAATCCCTTATCTCTAGAACTTGGCGTCCCTTTCTGTCGACCCCAATAAAGGTGTAAGACTTTATAAACATTAAAAAACAAGTTGAAATGGAAATAGAGTACATTTGCAAAAAATATATGTAGCACAAAATTTTTTTAAATTAAAATGTAGTCTTCACTGAAAGTCAAAATATTTTCTCAAAAGATAATTCACGTTCATGTTAACGTTTTTATCTTAAACTTTAACGTAAAATAAAATTAGGTTGACGATTAATTTTAAAAAATTTAAATAAATTAAAAATGTTTATTTCTCAAATTTTGTTGTCTTTCATTTTAAGATATGATCTGTCAATGACTACTCTAAATCTGTTAAATATAAATTAAATCTAAAAACTCTATTCAGAGCACAATAACGTAATTATATTAAATAAACAACAATAACCCTTGCTACAAATATTTAAATGCTTTTGATATACGTTTCGCTAACTTTGTTATCATAATCAGAAAGTTATAAGCCGTATGTTTAATATCTTTTGAAGATACTAACAGTGTTAGTGAAATGTACATCAAGGGTGTTTAAATAATTGTAGCAATGGCTACTGTTGTATATTTATTTATAAATAAAATCTTATGCTTTAAATTTTTTATGCAATTCGTGCTGAAGGCTTTGAGACTCTGTCTGTGATCAGTAGATTTCCTTAAAGATTAGAAATGTATTTGTGACCAACGTTCTGATAAGCTAGGAGCAAAGTAATTATTACAAAAATATCAGTCTATGATTTCACTTAAAATTAAAGCGCGAAATAGTTTAAAATAAAGTTGTAATTAAACTATGTAATTAAACTATCATTCTTATTAAATCTTTTTAATTAAAGATTTTTAATAAATCTATTATTAAAATCTTTTTATTAAAAGATTGAAAATTGTAAGGTTTTCAAATGAAATAATAGATTTTTCATCTATTTCCCGAATGTATGGTTGACGAGACAGCTATATTTGATAAAAAGAACTGAATAAACCATAAATACAAAAGACTATATACAGTAAAATAATAGAACATTTAAACTCTTAAACATATAATAGATTGTTACACTTGCCTATTATAGCCTTATATTTTCATTTTTGGGATGTTTTTGAGACATTTTAATTAACTGTATATAGTTATTATTATCATACACTATCACGTTTTATAGTGTTAAAAAAAATTAACTATTTAATTTATTTGTGTTTTTTTGTTAATTTATTATCATTAATAACTTATTGTAATGTTTTTGATTTTATATTAATTTTGTTGTGAATTTTTATGTCATGGATATTAGTTTTGTCTATTATACTCGTAGGGCTGAATGAGGACGACAATTTAGTCGTCGAAACTTTGCTAAATTTGTAATAAATCAGGTTTCTTTGACTCACGCAACAACCGAGTTTTTATTTAACGTATATTTTTTATTATTGGGAACGGCAGTTTTGGAAGTTTTGTCCAATTGTCAACTCGGACCATAACTCAAGTAAGATGCAATGCGTCAATGAGTTATGTTCTCAGTTGAGAACAGGGTGCAGCAGCATAACTTCCTTTTTTAAAAACTCAATAAAAACTATTGTATGCATCTGAAAATATTTATTTATTTTTTATAATGTAGGTACATGTCTAAAGTTTTTATTTACATTGTTTTGAAGATCAAATCTGTTAGGTGACGTCCCTCATTCTCCATACATTGCGTAAACCGATTTCTGGCGTTTGTCATGACTCTTGTTAGCGTAGCAGGTGTTATGTTGGCAATTTCTTCTTGGATGTTGGTCTTCAAATCTTGTAGGGTTCTTGGACGGTTCACATAAACACGGGATTTCAAAAAACCCCATAGAAAAAAATCACAAGGGGACAGATCGGGAGAGCCATTCCAAATCGCCTCTAATTGAGATAAGGCGCTCTGGAAAGTGTTCCCTTAAAACAGCCATCGATGCTCTTGAAGTGTGTGCTGTTGCACCGTCTTGTTGGAACCAAGTGTCCCCCAAATCCAACTCTTCTAGCCATGAGAAAAAAAAATTCTGTAGCATGTTTACATACCGGTCCGAATTCACTGTCACTGTAACCTCATTTTCCTCAAAAAACCACGGACCAATAATTCCAGCTGAGGAAATTGCACACCACACTGTGACTTTGGGTGAATGCAAAGGCCTTTGATGCAATTCTCGAGGGTTGTTGTCAGCCCAGTAACGCATGTTTTGTTTGTTAACCGACCCACACAAATGAAAATTTGCTTCATCGCTAAAAAAAACAATAGCACCCTCGGGAACGACATCAAGAAGAAGCTCACACGCGTTCATCCGAGAATTGAAGTCACGTTCTGAAAGCTCCTGCACTATCGCCATCTTATAGGGATGAAAATGAAGATCATCAAGAAAAATTCTTCTCACAGAACGACCAGATAGTCCAAGGGCAGATGCGTGTTTGCGCGCAGAACGCCGTGGTGATCGCAACATTGACGCTCTCACTGCTTCAATGTTCTCAGTTGATCCAACAGGCCGAGGGACTCCAGTTCTTCGTTTTGTCGCACTTGCAGTTTGTCTGAATGTAGTGACCCATGTAACAATTGATTTGCGGTCTGGGACGGGAGCCAACGGGGCTAAATTAAAGAGATTCCGAAATGCGAGCCGTGTTGCAATAACCGAACATCCGCTTGAAAAGTAGGCCTCAACAGCAAAGGCACGCTCCTCACTATTCCAACGCATGATGGCGACTGAAACGTGTCGGGACAAAACTTTACTGTACCCCCTCTTAAACGAGACCACTAGCGCTCCACTATGACATCAACTCACTGAATGGCGAGCATTTAAAAAAAGGAAGTTATGCTGCCGCACCATGTATAAATGCTACTATAGGCAAGTGTAACATACGGTCAAGTGTTTTTAGTTAAAACTAGTAGCACAAGGGGAAATGGAATGAAATAATATTTTTAAAAAACTGCTTAAACAGGCATTATGTTTTACATAAGTTAAGGAAAACAATTGTTTTCGTCTACCCGAGAAAATTTAAAAGAATTTATGAGGAAAAACAAAAGGGTAGATAATTATGTATTTTATATTTACAAGACATAACTTTTTTAATTCATAAGGGCTTGTGAAGTTTTTATTCATCTACATAACACAAATTATTATTATTTATATTTTCTTGTAAATTTAAATTGTCAAATGTATTATTTTGAATAATCATCGCAATACGTACAGTCCCAGAAGCGTTTTTTTGTTGAGTTACTTTTTTGTCAGGGCTTTAAATGTGTTTTTTTTATGTAGATTATTTTATGATTCCATAAAACAATTTGTAATATCTTTTTACTACATTTAGCTATAAAATTATCTATATCTGTAGATTTGATATTTGTTTTAGTTAATCTGTTATACTGTTATTTTTTTGTAGGCTTTGCACTTTCGAGTAGGCTAATCACTAAATGCGTTCTTTTAATATTTAAATAATATTATTCTTGTTGCTGTGTACATTGTAACCATTTTTCCAAATCGCCAGAGGAAATGTTGTACTTAAATCGTTTAGTTTTGTCACTACGTATATGATTATAACAAATATTATGATGATTATAAATGAAATAATAAATATGATTATAATAATTATTTTTATATTATTTTCCCATCATCTATGGCCTAAACGGTTTTCTGAATTGATATATCAACCAAGAAAAAGACTTTTACCTTTTGAGTACCTCTTGAATCGAGAGGTCAGTGTGTGTGCGTTCCAGTGAAATAAATCGCGATTTATATTTAATGGCTCTGAAATTACCAGGCATAGTTAATTTCCATCCACTCTTGCTAATTCCTGTAGTTAATAAGTGTATTATAAAAATGTTATTTTTCATTTATAAAAACGAAATCTACGGATACGAGAATGAAGGGAGTAAAATCTCATTTTCCCATTTAGTTTATTGGGGGTAATTTAATGATGTGAAATATGGGAGGAATATTACTGGTTGAGCACAAAGGGAAATAATTTATTCAGGGTTCTTTCATCATTGCATTCGAATGCTTGATAAGGAATCTTTAAAGGGATAATTTAATTTTTTTTCAGTTTAAATATCATTCTTTTCAGAGTTTAGATAGTTTGGAATAGAATAGAAGCTCTGTTGCACAATGTGTTACATTCATAATATCCTATTATTAAATTCCTTCTATTAACTCACACTCTCCTGATATATATCCTGTATGAATTTTCAATCGGTAATAAAATACGTTTCTATTCATCGAATCAAATTAAAATAAATTTTTTTAACCTACAGTTTTGGCAAATATTTACTCAATGATAAAAAAAATATAATAATTTGTAGGGTCTAGGTCGGGTTCGAACTGAGTATCTTCATATTCGAAGTTAGTGTATTGGCTCAAGCCAACTTTCCCATAGCTAAGAATTTACTTCTCAAAGATGTATATGAATATTTACCTCCATCTAGTTTTCCTCTAATATACAACCTGAAATTGTTGACATTGTTACCACGCAATATCGTAAATAATCCTTTAGGATTAAAAATGAATGAAAAGAGTAAAATAAACAAACAAGGTGGATTAATCTTATCGATCCTTGTTACAAACGGACAATGCAAAAAAAGTGAAAAGAAACTACAATAGAATGGAAGCGGCGAAAAAAAGAAATGGTTTAAATATGTCTAGTAACAAACATCGTCCAACACAATACATAGAGAGGAATATGGGAAATTACATCTAACTATTTTGCATTTAATATTGTTTTCTGACATATGTATATACTTATTTATAATAATTTATAACGCTTTTTAATTTTAAAGAATTAGATGTTGAAAAAAGCATTTACATGTTATATAGTTAATAAATGATCTGCATAGTCAAGAGCATTCCAAATGTGAATTTATAAGCGGTACGTTCAATAAAAACGCTACAAAGAGTTTCAAATACAATACAAATTAAATTTTATTGTCCATAAGTTACATGCAGAGAAAAATACAATTTACGAAATTTAAACAGTTTTAACTCTCGATTTTAATTTCGTTTAAACTGTTAAAATATAGCACATTTTTACTATTTAGGAATTTATGTTATAGATATGAGATATCCTCAACGAGATTGATTTATTAAAAAAATACATCACGAAATAAATTAAATGAGGCCCTAGCTTCATTTCAAAAGTTTAATTTTGACATCGAAATAACATTATAACAAAAGTTAATGACTTAGCTGAACAGAAACGCATGTGGTAAAAAGTAACTCCTGAATGACGCTTGCCATTTTTCCCTCTGGATAGGTTATGTAGCATGGTGAGACGTTACATTTGTCTTTGAATTAGATGATCAACCTTAAAATAGAAATAAGGGAAACATTATGTAACTCATGTTTATATTAAAATGTAAAAACAAAAAAATCCATCCTCAAATTCCATGCTACTAAATGCAGCGATGCTTCTCCATCCATGGAACAACGAACCAGAAAGATTTTTTGAGTTGAAATTTTCGACGCTTAACTTTCTGCGCAATTCTTCTCGCGGATCTCTATCAGCTGTTATCTTCCATTACCCGATTTGATATAACGGCTTGTAGAAGTCGTATATCTCAACCAATATTCCTCTACACATTATTATTCTAATACAAAATTTTTTAAATTAATTTCTAAACAACTATCTCGATTTGTTTTTTGAATGCTACTGTAATATTAACATTATTTTACTGCCTAAAATAGTGTTACAAATTGTAATTATAATATTAAAAAAAACTAAAATCCAAGTTTTCTATCTTGATTTAATTAGAAGTTTTTGTATATTTGATGCTAATAAGTATCGAATCGTGTGTTAGGTAAATTAATAACCATTTTTAGAGTATTTCGAGCATCTACAAATCCTTTACTAGCTCATTAATTTTCTATTTGGCATATATGACTGACAAAACAATTATCCATTATCTTTAAATGCTTCGTTATTGATTTCCTCAGTTCTTTGCTGTTCCCTAGTGATAGCAATCTTTCCAAATGTAATTTATTGGTTATATCCTATTATAAGTTTCTCTTCCACAGTTAGTTATAACGTTTTTTCTAGCGATATGTTATTATATTGCATTTATTTCTAGATTGTTGTTCAATATCTATTATTTGTTGACCATCATTTTAAATTTAAAAGGTATTCGTTTATTCGTATGTTGAAAGGATTAACGACACAAAACGGTTCCTTTTCTTCAACCGATTTTTTTGACGCGTTTAGTGTATTATTCTATATTTCGCGTACTTTTTACAGTATTTAAAACATAAATAATCCTCTTTTAGTCATTTAATGTTTTACTTAGTCATCTATCTAGTTAGAATAAT
Source organism: Prosapia bicincta (assembly GCA_036971475.1). Taxonomy (NCBI): domain Eukaryota; kingdom Metazoa; phylum Arthropoda; class Insecta; order Hemiptera; family Cercopidae; genus Prosapia; species Prosapia bicincta. Next base: position 14,053,535 of record JBAIZL010000006.1, on the reverse strand, counting down.
GTTTCTATAGATAGTTTGCAATTTTATTTGAAATGGCACTATATGCAACTTTTCGAAACTAGCATATAGTTGTCTATTTATCAATCCTCTTAGTTCATACGCTCTCTCTCTCTCTCTCTCTCTTTATATATATATATATATATATATATATATATATATATATATATATTTTAAAACAACACAGGTTATTCAAATACAAGAATATTTATTATTTTAAATCCAAAGCTTTTCGTTGGCAAACAGTACCAACATCATCAGGAAGATATATATATACAAAATAGTACTTATATAATAGTAATTAATAATAGTACTTATATACTTATATAATATAAGTACCAACATCATCAATATATATATATATATATATATATATATATATATATATATATATATATATATATCTTATTTACATCTTAAATAAAATACTTTTTATTCTTCCACTCAAGTTCAAAATTATTTTTTTAAACTTATAATGGTTGACACTTGAGATGTTAATACAGTTTTAAAATTCCTTCTATTAGCTCACACTCTCTTGATATATTTATCTTGTACAAATTTTTTATCGGTAATAAAATGCTTTTTTATTCATGTAATCAAATTGAAATACATTTATTTTAACCTATTTTGCGCGACAATTCATGTTTATAAAGATTTTTCATATATTTATTCAATAAATGAATTATAAAATTTTGGTGTACTTTTAGGATTCGAACTATGAATCTTCATGTTCAAAGTCTAGCCAGCTTTTTTGACTGCGTTAACATTCCAATACCAAGAAATTAATTTCTCAAAGTCGTATTTGAATTATTTTCCCCATCTGTTTTCCCCAAA
>JBAIZL010000006.1:14012704-14047704 GCA_036971475.1 Prosapia bicincta | reverse complement strand
TTAGCTGATAAAAATCATATAATACTAAGTTATGTTACAGTAATATATAATTTTGGATCAGCACTAACTCGTTAGTAACAATTTTATTAAATACATATTTATAAGTAAAGTTTCTCATGTATATACATTTTAAGTTTGGTTACATTCTTTATAAAAGTTAAACCATCAATAAACTACATACTACATAATATACAACATCAGTATATTACATATAGTTAATATAACTACATATACAATATTAGCTATAAAGCATAATATAGTTACATAACTACATTATATTATTATTTAATTTTTTCCGAATGTCTAGCCGTAATAGATTCATCTTACCTATTTTAGTATAATGGAAGAAACAAATTTTCATTGATATTTTTATAGTTGTTTCCGTTTGGCCTATATACTTCATCAGAGAATATTCAAATTTTAAACTATGTATTTTTGATTTATTTTTAGAAATTAAATGTTTACTTTTAAGGTTGACGTTGTATATCAATACAAAAGTTTAAGTTCTCTTGAACTTCTTCGACAGTATGAACATAAACCACTTTTTCTGCTTATAGTAATTGTCTCATTATAATAATTATTTTTTGATTTCCTAATTGTTTAAATTATTTACCTAATTAAAATGATATTTTAGGTCACTACAATACATAATACTGGCGCTCAGTGCTTCACCCAGACTCGTTTTAAATTGTCCCTTAATATGTTAATTTAATAAATAAAACAAAAAGTAGTAATTAATTTTTATAGAATGGGAATAAAAATCTACAAGAAAGAAGTTACAAAGTAAAGAAATTATACTTTGTCTCTGCATTCCACATGTGGGACTTGTATACTATTCAATTAATTTTGCAAATTTTAGCCTTTAAAATGAAGATTTTGCAAAATCCTTTCTTAGTTTGGGTCCAAGTTATGAACGGAATCTGCCATGGAAATTTCAAGTCTCTATCTTTTATAGTTGGACTGTACCTTGATTCTGAGTTCACTCAGGGCAAGGATTTGTTTTATATACAGATTGTGTGTTCCAATTATAGAAAAATGAAGTGTTTCTTTGTTCATCCAGTCATCATGAGATCGGACACCATTTTTTACATAAAATTTAGTGTTAGTGAATTAACAATTTATCGGGAAAAGTGAGTAGCATAGTTTGATTAGAAAGTCATTTATTATCGTTAAAGCAATAGACACTATATTATTACAGGGATTAGATGAATATATCTTAGAAATCAAAAACTATGGTATTAATAGAAATATGTTTTTAATATATATACAGGTATATATCAAAAAAATATATTATATTTCCAAAGGTGTGTATAAATGTAATGTATAACTTGTGGTAGGATCTCCTAACCTTACTGACGAAGATCATTATTGCGATAGGGTAGGATTTCTTTCGTTACGTTTTTATTGACTTAAATTACAATTTTGGGAAGTTGTTGGCTACTTTATAAAAACTACGAATTATCAAATATTCTGTTATTTTTGTTTTTTTTTTTTTTTTTTTAAATCAACAAACGTTTTTAATTTGATTGTGTTGAAAACTTTACATTAATTATTATTAATTCTTGGTCTATACTTTCTGTTATAAAAACACAACTTAAGCCTTGTTGTGATATATATATATATATATATATATATATATATATATATATATATATGCGTGTGCGTGTGTGTGTGTGTATCTCTCTCTCTGAGACCAAACATAATTAAATACTTTGTCCCTTTAAAAATTAAAAACAAATTAAAGCTAAGTATAAGAAATCATGCAATACAATACATATTAATAAAAAATCGTTTAAAGAGATTATTTAATAACATAAGAAGTGAATACCACTAATAATTTTGGTCACTGAAGGTACTAACTCTAACAAACAAATACTAATAACAAAACAATATTTCACATCAGATTACACTCACACGCAAAACTAGGAGTAAAACGGTGTAAAATTATCTTGCTTTAATGGCATACAATGTTGTCAGAGTAAGCAAAAGGTAGCATTCACAAAGCAGAGACAATTTGTATTCAAATGATCAGATTGTTGTTTGAATAATAAAACACGACCAGGAATGCAAATGATCCCGGTCGTGGTCAAATCGTTGTATGTAGGCCATTGGAACAAATCGATGCTATTTTTGTGACAACATTTGCATGAAAATGCTCCGACCGCAACATTATTCCTACAAGCTAAAACGAAATCTCTTTTACACACTTTGTTTATTTGTCACGTAATTACGCTAATATTAAAACTGATGTTAAAAGTAATAAAAAAAATTCTCTATAAATTTAAAATTCTTAATCTGGAAATGGAATTTAATGAGCCCAGTGCAATAAAACCCAGTACATAAACAATATAATGAAATGATGCATACAACTATGAAGTTACTAAATGTTAAATCTTTAAGTATTTTTTTTAACATGCGTCATCAACATCACAGAGTATACCTTAAATGAATTAAAAAAAAGAAAAATTAGAATATCCCTTAGGTGATTAGAAATCCTGGGCTCTGTTGAACTACTATCAAAATATTAAATCGAAAGCACACAAAAATAACTAAAAAAAATAGAGCTAGCTAAAAGGTACAAATTGTTAGTAGTATGATTATAACAATACACGAATACCATCAAGTAAACATAATACACATATATGTATTTCGATAAAGTATATACACAAGATGGACGATGTTCAAGTGTATTCAAAAATTGATTATTATATTTAGCTTTGAAAATAATTTAATTAATCATTTAACTAGTTTTAATAATAAAATAACTAATGAATAAGGCGGCATATCGCCAAATCCAGATTATACCCTGTATTGAATAACAAATATTTATACAAAAATGTGATCTAAGGTAAAAAATTAAAAAAATAACAAACATTACCAAACGTCATCAACAATTTATTTTCTCTTACGCGTTAAATTACAAAATTGTCATCATTATTTGTGAGTTTAATGCATTTGCTGTGTTATAATTCCGTTACATTAGATTATATAACTTGTGTAACTATACTCGCTGATGATGATGATGATGATGACTGTTGCAGATCTCGTTTAAAAAAAATAATTATATTGATTTTGCGTATGATACACACACACACACACACACACACACACACACACACACACACACACACACACACACACACACACACACACACACACACACACACATACACACACACACATACACACACACACACACACACACACACACACACACACACACACACCACACACACACACACACACACACACACACACACACACACATACACAAACACACACACAAGTACGTATATATATAGTAATACTGTTTTCTTGTATTCACTTATCACTTTCACTGTTAGTTATTATACATACGAGTCAACTTTCGAGAACTTTAATTACCTGTTCTCATTTTCGAGTATCTTCTGGGACATGAAGTTCTCGAAAATCGCCTAGCATATTTACCAAATAAGATATTTGTTTTAGTATATTAAAGTGTATGTGATATATATATATATAATAAAGAACAATAAAAACTCTTTATGTTTTAGTGTGTGAGTAATATATATGATTTTAGACTTAATAGCTTGAACTGTTTTAAAAAGCATGTATTGAAATAACTCGTTTTAAGTAATTTAAGTTTCATTTCCTTTTAGGCCTATTTAATTTCCAACATCGATAAGTGGTCTGTTTGACATTTATATCGATAAACGATCAAAAATAATACAATATAAAGGTATAACACCTCTTGACAATGAATGTAACACTATATATTTACTTACATGTTAGACTATATCAACATTTTTCATGTATCGATTTGTTCCGGTGTGGTATTTTATGTTTTATTATGTGCGGTATTATTATTGGGAAACAACTTTTAATTAAAATATAATGTAAAGAATTCAATAATAATTTTAATCTTCCAACACTGTGCAGTGTTAATTGAAGCTTAAAGTGTTAGAGAACTAAGCGAGTTCCATTCAGAGCTGGATTATCATGTTTCAACAGTAATTTGGGTCAAACTAATCTAAATATGATTATACACCTTTAACCTACCGTGACTAAACTATGCACATATTTTTTATTAGTACTGCAAGTAGTCCACACTTATAATGTATATTAAACATAGTTGGTTTTATTTTTTACTGGAAGATATCATATTTTGTTAAAAACCTCATATTGAAAATTAAAAACAAACTTAAAAGTTATTTTATTATAATTATTGAATAGTATTTTTGAAATTAAAAAAATAATAGCAATAAAGTATGGCAGGTATAAGATAGGGGTAATTAAAATGAGTTAAGTACTTCTTACTGAATTACGGCGAGAGTTTAAATAGAAAGTTTTTAAATTATAATTACAGTGAAATTTTATATTCATTGTTGCTATTTGTATAAAATATATTTTATATTACTATCATACTGTTATGTTATTACATGGTTTAAATAGGTTATAAGGTAATATAGATTAAATAACCATTTAATATCTCACAGATTTTTATTGTTCCTATTATATATACATTGAAGTAATATGAAAGCGTCCAAACACTGCTATAATTAGGCCTACTATTAAGTACTATGTTCGTAGTCACTACATTAATTCATGCAGTGTCACTGTTATATTTTCTGTCACTAACATCTTTACTCTCTTCAACTTTACTCTTAAACGTTCAACTTTCACTTTAACACAAGTCTTATATCAAATTGCCGATTCTAGTGATATCTAGTAATTTCCATCCGCCTTACTTCTAGAGTATTCCAGGCCATTCTACGAGATATGCCAGGCCGTTGCGTCCGCTCAAGCATGAAAGAACTTGTAACTTGTTGATCCGTGTGCCATAAATCACCAGTATGGTCTCGCCCGTTATACTAGGGATATCCAAAAAATAAGTTTCTCACGTGTGTCTCATCAAGCGTGAGTGACGGAGCATCTTTCCGAGAGCGGGGACTTTTAGTTTGGGTGTAGTGGTACCGATTCTCGCCGCGCCCTTGACTGTACCCCGTTTGACCTTTGGGCCATTCGACAAGGAGACTCCACTGTGATCTGCCGCCAGTTGTGAAGTGTGGAGTGTTATTCGTTTTTTGACTGCAAAAAGTGAATCTGCCGTTGAAATTCATCGTCAGTTATCTGAGGTGTATGGTGCACATGTAATGACTGTACATATGGTTCGACGTTGGCGAAAATTGTTTTTGGAAGGAAGAGAAAATGTTCATGATGAACTGCGAAATGGACGCCCAGCTACCGCTCACCAAGATGGCGTCATTTCTGCGGTGCGCGACGTTGTTGATGTTGACCAGCAAATGACACTTGTCGAAATTATGGATCAGCTTCCACCAAACATTGACATTTGCCGCGCATTTCTTCATAACATCATCACTGAAGAGCTTCAGCTGTCGAAAGTGTGTGCAAGGTGGGTTCCTCGTTTACTGTCTCACAGCCATAAGCAACAACGTGTGACAGCTGCACAATCTTTCCTGCAATCTTTTACGGACGAAGGTGATGATCTGTTTTCAAGAATAGTCACTGGTGATGAAACATTCATTTTTTGCAGTCAAAAAACGAATAACACTCCGTACTTCACAACTGGTGGCAGATCGCAGTGAAGTCTCCATGTCGAATATAATTTAAACTGATGTCATTAAAAATATTAAAAAAAAATATTTGTTTGAATCCATCTCCATTTTGAACGCAAAGCTCTTTGCTAGTTAAGAAAGATCTAATTTGTTAATTAATTTCTGGCTTTTTCTTCGAGTTTTATTTTGACAATAATGGTCCTAACCATATCTTCTCACTTCTGGCTTGGGTTTGTTTGTTCCAATTGTTACCCTTCTATAAACATTCGAAAACATTCTTTTTATAAAGTATTACAAACGGAAATATTGTTTATTTATGTTGTTTTATCTTAATCAATGTTTCAATATGCTCAGGTAAATATTTATAAAAGTTAAAAGTAATATTTATTATTTATAGCTTTGACCAATTTCTTAAACATAATATAGAAAAACTAAATTAAATTGATATCTTACATATATATTTAAACGAATATAATTAAAAACTGCAAATCAGCGTTTTTACATGATTTGTTTCTATCTTAACCTTGAGTTACTGTCACCGACCGCCCGTTGGTACTGATAGCCACTCCATAGTAAGCAAAATGATCGAATGACAGGACCTGGTCTCCTGTACATCCTAACCACAAAATATAACGTCTCAGAAATTATTATTCCTGAACTAAAAAATTCAATTAGATTTTTAATTGAAAAAGTATAACCCCTTAGTGATGTTAAAACCTTCAGGCTCATTTTCCCCGCAGCCTAACGTTTAAATCCTTTGTGTTGGATGTTTAAATGAACCTGAAAAATTCTTATCTTATCTAAATAAAGAAATACTGAAAAATGGAATAAAAAACAAATGATTTATACTTTAAGAATTGTAGGTAAGTATATATATATATATATATATATATATATATATATATATATATATATATATATATATAATAAAATAAAATATTTCAAAAACAAGAATACTTTTAATGAATATATTTATTCAAAGCTTTTCGCCGATAAAATAGTACCAGCATCTTCAGGAAAATAATTATCTAATAAAAATCTTATTTAGACTTTAAAAATAAAAATTTTTATTAGATAATTATTTTCCTGAAGATGCTGGTACTATTTTATCGGCGAAAAGCTTTGAATAAATATATTTATTAAAAGTATTCTTGTTTTAGAAATATTTTATTTTATTAACTATATTACAAGAAAATTTATCACTATATTTAATATATATATATATATATATATATATATATATATATATATATATATACAAACACATATATATAAATAAATATATATATATTTATATATAAATATCACAATATGTATTCTTGTGTATTAATAAAGAACTAAGTCAATATACAAATACAAGAATTATAATTGAATTTACAATTAATTAATTTGAATAAATTGAATTTACAATTCATGAATTTGAATTAATTGAATTGTAAATTCAATTAAAATTCTTGTATTTGTATTTTGACTTAGCTCTTTATATTTATATTTACACACACACACACACACACACACACACACACACACACACACACACACACATATATATATATATATATATATATATATATATATATATATATGTATATATATATGAATGTTCTATTTACGTTATCATAATTAATTTATTATCTGAATACGTATTAACTCTTTGAACGACTTTAATTGAATTTTATGAAAGTCACATTTCTTTCTTAAAGACAATTTTATTAAAAGGTATTTTCCATCCTTTATATTTTAATTGTTTGTACTATTATTATTCAAAATCTATTTACCTCAAATAGTTATAACATTCCTTTTTAAGAGCTTATACCTAAAGTAAAACTAAACATTATTTATAATTTTCCACATTTTTAAAAGCGATCATAATATCTTTTAATGTATTATTTGGTTAATTGGTCTATTATATTAAAATATCAAACTAACAAAAAACTGGTCTACTTGGCTAACAAAAATGTATTAGAAACAAGTAATACATATATTTATTTTAAGTTAATTATTACTTAATTCAACAAAGAAAAGTTTTATTTTAGTTTCTTTTTATGTTATAACTACAATTACTATAAATATGTATATACATATGTCAGAATAACAATATTAACTGGCAAAACAGAAAGCGAATTCCCTTACAATTTTCAATTTTCCTTTCTATGTATGGTGTAGGACTATTATTTTTGTTTTATATTATTTTTACGCTTACTTTTATTCGTCGCTTGCATTGTGTTGTAGTTTATTTTCACTATCCTTCGACATTTTTGGTTTGATACCCGAGTAAGTTTTGATACCGTTAATCAAGTTTTTTAAAAATTTTATCCTTTTAATTCATTTTTAACCCCACAGCACTATTTATTGTGTGGTAACTAAAACAATTTGAGGTTGTAAAATAAAGGTTTCGATGACAACCAGATGGGGCAACGGAAACATTCATACATGTCTTTGAGAAATAAATTTCTATCTATGGAAAGTGGGTTCAGTGCCAAAGAGCTAGATTTCGAACATGAATACACTCAGTTCGAATCCGACCTAAACCCACCAAATGGTAATAATTTAACTATTTAATAAATATTTTATAAACATTGTATTTAAACCAATTGCCATTCACTGTAGGTTAATAAAAATGTATTTGAACTTAATTGGAAGAATAAAAACGTATTTTACGAACGATTGAAAAACTGTACAAGATATATATATATATATATATATATATATATATATATATATATATATATATATATATATATATATATCTGGAGAGTGTGAGCTATTAGAAGGAATTTAATACAAAAACTTCAATGTAGTAAAGGTACATTAACTGAGTTCAGTATAATATGAAATTAATCTGCGTGTATTATTCAATGTAACACAACCCTCATATAAATACATGGCATATGTTTCTGCATATCAATACAGTGTTGCAGCATTTCGTAAGATGAAAACTATAGATTTAATTTTTAAAAGGCTCTTTTAATATTGAAAAGTTAAATATTCTTTATTTTCATTGATTTATAACTCATAGTCTAACCTACTGAAAGTACACCGCTTCCTACTTAATTTTTTGAAATAAAATAAAATCTCAAAATTTGTTCCTTAAAATTCTTTTTTAACAATTTACTACATAATAAGTTTATAATAGTCCAGTATTACATTCACGTTTATTCCTATAATGTATACAAAAGTTTTTAGGTGAAACTAAATTCAATAAGAAAGTAAATTTTAAAAAATTATTTGCCTAATGGTTACCTTAACTTAACTTGTCATTAAACCTGTTACAGATACAATACATTGAAATATACTGTGAAAATAACACTTGTTTGTATTATCTTGGCAAAAAACCACTATTTACTAGTTTATTCAGCAGACGCGTTTCGCGCTCGGTCAGCGCATTTTTCAATGCTGTGAAATACTGATAAGACTGTTGCTCAGGTGTGTTATGTTGGTGTGAGTCTGTGGTGTGTTTTTGTTCTGTGGTGTGTTATTGTTCATAGAGTAGGTGCTAATTATGTGCTCAAATATAGTGTTTGATTGGGAGTGTATTTTGTCATTTAGAATGTGTTGTCGATAGTATTTATGGTGTTTATATATCTCATAGTCTTCTACCGTATTGATTTTTTTTGATTTTATTGATGTAATGTAGGATTTATAGATTGGTGTCTATGTAAGTCTATGAGTATAGTTTGTTTTGTATGTCTATGGTGAAATTTGAAATGGGCTGTGTCTTTTTTATTTGTTTTACGTGTTCTTCGTATCTTGTGGTAAATGTTCCTCCTGTTTGTCCTATGTATAAGTTGGGACAGTTGTTGCATGTAATCTTGTATACGTCAACCCTCTCGTGTTTATTCTGGTGTGTTTTTGAACGGTGTAGGTGTTTTTTAATTGTGTTGGATATTTTGAATGCTACTTTGTGTTTAAGTTTGATGAACCTGGAAGTTATATTTTGTGAAGTGTTGTCGTGATTTGTAAGTGTTATATATTTTTGTGTTTGTGTGTTTCTGTTTTGTTATGTGTACGTTGTTTCTTTCGCATTATGTTGTCTATCAATGCGTTTTTATATCCGTTTTTTCGGGCTATATGTTTTATTGTGTTTAGTTCGTTTATTTTGGGTTTGTTGTTTTGTTTTGTTATCGTTATGTCTAGGAAGTTGATTTTGTTCTGTTGTTCTGTTTTCAGTGTGAAGTTCATAATATTGGGTAATTTGTTTAAGTAATTGTGAAATGTGTTTATCTGTCTTATTTTACCGTCGTATAGGATTAGGATGTCATCTACGTATCTGTAACAATATATTTTGTGGGCGTGTTTGTTGTTATTTATGATATCGTTTTGTTCTAAATTGTGTATGAATATTTCTGACAATATGCTTGAATGGGGGATCCCATGGTTAAGCCTTTGTTTTGTGTGTAGTATTTGCCGTTGTATGTGAAGTAATTCTGAGAAGTGATTGTTTCTGTTTGTGTTATTATTTCTTTGGTTGTGTTGTCTGGTGTGTTATTTTTTATTAACATCTGTTTGAGTATGTTTATAGTTTCTTTGACTGGTATGTTTGTGTATAAGTTGGTGATGTAAAATGATGCTAGTGTAGAGTTATGGGGTATCTGTGTGTTTTTTATTTTTTGTGTAAGGTCTAGATTGTTTTTACGCTGGTGTGGTTATGAAATGTGATGTTTGTTCTTATTATTTTGTCGATGTGTGTCGCGATTTTGTGTGAAAGTGCTAGTGTGTTATTTATTAGTAGGCGTATTGGTATATTTCTTGTGTATTTTAGGTAAGGCGTAGGGTATTGGTGCTTGTGGTTTAATTTGTGAAAGGTATAGTTTTTGATTTTTTTTCATGTAATTTTTTATTTGTGCGTGGAATTTGTTTGTGGGATCAATGGGTGTTTCTGTGATATTGTTTCTATAATAATACTTTTTGTATAAGCCTGTTTCGTATATAATTACAGTAATTTTGCCTTTGTCCGCTTTTATGAATTTTATGTTATGCTGTCTTTGTTTGTATTTTGTGGTGTTTAATGTTTTTATTTCATTGTTTTTGTGGTGTATTTTTTAAAATTTTGTTTAAATTTCGTATTGTGTGTTGTCGGAAGTATTCTTGGTCGTTGGTGTCTGTGGACAGTATGGCTGATTTATAGTCGAGTAATTTGTTAGTGAGCTTTTTGTGTTGTGTATGTTTTGTGTTGTGTAGATTGTGTTTGAGGCCTTTGTTGAGTAATTCCATTTCTTGTTTCTTGAATTTTATATATGTTGTGTTAAAAGTAGGTTCGTGAAATGTATGTGTGGTGTTAATTTTGTTTTGTGTGTAATGTTTGAGTTGGTTGATTTTGAGGCTATGTTTATTTTTTATTTGTTGTTGTATTTTGCATGTTTGTTCATTTGTGAATCGTATGACGTTTTCGAGTTCAGTATGGGGTAGTATTCCTGATCTCCCTGTTTGTCCTATGTAAAAGCTGGGACAGTTGTTGCACGTAATCTTGTATACGCCTGCCCTGTTGTGTTTATCCTGTTGTGTTGTTAAAAAACACCTACACAGTTCAAAAACACACCAGAATAAACACGGGAGGGCTGACGTATACAAGATTACATGCAACAACTATTCCAGCTTTTACGTAGGACAAACAGGAAGAACATTTACCACAAGATACGAAGAACTCGTAAAACAGATATAGATAGACACAACCCACATCAAATTTCGATATACACATACAAAACACACTACGCTCATAGACTGACATAGACACCAATCTAAAAGTCCTACATTAGATCAATAAAGCAAAAAACTTAACACAGTAGAAAACTATAAGATATATAAACACCATAAATACTATCCACAACACATTCTAAATGACAAAACATACTCCCAATCAAACACATTATTTGAGCACATAATTAACAACGACTCTATGAACAATAACATACCACAGAACAAAAACACACCACAGACTCACACCAACACAACACACCTGAGCAACAGTCTTGTCAGTATTTCACAGCATTGAAAAATGCGCTGACCTAGCGCGAAACGCGTCTGCTGAATAAATTAGTAAGTAGTGGGTTTTTTGCCAAGATTATACAAACATGTATAGTTTTTATAAAAACCTCAATATGTATAACACAAAAAAATACTGTGAAAATTTAATAAACGTTTTCCAAAATATATTAATCAGATTGTGTAATGAAATCGATTTTTCTCCTAACCTTCAAATATCTCTTTATATTTGTAACATTATTTAGTTAGTATTCAGGCTCCCGTGACTTTAGACCTACTTATTACACTTTATTACTTAATTTAGTTCTATTAAGTTCATAGTTTAGATTAGATTTTTTTACATTCTCAAAGAAGTTACATATAATATGGTTTGATAATCTTATTGTGTCTTTATCAATTCTAGCCATTACCAGGAAAGTCGCACTTTTATCTCTATTTATTTATTTATGCTAAGTTAAATTTATTTTATCATATTAAAATTTTGAAACTGTCAGTAGTGAAATAAAAAAGTTATACTAAATGAGTTCCCAAGTTGATTTGTTTTTGAAAATGTACAACCTTTGGGTGACTAACTTTCGTCTGAGCGTCTGATTGCCCATTACAAATCACCGAATCATTTTTCACAAAATTATATTCATGGTCAAATCCATGTTAACGCTGGGAATTCTTTTTATTATTAAAACTCATCTGTTAACTCAAAGTGTCCTCATATATATATGTATATATATATATATATATATATATATATATATATATATATATATATATATATATATATATATATATATATATATATATATGGTACAAATTTTCAATCGTTAATACGTTAAAATATGTTTTCATTCATCCAATGAAGTTAAAATACATATTTGTTAAACCTATATGGGATGATAATTGATGTTAATAAAGTTTTTTCAAATATTAAAAATTTGGGTATCTAGGTAGGATTAGAACTGAGTTATCCTTATGTTCGATGTCTAGCACTTTTTGGCACTGCGTCAACTATCCATAGCTAGAACTGAGCCTCTCAAAGATCTATATGAAAAACCACCATTGTATAACCTTAAATTGTTGTCATAGTTATCGTAAATAATTCTATATCATTAAAAATGAATGAAAGGAATAAATTAAAAAAACAAACTGTATGGACCTTGCTTTACAAATAAACAATGCGATACGAAAAAGAAAATAAACTACAACACAATGCAAGTGATGAAAAAAGAAAACTTATAAATAGTAAAAATCAAAAATAATAGTCCAGCACCATACATAGAAAGATAAATGGAAAATCTTATGGAAATTCGATTTCTATCTTGCTTCTTAATGTTGTTATTCTGACATATGTATATACATATTTATATTAGTTGTAATTGTAAAATAAAAGGAAACTAAATTACAAATTTTCCTTGTTGATTTAAGTAGGAATTGGTTTAACAACATTTTTTCCATGACTTGTACATCGAATTTCAAATAATTCACTGTTTCGTAAAGTATAATAATGAATTATTAAGTTTGGTCTATTGTTGTTATTTTAATATAGGTCTGTTCACTTAACTACTATAACTTCGATTTAATTAAGCTTGAAACACATTCACAAAGAAAGCTTATTTCTCTCTATGTTTATTTCTCTATTTATGTTTAGTTAAATTATTAAAGTTTATAAAATTTAAGTAGTATTAACAATAGATATTGTTTCAAAATTCGTTCCGCTGAAGTAACTTCATTTAATGAATTTTAAACTACCCGAGTTCTCAAAAATTAGCAAAATGGAATATATGAAATAACTAAATGCCTTACCTATGCATTATCTATAAATTAAACACTTATCTTTGTAATCCGAGATAACTCTCAGTACAACACTACTTTGCTGGAACCAAGTAAGGTAGAGCTCGTTTCAACTGCTAATATAGGTTATCTGTGTAAATAGAACCTCTCTATAACAAATATATATATATATATATATATTCTATTAACCGGCACATTTACAAAACAAAAATAAACTAGTACATTACCCTTCATTTTTGTTACAAGATGTGCCTCATCCGAAATACAATCATTCATCCGTGAATTTTTTAAAAATTATTAAAGCACTATAAAACTATTATTTTTTGTATGCTAGAGTGTACTGGTGCCGGTTTTATTTTAAGGTTGTACGAACGAAATCAGTTCTTTAGCAATAAATGTTTTTTGCTTCTTCAAATTTTTTGTTATACATTTTGTGTGGGTTGTTATTAATACGTACGGAAATACAATAACCGGATACAAACAAATATGGAAGATGAGAATTTAACAGTACTTTCAATATTCGTATATAAGGCATATACAACCATAATAATGATACATTATTAGGTAGCATAACGTTATGCATAGTACGTACTCTATGTAGGCTATATAGGTTGGGTTCTATTATTCGGAAATTTTCGATAACCGGCAACATGCCGTCAACGAGGGTGACAAATATTAGAGCTTTTACTGCATATTTAAAAAAAATCCTTATGTACATTTAAATTGAAAAGTATATTTAGAAAAAAAATTCATTTCCTGAATGTCCCTTGGTTGAAATGAATGTACTAAAAATAAATTTCAAAACCATACCAAATATAGCATGTAATGATTGGTGGTTACGTACAGTATAAGGTTTCTTGAATTCTTGCCCTGAATTAGTTATTGTTAAAGTAAACGTTGTAACAGTTGAGCCTTTTTTCGTGGGGTAAGTATTTATCAGGCCTTTATTAAAAATGTGTGTTAATTACTAATTAACAAATTAATTAACCTTACTTACCAGGGGCTCCTAGTTTTCCGTTTTCAGCCAGTCATAATAATGTCTTCCTGTAAACGATCTTCTGATATCTTCGGAAGATAGAACTAGGTTACTTGAAATGAAAATTGAAAGTTTGTAACGTTCTAGTTCACTTGTGAAATAAGAATTTAAATTTGTAAAATACAAAGTCATACAATTTATTAATCAGTGACAAATTACAAAAGAACAAAAGACAGCATTGTGTCGAGTAATTTACTTTTAATTACTGCTAATTATTCCATTCATTTTAATTACTTATTAACCTTTAAAATTATATTTATCGAGAAGATAGTAACTTAAGATTTCCAATTAAATTTTTAGAAATGAATATTCAAGGGACAATTTCTACCGTTCATGTGTTAACCGTTTATCAATTAAAAATTCTTCAACTTAGTTAACATTAAAATATATTTTCTTTATTATCATCTACAACGTACCTGTTTGTGCACATTACTTGTAAAACACTTTAAATACATCATTAATTATTTTACATCGCTTTTGGAATCACTATTAACTGCACATCGCTCCTGGAATCACAGCGCTCTTACACAAAAATTATATAAACTTTTTTTTATTTGAAACAAGTAAATGATCGCTTCTGACTTCTTCTTTAGCTGCGTTAAATAAATTTGGTACCGACGTTGACATCCTAAATTTTGAATAATGGAAGCTTATAAATTTCTAGGTTACGTCCGAGAATGCCATCACGTCTGTTCTGTTCAAGAACCTCTCGAGAAGTGGGCCTTCAGCAAGGGCACGCCAACGGAATTTATCACCCTTGGTTATTATTTCGAATTTTTTGATTGGTCCATCAGATCAGGCGATATCAGACCATGCTTACGTCACATGAGGAGATGTGGGTTAATTACCCCAAGTTACTAGCTCGTACGATATTTTACATTTTTACCCGTTAGGGGCGCTACTATCTATGCTAGCTTCACAATGTAAACCAATAAAACAAAAATTTTCTTTTATATTGGAACGATATAATTATTAAATAAAAATCAAATATATAAATGAATTTATATGTAACACCTTATTTCTAAGAGTGTTACAACGTAGACAAAAATAATATTCTAATGTCAATATTTATAAATGATATCGTTATAGTATCACTAGACGTGTAGTATTGTTAAAATGTTTCACATGTGACTATGGCTGTCATTAGAAGTGTGTTCCTCTCGCTTGCGTTAGGTGTCCTGGGTTGTAGCATGGCGAAATTTGACCTTCATCAAGCAACACATCCGACACTTAGACATAAGTTTGTACAAACAGGCCCACGCACATACAACATCCACACTCACTTTCGGGTAGATACGAGTTAGGTACGATCCCACCCCCGACACACACAGACGGCCAAGTTCTAACACTAATATACATATAAAATGTACATCATAATTTATTCTGTTATGTTATTTATGGTTATGTTCCAGTTAACGAAGGCCACTTCCCCAAGGTCGCAGCCTAGCCCCAAAGGAAGTACTAATTTTGTTTGCATGGCGTTTCAGTTTCGAGCAGCGGAAGAAGAGGTGCATGCTTTTCTTGCCATAGCATCACTAATAAGGTATTTGTAAAGTAATTCCCCTCCTTATCCTTTAGCATAAGGTGATCCAAGCCCCCACTGTTCCTGCATGATCTGTCACGTGATGCTTCCTGTCAGGCTTTCATGTCAGATATTTTTATCTTGCTCTCAGCGCAACACTTATCGTACTGTTTCATTTCACTATCCCCTGATTCTCAAATAGAAATAGCTCATCAGCTTGGTGCACTAGCTTTGTGAAATAAATCATTCACGCTGCTTCACACGTAATCCTTCTAACAATGCTTCACTCGGGGTAGGGATACCACATGTAAATGTTAGACGTAGGTAGATCGCAGTAGTTGGCTGCCACGAGGTCTGGACGGGTTCTGAGGCCAAAGGCCTTGGTTCAAAAAAAAAGAAATTTTAGTTTTAACAATAAATTAATTGTGCTTTACTCATTTTGTTATACTTGTTATTTCTGGAAAGCATTATTTTACAAGACATAAAAAAAACTTAATTAGCAATATCATTGCCACAAATAAAACTTAATTACCAATATCATTGTTATGCATCAAACGTAGTTAACAATATCTTTGTCATAAATAAAACTTAATTACCAATATATTTGTCACACATAAAACTTAATTACCAACATCTTTGTCATAAATAAAACTTAATTACCAATACCTTTGTCACAAGTAAAAGTTAATTACCAATATCATTGATATAAATAAAACTTTATTACCAATATCATTGTCATAAATAAAACTTAGTTACCAATATCATTTTCATAAATAAAACTTAATTAATAATATCTTTGTCATATATAAAACCTAATTACCAATATCGGTTTCATAGATAAAACTTAATTACCAACATCTTTGTCATAAATAAAACTTAATTACCAATACCTTTGTCACAAGTAAAAGTTAATTACCAATATCATTGATATAAATAAAACTTTATTACCAATATCATTGTCATAAATAAAACTTAGTTACTAATATCATTGTCATAGATAAAACTTAATTACCAATACCTTTATCATAAATAAAACCTAGTTACCAATATCTTTGTATCTTTCAGATAAAATTTCCAATAATAATTAACTTTGAAACGTATTATCAAATTATCATTAAATTACGTAATTAAGTGCTACTAAATGCACTTCTCATTTTTTACCAACACAACATTTTATAAGCAATGATTATTATCATTTTGTACTTTTAATAATTTTTGGGTAGTAGATTAGGCCTATTAACAGCCACAATTGAGTGGATTAAGGCCCATGACTCATCCTTACGGGCCTCTAGTCTGTATGTAATATTTGTTTATTGATAATGTGGGGGTAGAAATATACATATAAATTTATTTTGTAATTGGTTTTAGTCTTTATTACTATATCCCTATTGTTTTTTTAGGCATTTTAAATTATGTCATTATGGCATTGTCACAGGGCTCATTAAATTTCAGTAATAGATTGAGCTTTTTAAATTTACACTGAAATTCGTTTAGACCTATTGTTTTTAACATTAGCTCTAATACTAGCGTAATTATGTAATAAATAACCAAAGTGTGTTAAAAAGATTCCAATTTCCGATTGTAGGTATAATGTTGCAGTCGGAGTATATTCATGCAAATGTTGTTACAAAAATAGCATCGATTTGTTGCAACGGCCTACATACAACGCTCTGACCCCGACCCCGAACATTTGCACTCCTGGACGTGTTTTATTATTCAAACAACACATCTGATCATTTGAATGCAAATTGTCTCTGCTTTGTGAATGCTACCTTTTGCTTACTCTGACAACATTGTATTACTTTAAAACAAGATAATTTGGCACCGTTTTACTGCTAGTTTTTTGGAGGGTGAGTGTAACTTGCTATATCGTATAATGTCGGATCGATATCCCATTTTGTTTCACTTTCAAGTGATATATATTTTCAATAATTATTTATTAGGCCAAAAGAAAAGTTTCGATTGTGTTTTTTTTAAATTTGTTATCAAAGTGTTTGTTAGTGTTAGCAAAATGTTTGTTAGTGCCAACAAAGAATTGTTAGTGTTAACAAAATGTTAGTGTTAAGAAAATGACTGTTAGTGTTAACAAAGTGTTTGTTGGTGTCATCAAAAGGTTTTATTTAAAAAATACAGTCTGGAATTCAATAAATTACAAACTAGACTGAGGACAACCGTTCTCTGTGGTCGCTATATATAGTCCTGTCACCTTAATATATTGTACTACTCTCTTGATACAAAAGTTGGACTTGTTCAAAAAGTAAATAAAACTCAGTGGCTGTAAAGAGAGGCTAAAAATAATCATAGAAATAGAAGTTTTATAAATGAATAACGAAATGCTATTTGGTAAGGTAAATATTTTTTTGAAACGTTGTTGTGAAATGAATTCCAAGCTAAATTTAAATATAGAGATAAACGAGTATAAACAAGGTATCTAGCTTGTATACATCAACCTAGCTGCACGAGGTTATATAATGGACTTTTCCATTCCGTCTCACATTTTCCGCCGATCGTCATGTATGTCTTCACGTGGTTATTGCAATTGTCCGAAAGAGACGGCTTGGTCAACAAATATTGTGTTGGATTATGCATATTACCAACTTTACAAAGAAAGGCCGCCTCTCAAAACTAAAGAGGTTACGAAAGTAGATATCAACAGGGATGCTTTGAATGTTTTTAATAAATATTTTGTATCTATACAGGAAAAAACGTGTTGTAGGTATAAGGTAATAGTATAGTGCCTATACTTGAACTTAACACCCAAACAAGAAATAGCCAAAAGTAAAGATAAACATTTTAGAAACACGTTTGACCCGGCGTTAATCCGCTGTGACTTGTCCTCAACGTGCCAAAGGCTTTTGATCTAGTAATGCTCTCGGGGATTGGAAAATAAATTGAACCGAGTTTTATCGAGTCTCAGATCTGAAATTTAAGTTAACTAGAAAAACTTATATACGAGGGAGTATGTACGAATGTTCCATAAGAAATATAGCGTCAAGTGATCCGTCAGTGTGCTTGCGTCAAAACTGCATTTCTATACTCAAGATAAGTAAAAATAAAACAAAATATTATTGAATAATGAACGCAACTGTCTCAGACATTTCAAAAAGGAATTAGTACTTGGGTAAAAGTTTGGAAATTAAATTTAAAACGAAAATTTTACTACTATGAACTTTACCAATTAAAAGTTAGTTTCAAACCAATCTTGATAAATCGGAGTAGTCTACTCAGAATGCATTACAAGTAAGCTAAGAACAGGGTTTGTAAGAAGTAAAAGTATATCTCGGAATTGACATTACAAAACTAAATATTCATGTCGAATTAAATGTGAAATTTATAGTATACCTCTGTAGATTTGATATCTTATTCACAATGAACTACTCTTGTAAAATTAAATGTGATTCATATTTAAACGTAATATATCGTCACCACAATGAACTATTTTTATATAAATGATGTAGTTCATATATATATATATATATATATATATATATACACACACACTAAGGTATTTTTTTGAGCCAACCGTAGAGCTGTAGGGTTCTTGCGTGACTGAAGCAGCTCGAAATGATTCTCTGCTGCAGCAGCGCCCTCGTCTCTCCCGCTATTCAACTTGAGGTTTATATGTACGGCAAGGTTTAAGATGTACCATGGAAGCCTCACTATGTTGGAAGGGTACTGTGACTTGGAAACTGCTCTCGGTGAATCCCCAGAGTGGTGACCCTTATGTCCATTTACGTTACGAATGAGTTGCCTATTTATCATGACAACCATGTCATGGTTTTGCTCTCTGCCTTCCAGGAGAGCTGAAGAGGTGGAGCTTAAGATATACCCTAGGCAGGGTTCTGTCATTAAGCTCTATGTCTGGTCCAGTCACTGACGCTGCCCAGGGTAAGCTGCAATTTATCCGTTGCGTCTGCCTCATTATGTGCAATAGACCAGATAGCAGTTTCACCATCATGACGCTCCTGTTGACCGGTATAAGTCTTATAAACAGAACTTGGTGAAAAGCACTGACTTGAGTTACCTCTGCGACGTTTACTCGAATTTAGACTACAAACTACCTTGTTTAGCGCGGAAAATGTTGTCAAATACTTGAGTAATTGCCAAAATTCTTCTGGTAAGTCACGACAAATTTTGAACAGCAAGCCAGCGTGTCTGACGCTCCTGGAACATGTTGAGGAAGATGCCAGGAAATACCTCCTTTGTCTACAAGGTCTCCTCAATAACGTCCACAATTCGGCGCCAAAAGAAATGTAACGAATCACGTCAATCACAAATATACTAGGGTTTCGTTAACTCAATATGTATGATATACGTGGTTGGTATATCAATCAGTCACACGTCCTTTTATCATTGAGTTGATAGTATGACAGCATACTCCATTTGTCATGTTGTTGTCACTGTTATTACACTAAGAGTTTTCTTGGTAGAACGAGCTAAAGAATTAACAAGAAAAATAAAACATTCTTAATAAGCTCGATAAAGACATTTTTCTCTATAAGTTATGAACTGCACCACCTATTAAAACGTTTTCCATGTTACTGGTATTACACTAATATTTAGAAGGACTTAGTTGTCTGTAACGATCCTTCTACATGAAGGATTTTCTGCATGAACGTGTACAAAATGCCTTCTCAAGGAGCAGAGTAAAGATTTTGGTCTACTTTAAAGTCCTAAAGAATGTCTATGTAGCCAATATTTAAAAAACATTAAAATTTGCCTGCTATTAAAAGTATTAGATGTTTTGCAACATTGTTCTCTCTCTTTTTATAGTATTAATTTTTAGATTTCATTACCGTATTGTATTTTATTGCTATATACGTTTTCTAAACAACAAATACAGGCATCTGTCTATCGCTTGGGGATATAAAATAGTAGCCACTTCGTGGGAGACTACGCATACCAAATATGTTACGGTTTTTTCAATATGTGGAAAATGTTAGTTTATAACCTTTATTAAAGGTTAGGTTTTAGATTATATAAACCTGCAAATAGTGCTTGTTTTGATCACACGATATATTGACGGTTTATAGGGGATAATACAGAGCGGTAATATCAGACATAATCTATTAAAATCTTAATATACTCATCTTCACTTCTGTTATAGGAATATTTGCATAAATACGAGGAGGCATTTTCTGCCTTTTCTATCAATATAATATTTTCCTTTGTGGATGCGTTTCGGAATAAGTACATTTTTAAAACGTAAACAGTACTCTCTACTATTTAAGTTGAAAATGGAGTAATTCCGAAACATTATGTTAGGAAAGGGAGAAAATATATTGAATCTATCGTAAGTTAAGAATATATATTTTCATTTATATAAACTTTTTATGTTCACGTTTAATTAAATTTCCTTGTTCTAATACAATATAAAGCGTCCGAATTCCCAGAAGTACTCAGAACCAAAGTTTGTGTACTTTGTGAGAGCATGACGCTTTACTTAAATAAATTACCACCATGACCAAGTAAATGAAACATCAAGTAACATGTGTTCGTGAAATTTCAAATTGTGAAAAATCTTGAAACTTCTTATTCTTGGAAGAATCTGAAATTATACTCGTTAATATAAATTCTGTCATCTTCATTTCTGTTAGGAATACTTGCATAAATACGAATAAGCCTTCATTTTCTGCTTTTTCTATCTATGTAAAATTTTCTTTTGTTGATGCGTTTCGAAATAAGTACATTTTTAAAACTTAAACAGTACTCTCTACTATTTAAGATTTGAAAATGGAGTAATTCCGAAACATAATGTTAGGAAAGGGAGAAAATATATTGAATCTATTGTAAGTTAAGAATATATATTTTCATTTATATAAACTTTTTATGTTCACGTTTAATTAAATTTCCTTGTTCTAATACAATATAAAGCGTCCGAATTCCCAGAAGTACTCAGAACCAAAGCTTGTTTACTTTGTGAGAGCATGAAGCATTACTTAAATAAATTACCAGCATACCTAAGTAAATGAAACATCAAGGAACATGTGTTTGTGAATTCCAAGTTGTGAAAAACCTTTAACCTTCTTATTCTTGCTAGGATCTGAAATTAAACTGAAATCTGGAACTGAAACTTAATTAAAGAATAAAAAAAAATTGAATCTGAAACTGACTTTATATTAAATTGAATTCCGTACAAGCTTTCCAGTTCTGTAGATTGCTCTTATACAGTCTATCTCCTTCCCTGTGTTACTTCAGATCCAGCTCTGTCTCGGGAATACGTTCAGAAATAATCCATCAGTGCGTCCTAGATTTTTGACAAGTTTCTCTTACCTTTTCACACTCTTTTCTGTACAGAGTTGTGTGTATTATATGGTTTTCAGTATTCTCGTTTCTGTTTCTTTAAAATATTTTCATCTTCTTGTTGATAATTTGTCTGCTTAGACAATAGGTACTGTAACATTTTGAAGCAAAAGGCGTAATTACTTTGTTTAAAATAAACAAAACCTCTTAACAAAAATTGAATCGTTTCCTTTAAACACTTACGTGAATTTCCATTGCTTAGTAATCAATTTCAGAGAATTCTACGGAAATAGTTCTCTTTAGATAATATTTTCATTTCAAACTTATTGGATTTTAGAATATTTTGCAATTTTCACCAAAAGTAGGTATTTAAAGTTATTACTTCTACCAGTTCCTTTTTCATCAACATGCTTACATTTCTTTTCAATTGTTTATCTATGCTCTATAGTCTATTTATGTTCATCAACCGTGTTAACCTTATACTCATGTGCAAAACACCTCAATTCTCTTTATACGCATTGGTCAGCATTAAATGTAATTTATACAATTCTAGTGCAAACTTGGTAATTCACTATAAAGATAATTTATTTTTAAACTGAATTTATTTTTTGAAAACTGTAAAACCTTTTTCATTCTAGAATGTTTGTTTTTATCACCATTCATTCTATGAACTTTGGACTTGACTGTTCTTTTAACACATTTTATGAAAGTTTATATACGTTAATAATAATTTAACTTTTTAAATTTTTGAATCTACTTTGCTCTTTTGACCAGAAGTCATGGCAATAGCAACATGAAACCATTTTGAACTTTGTATGTTTTGTATAATTTTGTATTTTAAATAAATAAAACTTCTTAGCCACCAATAAATCAAAAGAAGTTTTTTTGTAATAATTTCCTCATATGACGATTTATTTAAAATAAAAATGTACATGAGGGTTTAAATAAAAAGTATTGTTTGTGGTTAGGAGTATTTATTTATTGAAAAAAATCATACTATGAATAAACTCTTAGGTATCTATAAGCCGACACACACACACACACACACACACACACACACACACACACACACACACACACAAACACACACACACACACAACAACACACACACAAACACACACAGACACACACACACTCACACACACACACACACACACACACACACACACACACACACACACACACACACACAGACACACACACACACACACACACACACACACCCACCCACCCACCCACACACACACACACACACACACACACACACACACACACACACACACACACACACACACACACACACACACACACACACACACACACACACACACACACACACACACACACACACACACACACACACACACACACACACACACACACACACACACACACACACACACACACACACACACACACACACACACACACACACACACACACACACACACACACACACACACTTATATCCGTTTCCCATGAGAACTGCTTTATTTATGATATTGTATGGTAACCATGGCAACACACACACACACACATATATATATATATATATATGTTGCCATGGTTACCATACAATATCATAAATAAAGCAGTTCTTAGGGGAAACGGATTAAAATGCGCCAAATTAAAGTGGCATAGCTAAAAAATACAAAAGATGACTACACTCAATAAGACTTTACAAGATATCATGGTGGGATGGACTTACGACTAACTTTATAGCAGGGAAACTATCGTTTTTTTAATATTTTGTGATCATGTGTGCTCTTTCGCGAAAACAAAAATTTAATCTAGAGCGACGTAAACACAATTTTGTTGTAAACAATGTTATTTTCAAGATAAAACCACGGTTGTATGACAGGAATTGCTTAAAAATAAACCTTCTTACAAAAATAAACTGAAAATTGTATTTTAAATTGATGTTAACGACAGTGAGCATACAAAACAAATTACCAGAAAAACAAGAGAAAATAATAGTTTATATTAAAATGTTTTACAATTGAAAACCAATTTGTAAATAAAGCCTTTTCTGTCAATTACGATTACCAATTTTCAGAATAAATTCTTTTTGATGGTGAAACTTAAATGGAGCGAGATATTTCTTTTCATTTCGATGTAGAATTGTTGCTTTTAAACCGAAGTATATTTCACGACAGGCATGTCCATTGTTGAAAGGTTTGTTAAACACAAACCCGGAGCAAATATTTTATCCTAAAGTCAGGGAAATGCCAAGCGCCCTTATTTATTGTGTCTGAAGCCTAAATGTAGAGATTCGTTCTCTTGTTACAAAAGTGTTTTCTTTACTAAGCACTTCTTTCGACAGAATATTATAAATGAACAAATAAACTACAAAAGGTTTTGAAGATTACTAAATGAAGAAATAAATTTTAAAACTGTTGCATGAATTAAAAACTGAAAAAATTATATTTAGTCATAAAACGTTTTTATTATATTTAAGTGCAAATTAAATAAGTACAGTAGAACTTAGAAATATATATATATATATATATATATATATATATATATATATATATATATATATATATGTATGTATATACACACAATATGAAGAGCACAGTGGTATAATATATTACAATGAAAATATTGGAAAGAACCTTAATTCCACAAAAATAATAAAAAATGACAAATAAAATAAGTTACCCTTACGTAAATAAGGGTAATGATCATCATCATCATCATCAGAGGGTCTTATTACAAAATTACAATCTAGCAAACAAGAAATTACAAACTAGAGTGATCTATTTGTACACTATAGTTTGTAATCTTACCGCAAATGTTACCATGCTAATCCAGCCGATGGATCAGGGCGTTCTGGAATGTATGAAAAAATACAGACGTTTCCTTGTATAATCTCACTTAGAAGCGGCTGAAGGGAAGGAAGCATTGTAGGCTTTAAAAAAAATACAGTTAAAAAAGTTATGTAGTGGGTTGCCGAATCATGGAAAAAAAGAAAAAACAAGCAAGTCGTGGAATGAAATCCTGAGTCATAATGAAACTGTTGACTATGTTATTGATCTCCAAGAAGAAACAGGTTTGACATTTCTTGTCTAGAAACGTCTAGGCTGTGAAAATTCCGATAATCCGGACGTAAGCCAGTGGATAAGTAAGGGTGAAAAATTTAAGATAAGGGAGTTTTACGATTATTGAAATGGTAGAACAAACTACTGAAGTAAGTGATGACGAGAATAAAGATGAATGTTTGACCGAGACAGTACAAAAAGGAAAAGTTATTCACGGTGAAGGAACGACCGGCTTGGAAACAGCACTACACTATATTGAACAACAGACAGACACCACGCCAACAAATGTGCTTTTGCTAAGAAGCATACGCGATACCACAAATTGAAAACGATCTGGTAAGTAGACGGAGAAGACTCTTTATAACGTTTTCCGAAAAATGTAGCAACCGTGAAGAACAATGTATTCCAAAACAACATTAAATTTATGAAAGTACTCAAATCAATAAAGTCTTATTAACTTAGTTTTGCGCATTCTTAGTTATAGTATTACGGTTCATTAGAACCTGTACTTTTTAATATACACGAACGTATTTCCGTATAATCCGAGTTTCCGATAAACCAAGGCGGTCTCGGTTCCATCTACCTCGAGTTATAGAGGCTCTACTTTACAGGTAAATTGAGTAATGATATAAATTTGACTTACAGTGCATTATCCACGCTCTTGAAATATTATTTTTTATCTACTGAATAAATGGTTAATCGGTTGAATAACAAACCAAAGTAGTTTATTTAATTAGTGCAATGTTTAGGATACTGGTTTGTTGTCCTTATCAAGCCTGAACATAAATTAAGACGGTTCAATATTAAAACGGTTCTTATAAATTTGGATTATTTAAGCAAAGTTATCAAAAAAGATAAGCCCCTACCGATAGATTAAGTGTGAATAATGTTGTAAATACAATTACCTGTCAGGAGTGTGATGCCTCTTATGTGGGTGAGTCGAAGAGACATGTTGGTGTTTGTGTTCGTGAACGTTAGATTAATAGTAAGAGGAATAAACACTCTTCCTCTCGCTTTTCCCTTGAACATAGCAAAAGGTTTGGACCTAAATTAATTTTGAAAATTTTATTATACTGGATAATGAGTCCAACTGGAGGAAGAGGACTTATACTGGACTTGTCCATATTAACTTACAACATAATGGTATCAATGTTAAAAATAATTTAGGTAAGATTATTTAGTATGTATAAGCCATTGTTGTTTAGAATAAAAACATCAAACAATTAGTGTTAATCTGTATGGTTGGTTCTTTTATTACTGTTGTTTTGTTTATTTATTTTTTTATATGTATATATTGCTGTTCTCTCAGTTTTAATTCTGTTTTTAATTATTTTTCAGGTAAATTTATGACTCTCACTACTTTGGTGTGTTAGTTTATTAAATTTTGGACTAAAAGTACATTGAGTTTTTTTAAAGTTTTGAATTATCATCGTGAGAGTACTTCTTTGACTCGATAATCAACCGGTTTATCATTTATTTAATACTTATTTGGAGTTCTCAAAAACATCTATTAATTTATTTATTTATGAGTTTTTTGTAAGTCTACGGCTTGTCTAATTTATTATTATTTGTTATTTTGTAAAAGCTAATGCAGCTTATGTATTGGAGATTTATACATATTTAAATTTTCATGAAGCATTATTAGTTTATGCATTTGTATCTATTTCATCCGTGTAATTTGAAAAATGTTTTAATTTCTTTCCTAATTTTTATAAATTACAGAATTTTGTAATACATGTTATTGTTTGAATATTAGTGGTAAATATTGTTTGTTGTTGATTATTCTTGTGTAAAGACTTACTGGATATAACTTTCTTTTCTTAGTGTATGCTTCTATTGTTTCCTATAGTTTGAGTAACATTTTGTTCCCTTTTATTAATTTCTTCGTTATTTATAGTATTTTATACTCTATAAAAACATTTCTTGTTTAAAGACTTTACATATTTTGTATAAATTAGCTAATTCTTATTTATAAATATTTTAGTTAACCTTTGTTTTTCAATACGTAAAGAATTTAAATATTATTTATTTCAAAGTTTATTCGTATTGCTCAATATTTATAGGTTATTATTTGGAGCTACTAGGTAAAGAAGCTCTTTAAAACGTAATATTTAATGTAAGTGTAGAAGGAATGACATTTTGTTGTTCTCACAATTTAAACTTAATGTTAATTTTCAGAATTGTTTTGTTGTAGTGAAACCAGAATTGATGAGGGCAACAAAGCAGTTGTCGAAACGTCATCTGTGTAATAAACATTTTTACTCGTAGCAACCATCTTATGGTTTTTTATGTAAAATGACGTTGATTTGTTGAAGGAAACATTGTGGATAAAGATTACAAGGAATGTAATAACGCCTTCATGTTAGGAAATCACCCATCTTTAATTCCAGCTTTAATGCAAAATCCTTTATTTTCAGTATTCCTAGGGCAATTAGTCTAGCACGGTAAAAACCCTCTGATTTATTAATTATGGGCTATTCTAAGTAAATATCTATTATGAACCCATTACACAACATTTGGATTATTCTTTTCACGTAAGCAAGAGTCTGATTTTAACTAAAACTAGCCACTTCTTTTGAAAAATATTTAATTAAGACTCGATGCATCATTTAAAAAATAAACGACAATATATGTCATTTTTATAATTTCAAAAAAATTATAATTTCTAATAAAATCTTTAATAAATCAAATTACCATAATCAATACATAACCGTCTAAGGTTTTATACTAATTACTACAAAATTTGTAGTATTTATATTTGTAAATTTATATTTAATATAATGAATTCAAATAAACTATACATTTAACAAAAAGTAAACGATAAATGTTTAAGTTATCAGCAGTAAACAGTCGGAAAAAATGCAATTGAACGAAATTTAGTGACGAGTAATTAAATGATATTTTTACCTGAAATACTGAATTTGTGTCAAAATAGAAAGCTTTGAATACATTCCCAGAACAATAATCTCTCGACAAAAAATTAAACATAATTCTTAGAAGAATGTTTGCAAGAAAACTAACATAACATGTTGGAAGCTCAAATGAAGTGTATACTGGCAACCTATTTCTTCCCGTTGGTTTTGGAACTTTGCCAAAATATATAGAGAATTAATTGCCGGAAATGTCTTGTTAGATCACATGCTACTATTCAACCAGATAAAGCACAAAGAGGAAACCTCAACCAAACTCCCAGATATTGAAAAGCAATCTTACTCCAACAATGAATTGTAATATTTTCCTTACACTTTTTATTGCAGTGATTTTGCTGCAAAAGTAGGTTAATGTATATTACAATATTACTAGATTTTTATAAATTTAGTATGGGTATTTTTTAGTTACTAGTAAATAATTAGGAGTTGTTATTACCTTTGTTTAAATTATTTTATATATATTTAGAATATATATATATATATATATATATAAATTATATAACAGGTTTTAAAATTATATTTATTAATCATTTACCTTATTTTTGACAGGAATTCATTCCCGACAGTTGAAATCAGCCATTCTAGGTCATACAATTATTAAATAGTTAATATTTCGAGTATATCAGTTCATTTTGTAATTATTAAAATTGCTCGCTAGAATATCATCTAGCATTAACGAGATCTATATATATATATGAGCGGAGTTGTCTGGGTTCGTCATTCGCACTTCACCTGTTGTTACCTCAATCAATGCTAAATGAGATTTTAGTGAAAACACGAACTGTGTTTGGATTTTCACGAGTGAAAAAGGAACGGATGTATACCGGGTAATAGCTATTTAATTTATATTGTGTTCACTGCTTTCGCCTGGGATTAAATTCCTGCCAGAAATTATATATATGCCTCGTCAATGCTAGATAAGATTCTAGCGAAACGTCGGAACTGCGATTTTATGCACTGCAGAATGAACGGATGTACTCCAGATAATAACTATTCATTATATTTTTCGTATCATTACGAAGGAATACGTATCAGCATATATATATATATATATATATATATATATATATATATATATATATATATATATATATAATAAATTAAAAATATTTCAAAAACAAGAATACTTTTAATGAATATATTTAAATAAATAATATTTTAATTTTTAATGAATAAATATATTCATTAAAAGTATTCTTGTTTCTGAAATATTTTAAATTTATTAACTATATTACAAGAAAACCTATCACCATATTTAATATATATATATATATATATATATATATATATATATATATATATATATATATATATATATATATATATATATATATACATATATACGTGGATAAATAAAACACTTTATTTGTGTATTTATAAGTAATTGTTGAAACTGACAAATGTATATAACTGAAGCATTTTTGTGTCAAGTCCAGGCATACAATCCTAAATGATGAGCCCTAGATAAACCGTTTAGACAATTTAGGAAACATTACAAACATATATATTTAATACAAGACACGGATAAAATTATGCACGACAAATTCCATAAATCTATTTCAATTTTGAAATCAGCGCATAACCAACTACAATGGTTTTCTATCTCACAACAATCGATGACAAGCTGATGTTGCAAACGGGATATTAAGATTGTTTCCTCCATATACGAACAAAACTCTGGATAAAATGTAATTCCTAAAATACTATTGGCCAATAAATGTATGTCGGCATAACTGAATTTCTATTTACTAGTTTAGGAGATATGTCACATGTCTATACTGCTATTATTCTAATTGGAATTGTAACATGGCTTGCCTAATTTGCGTCAAACCTAATCATGGGATCTAATCGTACGTCAACAACCTCAAAATTAATTTCCAAAGCATCACTAACTTTATCTGAAACTAAGTTTTAGTTAATTTAGCTACTGCCATATTGTTAATTTATAATTGTGTTCATCTCTTCACTTGCAATATAAACACCTACACGAGTTCATAAGGGGATTATTTCTCTGCCTACTCAAAGTTCAAAATAATTAATATAAATGTAACAAAATTTGTTTACATTGTTTAACTTATAATATAAACCAAAGAATGATTTTAATAAATATGTTAATTTACTTTCGTATTTGAAGAAAATAGGCCTATTTGTTCGTATTACTTATACCGTTATTTTGAAGATGATACTATTTTGTAGATACCGATTAGGCCTATAACATATACGCTAATACAAACACAGATCATAAAATTTATATGATATCAATCTCTGTGGTTACCATGAATGAAAAATAACTTCTCTGTTTTCATCAAACAGAAAAGACTTTAGAAAACAAAGTAAATCTTTATACATAATCAATATTTGAAGGCGAAAAGCTAGATAAAATCTTTCGGCACCTCTTGACCTTTGTTTTCCTTAGCTATTGACCTCTTTCAATAAATTAGTAGTCTTTCAAATCTAACAATATTAGGACACAATGTTATAAGTTTATAGTAACTTAAATATGATGAGATGATTCCGTACCTCAGCTCAATCAGAGAAATTAAATACTGGTTGTCAAAATTTGTTAAAAGGTTATAAATTCCACAAATTGTTTTAAAATGAATTGTTTTGTGAAGCTCTCCAAATTATTTTGGTTTCTTAAAATCTTTTTATTAAATTGTATTATAATTAGCATAAAATGAAATCTTGTACTTTTTCACCTAAATATACTATTCATTAGTAAAAAAATCATTTGAATGGGATATTATGTATATTTTAGTTGGTGAATATTGTAATACGTAATGCTAGGTTGGAAGTATGAATAAACATGTTAATTAGATCGTGATGAACTGTTAAGTATGTATTTTTCATTATTAACTTGGCAATGGACCTCGGTTTATACTCACCTTTTAAGATCAATACATCTGTAAATAAAATAATATAAAGGACTACTATTGCTGTCAACATTTTTAGCAGTCTTTAAATATCAATATATTATGATATGACATTTAATCTCTTCAGAACAACCGACTTTAAAAACGTGATAGTGAGTTATAAGATGAAAATATTATAAGACAAAACATAAAGTGTTTACGTATTTGCACCAGAATTTTATACGTTTATAATAAAAAATACTAAATTAATCACAAGCTTTTAATGCTAACTTATCTGAAGGAGTTACTAGTTTATACATGTTTAATAAATCCAAATCCTTCGATGGTTTTATACCTTTCTATTTGTTTTCTTTAGAATAAACCTAAAGTTATATGTTCACCATTAAATATAGTAGTCACCTACATTGTTCGTAGGTACGGATTTGGTTACTGTGATTTGTAATAAAGTATTTCCAAAATACCTATTTTTTCAACCCAGAATCTTTATAGTTTTAAAACCTATTCATTTCTTAAAACCACAATGTCTCTTTAAATTAGACAGTAAAAGAATGAATCCTAGGATTCTAGGAAATGAGTTTGGAATTGTTGAAGGATTTGTAGCCCGCCTCAGTTTGCTTTTCCACATGATTTACCCATTAATAATTACTTGGAATAATTTACTGGGGCTTAATAATAATAAATAACACACATAACCTCTAACCATAAATATTTTTTCTATTCTAGCCTTATGTACATTTCGGTTACAAAGTATGTACAATAATGATAGTTTGGTTACTCATGAGTATGTATTATCATGTCTCTGAGTATGGTTACTTTGTAACCAAAAGGTTCATAAGACTAGAATAAAAAACATATTTATGGTTAGAGGTTGTGTGTATTATTTATTATAATTTACTCATCTCACAATTTTCTTTGAAACTTTTGATAATGCATAGTCATAATTTAAATAACCATGTCTCCATAAAAGCTTTGTGTGTGTTATTTCAAGAAATTATGATAATGTTATTGATAGTAAAAGTCAAATTAAACTAAAAAAATTGCTTAGTTTTAAGGATTTTCATTGATGTTATATTCTTAATTTTTTAATTTGGTTATTTATTCCCCATCTTACCATAGTAGATTTTCTGAAATTTGTATATGTTAAATGATTATTGTTTATTTATTCAAAATTAACATTGATGTTCTATTATTGCCCTTAAATGAGTTTTAATTGAACGGTTCTATGTCAATTCTGAATTTCCTCTACTAATATATTCTTAAACATATTAAGGCGTGTAAACTCTAGGCGAACGTATGCGACCGTACGAGAGGGAACGCATACCTTTGCTCTATGTTGAACGCTAGATCAGATGTGCACGAATATTTTCTAACGCATTCATTTGCCTTCGGTGGAGTTTGCTCGGGAGGCGGTACATCAAAAGGCATGTACACACTAGACGAACTATGCGACCGTACGAGAGAGAACGCATACGTTCGCTCTATGTTGAACGCTAGATCAGATGTTCACGAATATTTTCTAACGCATTCATTTGCCTTCGGTGGAGTTTGCTCGGGAGGCGGTACATCAAAAGGCATGTACACACTAGACGAACTATGCGACCGTACGAGAGAGAACGCATACGTTCGCTCTATGTTGAACGCTAGATCAGATGTTCACGAATATTTTCTAACGCATTCATTTGCCTTCGGTGGAGTTTGCTCGGGAGGCGGTACATCAAAAGGCATGTACACACTAGACGAACTATGCGACCGTACGAGAGAGAACGCATACGTTCGCTCTATGTTGAACGCTAGATCAGATGTTCACGAATATTTTCTAACGCATTCATTTGCCTTCGGTGGAGTTTGCTCGGGAGGCGGTACATCAAAAGGCATGTACACACTAGACGAACTATGCGACCGTACGAGAGAGAACGCATACGTTCGCTCTATGTTGAACGCTAGATCAGATGTTCACGAATATTTTCTAACGCATTCATTTGCCTTCGGTGGAGTTTGCTCGGGAGGCGGTACATCAAAAGGCATGTACACACTAGACGAACTATGCGACCGTACGAGAGAGAACGCATACGTTCGCTCTATGTTGAACGCTAGATCAGATGTTCACGAATATTTTCTAACGCATTCATTTGCCTTCGGCGGGGTTCGCTCGGAAGCCGGTGCATCTAACAAAATGCGGACCCCACGGGTTCGGTTTCAGTTATAGTGAGTACGTGGAAAAAAACTTTATTTTCGTTCTTCGCCTTTGTGTTGTGTTTTATTTGATTATTATAAATACAAAATAAAGGAAAATGATGCTTGCAGCAGTAAAGTAAACGAACCTTTAGGCAGTGGTATTTACACTAGCGTAATGAATCACTTGATGTTTGATAAATAGAGGCGGTTTCGAGGGATGCAGCCTTTTATCAAGTCGACGTGGCGTAACGAATGGGATACAATTACCGGAACTGCTGCCTTCATTCAAAACAAAGTAAAAGCTACTATCCTAAAATAGTGCATAGGTAACATTATTATTTTTGAATACAGTAGGACATTTAAATTACTAAACTAAATAAAATTATTGAACAATATCTTATTTAAGATATATTTCAAATTATAACACCCAAAACTTTATGTTGAGTATTTAGTCATATATAATTCATAAATATTATATTTTATTCAAATTCCTTCTATTAGTACACAATCTTTTATATATATATATATATATATATATATATATATATATATATATATATATATATATATATATTTTGTTCAAACTTTTAATTGGTAATAAAACACCCTTTACTCATCAACTCAAGTTCAAATACATTTTTTTAAACTTGTGTTAGATGACACTTGATGTTAATAAAGTTTTTTCAAATAATAATTCATCAGTTAAATTTATATAGGAAAAAACCTTTCACAAAACGGGCAAGGTATGCAACATGGGTATTTCGTTTCATTTGTTTTAGAATAGGTGATTGCATCTGATTTCTTTAAACCGCTGATTTTATGTTACAGGCTATGTAGTAGAACTGCTTTACTAACGCATAGGCTATGTTAATTTGATTATATTAATTGTAGGTATAATTATTTAATAAAAAGTAACTAAAATGAACATTTTCTTAATTGACCTACGTAGGAATTGACTTAAGCATTTTTTTGTTTATGTTATTTGTTTTATAATGAATACCTCTAACTTATTATTAAAAAATATAGCATAATCTCACGCTATTGTATACTCCTGTTCTCTCATTGGTGAGTAATTTTGACATTATAATTTTTTTGAGTACTCATTTATCAATAAAATCAAACCATAGATATATAATCGTAATGATTTGTAATATAAATAAAATTGAAATACAAATATATAGGCCCTATTATAAAAAACTGTTTATGCAGCATCAGTGCTATTTCTCGATTCCTATATTATTGATAAGTTTTTAAATGAAATGATGTCCTAAGAAAACACTAAATAAATAGATTAAGTAGTATTTAATTTAAAATAAGTAACAATTAATTAACTATGAATTTATTTACTGTTTAATTCCATAACTGAATATATTTATTTATGCATACAGATTTATTTATCTGTTATATATGTTCTCTCTATATAATTTTAACAATCCTCTGGAATATTGTATTAAATGAATACGTTATCAATAATTTTTCAATAACACAGAAACAATGCTATCTTTCCGACGTTTTGTATTTTATAGATAACGTTTTAAAAAACATGATTATAAAAACAGTAGATAAAACTTTTGAGAGATAGTTATCGTATATTAAGTAAATTTGAAATAAATTACTGTATAAATTTGAACACTGCATATTTAAATCTATTGATATATGCATAAAGTTTCATTTATGCATTGCTTATGTTCCTTCTATATAAATTTAACAGTGTTTTGGAATATGATATTTTGGAAAACAAATCACGTATCAGAAAGCTTACGTATTTTTTTCTAAAGCTACTTTATAGTAAGGATTTTAAAACGTCCATTACATTTCCCGTCTAAAGTTATGTTCTGTGAGTTTTTCTCTATTATT
>JBAIZL010000006.1:13917704-14007704 GCA_036971475.1 Prosapia bicincta | reverse complement strand
AAGATGTTGTATAATCCGATCCGGTGTACCAAAAAATGTTATATATTCTGGCTCGGCGTACCAAAAGATATATAATCCACCATGTCGTACCCAAAAATGTTATATAATCTGGCACAGCGAACCAAAAATTGTATATTTTCCACCACGGCGTACCAAATGATGTTGCATAATCCGGCACGACGTACCACAAAGTGTTATATAATCCGGCTCGGTATACCAAAACATTTTATATATTCCGGCATGGCGTCCTAAAAATGTATTGTGA
The DNA here is from genome assembly GCA_036971475.1 of Prosapia bicincta. Classification (NCBI taxonomy): domain Eukaryota; kingdom Metazoa; phylum Arthropoda; class Insecta; order Hemiptera; family Cercopidae; genus Prosapia; species Prosapia bicincta. The sequence goes on along the minus strand of JBAIZL010000006.1, from coordinate 14,007,439 downwards.
TGTATGAATCTATTAGATTTTACAGAGAGCCAATGAGATAAAAATCATACTAAGTTTCAGGTAGCGGTAAGAACACAAATGAATGCATTTAAGGTTTGTTATACAATATAAAATACTATATATATATATATATATATATATATATATATATATATATATATATATATATCGTATTGTATGATTCTATTAGATTTCACGCAGGACCATTGAGATAAAATCATACTAAATATCTGGTAGCGGTAAGAACACAAATTATGGCATATAAGGTTTGTTATACAATATAAAATACTGTACATGTATCGCATTGTATGATTCTATTAGATTTCATGCAGGACCATTGAGATAAAATCATACTAAACTTCTGGTAGCGGTAAGAACACAAATGATGGCATATAAGGTTTGTTATACAATATAAAATACTGTACATTTATCGCATTGTATGATTCTATTAGACTTCATGCAGGACCATTGAGATAAAAACATACTACATTTCTGGTAGCGGTAAGAACACAAATGATGGCATATAAGGTTTGTTATACAATATAAAATACTGTACATTTATCGCATTGTATGATTCTATTAGATTTCATGCAGGACCATTGAGATAAAAACATACTACATTTCTGGTAGCGGTAAGAACACAAATGACGACATATAAGGTTTGTTATACAATATAAAATACTGTACATTTATCGTATTGTATGATTTTATTAGATTTCAAGGAGCACCATTGATATAAAATCATACTAACTTTCAGGTAGCGATAAGAACACAAATGATGGCATATAAGGTTTGTTATACAATATAAAATACTGTACATGTATCGCATTGTATGATTCTATTAGATTTCATGCAGGACCATTGAGATAAAAACATACTACATTTCTGGTAGCGGTAAGAACACAAATGATGCCATATAAGGTTTGTTATACAATATAAAATACTGTACATTTATCGCATTGTATGATTCTATTAGACTTCATGTAGGACCATTGAGATAAAAACATACTACATTTCTGGTAGCGGTAAGAACACAAATGATGGCATATAAGGTTTGTTATACAATATAAAATACTGTACATTTATCGCATTGTATGATTCTATTAGATTTCATGCAGGACTATTGAGATAAAAACATACTACATTTCTGGTAGCGGTAAGAACACAAATGATGGCATATAAGGTTTGTTATACAATATAAAATACTGTACATTTATCGCATTGTATGATTCTATTAGATTTCATGCAGGACCATTGAGATAAAAACATACTACATTTCTGGTAGCGGTAAGAACACAAATGATGGCATATAAGGTTTGTTATACAATATAAAATACTGTACATGTATCGCATTGTATGATTCTATTAGATTTCATGCAGGACCATTGAGATAAAAACATACTACATTTCTGGTAGCGGTAAGAACACAAATGATGGCATATAAGGTTTGTTATACAATATAAAATACTGTACACTTATCGCATTGTATGATTCTATTAGACTTCATGCAGGACCATTGAGATAAAAACATACTACATTTCTGGTAGCGGTAAGAACACAAATGATGGCATATAAGGTTTTTTATACAATATAAAATACTGTACATTTATCGCATTGTATGATTCTATTAGATTTCATGCAGGACCATTGAGATAAAAACATACTACATTTCTGGTAGCGGTAAGAACACAAATGATGACATATAAGGTTTGTTATACAATATAAAATACTGTACATTTATCGTATTGTATGATTTTATTAGATTTCAAGGAGCACCATTGATATAAAATCATACTAACTTTCAGGTAGCGGTAAGAACACAAATGATGGCATATAAGGTTTGTTATACAATATAAAATACTGTACATGTATCGCATCGTATGAATCTATTAGATTTCATGCAGGACCATTGAGATAAAAACATACTACATTTCTGGTAGCGGTAAGAACACAAATGATGGCATATAAGGTTTGTTATACAATATAAAATACTGTACATGTATCGCATTGTATGATTCTATTAGATTTCAAGAAGCACCATTGATATAAAATCATACTAACTTTCAGGTAGCGGTAAGAACACAAATGACGGCATATAAGGTTTGTTATACAATATAAAATACTGTACATGTATCGCATTGTATGATTCTATTAGATTTCATGCAGGACCATTGAGATAAAAACATACTACATTTCTGGTAGCGGTAAGAACACAAATGATAGCATATAAGGTTTGTTATACAATATAAAATACTGTACATTTATCGTATTGTATGATTTTATTAGATTTCAAGGAGCACCATTGATACAAAATCATACTAACTTTCAGGTAGCGGTAAGAACACAAATGATGGCATATAGGTTGCACATACACAATAAATGGTAAATATGAAAGTGCACATGCCTGGACCATGAAATGTACCGTTCACTATGGTATTCTAGATGGAGGGGGACGAGTTTTGGGTGTGCGCTATACATTACCTAACTACACAAGAATTTTTCTTACAAATGAAGTCTCAAACGATAAGTACATATTCACAATGACTACATATACCGCTTTACAACACCTTTCTTAAACGATACATTTTCTTTAAGATAAAACTCTATGTAAAAATGTAGTTATTGCCTTAAACAACATTCTAATTTAAGTTCATACGACCCTTCAAGATAAAACTACTAACTTTAAATTGTAATCCTAATATTTAAATTACAAAGGACCCTTTGAATACCGAATGAATTCTGCCTATCTCAATTAAACCATTCGGTTTTCACAACCCTCTCCGCATAAATCGATCCAGGTAAGCATTTATGCAAATACACTCTACCTTGGCCTTTGTTTAGTAATTAATAACCTTAAAACCCTTACTTCGGGTCGTGTACAATTCCAGTTACAATAGAAATTAAGTGGAAATTTTCTTCTCTTTCACATTTATCCTCCCAACTCTCCAAATGCCAACTTTGAGACTAATTTAATTATTTTTATTGTTCTTAAAAGTATTATATCCCTCTACGGAATTTCTTATTAGTCGGAAAACCGGATACCTGTCAGTTTCATACCCAATCCGTGTCTATGAACTTAGTTGATTACAATGGCTATGTTGGAAATTATATCTAGACTAAACAAATATTCTTTGAGCTTAGATTGTGAGGTTATGTTAGAAACAAATAAAAACATACACAATACTCACAAATTAATCATTTATTTACTCATACGCGTTTCAATGACCAAGTCATCATCATCAGTGAGTGTTACTACTACAAACTCTAACTTACAACTAGGGTGAAAGTAATGTGTTTATAGATGAAATTTACAAAAAGATGAAAAATAAGACAATAAAAAATCAGAGAAGCACGTTAATAAGCGATTTAAAAGGGGAAAAATGGGTAAAAATAACACACTATCCACCGCTGTCTAATAAAATTAGAAAATCTCCAGGAAAATATAGTAATTTGAATGTTACAATTGCCATTGCAAATAACCTAAAGAAGTTATTAGGGAACCATAAAGATGCCATACCTAATGAAGAAAAGTCAGGAATCTACTGCCTGAAATGTAGCGAGTGTCCTCTGAAATATATAGGCCAAATAAAAAGAAATATTAAAACTAGGGCTAAAGAACATTTTTCCCACATTAAATATAATAGACAAGAAAAATCTGTGATGGCTAAACATTGTTTAGAGGAAGAGCACGAATTTAAAGTAGACGATGTAACCCTGATAAAAAACGTTGTTAAGTGTAGTGAATCGGATGCATGGGAAACTTTGTATATTAATAGGAATAAAAATAATATTGTAAACAATGAGCCAGGCAAAATTCCAAATTCTATATTATTGTAATTAGTGTAACAAAAAATAAAAAATAAAATAAAATTTATTGTAACTTTTAGGTTAAATATTTTGACATAATAATAATGTGTAATATTAATTATCTATTTTGTTTATATGTAATTATGTTGTATGTTACAAATTTTATTGTAATTATTGAGTTAGGTATAAAATTTCTATTAGTTGTATCATGTTTAAAGTAGCGTTAGTAACTGTTGTTTTGACAAGTGGGCGTGGCATGGCCTACTGTATACATACGTAAGTGTAACCTTACTTTCACCCTAGTTGTAAGTTAGAGTTTGTAGTAGTAACACTCATTGATGATGATGACTTGGTCATTGAAACGCGTATGAGTAAACAAATGATTAATTTGTGAGTTTTGTGTATGTTTTTATTTGTTTCTATATCTAGACTAATAAACACCCTCGTAAGTAAAATTTCATCTGTTTGTATCAAACTTCAGGAGGTAATATACAGAACGCTTAAATCTCTGTGTATCTCAAAGAACTATTTTCATAAAGATTTGAAGTTTTTATTGTTTCATACTTGTTTGAGTCTTCTAAATGTATTTATAACATATTAATGTAGTTTACACTATAAAAAAAATGTTGATTATATATATATATATGTATATAAACATATATATATATATATATATATATATATATATATATATATATACATGCATCTAATTATTGTAAATAATGTATATAATATATATGTAGAGAATAAATGTTGATTTACTTCTCTGAAGTTGCTAACAGCTTTGATAAATACATAAATTAAAACTATATTTGTAACATAAATATTTCAATATTTGTATTTGGAATATTTTTATTAATTTATTATAGATAAATACACACACACACACACACACACACACACACACACACACACACACACACACACACACACACACACACACACACACACACTCACACACACACACACACACACACACACACACACACACACACACACACACACACACACACACACACACACACACACACACACACACACACACACACACATACACACACACAACACACACACACACACACACACACACACACACACACACACACACACACACACACACACACACACACATATATATATATATATATATATATATATATATATATATATATATATTTATATATATTTGTATTTATGCAACACTGTTTTCTTGTATACACTTATCACTTTCACTTATGTACTTAAACAAGAATCTTACTTGGTATTTATGCGAGTTAACTTTCAATGACTGGCCTTCATTGAAAGTTAACTCGCATAAATACCAAGTAATATTCTTGTTTAAGTACATAAGTGAAAGTGATATATATATATATATATATATATATATATATATATATATAAATATATATATATATATATGTATATATATATATATATATATATATATATATATATATATATATATATATATACCACTCAGATAAAAAACGTGACTAATTTTGTATTTCAAAAAGTAATAAACGTATGTCGAACTCGATTTAAACTCCTAAAAAGTACTGTCCTTGGCTAGCTCAGCCCTTATCCCAACGTTGAATCCATAACGGGAAACATTTGTGGAAGGCTTTATTCGATGCGATCGTGTAGCTGCTCGGTCGTGCCCCTCTCGATGTCAGGAATGGTGTCAAAATGTTTCCCTTTAAGCACAGTCTTCAGAGTTATCACAATATCGCCATATACAGATTTTTAACATTTACTGAGCTTCTTTGGCATTCATTTGATACTTAAAATAAATCTTAATGATAATGCGTTGTTCAAAATAAATGATGTGTGACAGACACGATAAACACAATCTCAATCTAGCTGATCTAGCAGTCGACTGACAAGCTCTAGCGTGTTGAAACCTGTTGCTGCTTTTCTCAACAGATAAGGCTATTAGGCAAAGTACATCATATGGATGTAGCGTCAGAAGTTGCCGCTATAAAAATTCATTCACTGTATTTTTTGATCATCCCTCATATATATATTAAAAACATTTCAAAAACAAGAATACTTTTAATGCATATATTATTCAAAGCTTTTCGCCGATAAAACAGTACCAGCATCTTCAGGAAAATAAATGTTTAAAATTTATTAACTATATTACAAGAAAACATATCACCATATTTAATATATATATTCAGGGTCGGTTTAATGATTATCAGGACTGGCTCGCTGTATCATCAACGGAGCGCTAGAGGAGTGTTTGACCGGTTGGTCTAGCTAGAGGGGTCCCGATCATTCAGGTGCACTTTAATTATGTCGCCTGCGAGCATGCATTGAGACAGGGGTATTTTTTTGTGACGTGTGATTTTTTATGGTATCTTCACGCCAGCATAAAGCAACTCTACGCGGCGAAGCTTTGCGAAATCGCGTAACGCGCGTGCGACCAACCATTGCGAAGAATTTGAAACTTCCCTATGACAACGCTCCGTGCCATGGTGCGATTGTTGTGCGGCAGTTGCGGGAGAAGTTTGGAGTTGCAACGTTACCTCAACCCCCCTAAAGTCAAACCTGGCTACAATAGACTTTATCTTGTTTCGGTGAATGAAAAGGGAGTTCAAGGACTCCAACGAGGAGGTTCGAGAGGTGACGACAAGGTTTCTCAAAAGTATTCCGGAAACCTACTTCCAGCGGTCTTTTGACGAGTGTCAGACGAGCTGAACTAAGTGTTTCGATGTAAGAGGAATTTATTTTGAAGGCTATTAAATAATTGTAATGATACCTGCAATAACGTTTCAATTTTGGAACTAGTCCCGGGATTTATTAAATAGACTATATATATATATATATATATATATATATATATATATATATATATATATGGCTATATATCTTGCTGATATACAAGAATTGTTTTAATTCATATATTTTTCAAAGCCTTTTGAAAACAAAAAAGTATAGCAAAATTGTAGCACATATTATTTAATTTTTGAAAACATTTTGTTATATCATTGTTTTTCAAGAAGACTATAGTTTTTATTTTACTGGGAAGAAGCTTTGAAAAATATGTAAAATAAAACAGTTATTGTATTCGAAATACTTTTATGAAATAATTACACACATACAAACACACACACACACACGCGCGCACACACCGACACACACACTCACCGACACACACATATATACATACATACACACACACACACACATATATATTGTTACATAATAGTTATTATCTGGAGTACATACGTTCATTCTGCCGTCCATAATTTTGCTAGAATCTCATCTACCATTGACGATTGGAACCTAACAACAGTTTAAGAGCGAGTCTATATATATAGGCATATGTATGCTAAGTACATACATAGGTCTACCTTAAAAACTTCAATCAAATAATCCAGTAAAATCCATTTATTTTAATAAATTTATATGTAAATTCTATTCCTACTTTTATAGGTAATACATTTGTATCTGTATTAGTGAATGGGAAAACGCAGTACAGCCATAAATAAACTCTAAAAATAATAACAATAAGTTAGATTGAGGTAACAATTTTGAAACCAAAATCGATCAATATGTATGAAAAACACATCTGTATTTATGTTTCTACCAAATATTTACTATTTGGAACTTATTAAAAATATAAATAAAGAGCAGTTTTGGCGAATAGTATTTTCGCATGCAGTTAACTTTAATTTGCCATAAAGTAGAGTCTGATTATTTACTATTCAGTTACAAAACGAGCCTAGCTAAGACTCTTAACATTAGTAATTACAAAGGTCTTTGTTGGTTTATTATGTATTTGTCGGATACCTAAAATGTTATTTTCAATATCAAAAGATCGGTTAAGAAAGATTTTTAATCAGTATTCTAAATATGATAAACTTGCTTATAAATTGTCTCATTAAATTGCTTTACACAATTGAGTTAAGTAATTGTTTCTCATTTAGACTTATTATATGGAAGTTAATGATGAAACATTGTAAACATTTTTAATCTATAATATTAGATTTAATAAATAATAAATTCACAAAACCATTGGACCATACCTAGAATTTGTTACAGTTACTTTTATACAGTTCATTCGAGATAACATGGGGGTGTTACTAGTCGAGCTATTCTTTGAAAATGTAAATAAATTAGTCTATAAATTATTATAATTGACAGGTTAACTACTCTTGCGCATGTATGATGCTGTTTTGTTATTAAATTAACATTGTAAAATTTGACTTAGTAATAATTTGTTATCAAATACAGTAAACTCCCGATTATCCGTGGAATAGGGTGGCCCGGCAACGCCTGATAACGAATTCCCCGGATAATCCGCTATGAACAAAGAATACGCAAAACGATCGATAATCGATTATTATGCCATAAGCTACACAAATAATGACCCCGGTTAATGCAACTCACAAATAATCTTCAGAGGACAAAATAAATATAGAAAATAATTTAAAATGTCGATGTATTTGACGGATTATAACATGTACATTTATATGTCCAACTATTTACAATACGTACATAAGTATATGTCAACAGTAAGTATGTATGTACATATGTAATTTCCCTTACACATAATACTTTCACTTAAAAAAAAAAAATCTGTCACTTTTGTCTGTTTTTTTTTTTGTGAGCATTGATTTAGCTCTAATGTGCGATCTAACTTTCTTGAGAACCATCTTGTGTCACGTGTGTCACAAAGACGTAAAGATCGATAATGTATATGACAGACATGGATAATGCATATGCCACGTCCTAGACTATTTATAGCCGAGATTAGCTGACATTTGTTTACAATGTTATGATACACATTAGGTTTTCGGGCGTCCAAGCATTTTGTCATTGTCTCTTATATACAGTAGTCTGCTCGCCCCTTTTATTACGCTGGCCCGCGTCGGGATGCTTCCCTTTCAATGTAAAAATTAGTACGTACATATTTACATATCTATTTCCTTCATCTTAACTTCTAATTAAGCCTTATATGTATTTACGTCGTAATTCACCGTTTGGAAATTTTTAACACATGAATCTGATTAAAATAAAAATTGGATGTTTGTAAAACAATTGCAGACCCCGGATAATCCGCAAACCGGTTAATCCACCCACGGATAATCGGAAGTTTACTGTACAATTAAAATATTTAATTTCCATTAACTTAATGATTGTCTGAATAGTTTAACACGTACAAATCATCTTGAAAAGCCATTTGTTCAAACATGAGTCTATATATTATAATATTATATCCATACATTACATGCGTTTGAAATACTAAATTTGTACACAATATCAAGAGCTTAATTTTACAATATATTGCAATAAAACTATTAGAAACAAAATAATACCACAAAAGTAATAAATCATAATATATAATAGAGGCTACTTAAGTATAAACCATGCAAATGTTTTTTGTATTGCCGCCAAGTAGCCGATATTTAACGACAGTATTTACTAATAGTTCGATTGGGGGCAGCACTGTACGCTCTAAGTTTATTATCATCTCATCGCTACGCATTTGATATTGCCGAAGCTTAGTTAAAATATCAAGTCAGGACCAAGAGTTGAATAAGAGAAGAGATTGAGAGTGGTTCGTAAGAGACCAGTACCAGCGGTGACCAAGGGATCTATCTCCGATCGATCGGATCTACCCCGAGGGATCCAGCTACAGAGGTAACCTTTTTAATAATTGTACTACGACACAAAAAAGGCAAATATATATATATATATATATATATATATATATATATATATATATATATATTATAAGAACGCGCACCACCAACGGCACTAGGAAGGTTGTTAAGCGAAATTTCTTTTGTGAGGCCGGACATTCTAAATTTTATTTTGGCGCATAACTGTGTTATTCAGCTTTCTTTCGGTGATGTAGCAACTGTTATGTACAATTCGATGACCATGCCATCCTTATCGGAGTGTCTTATTACAAAATTAAAATCTAGAATACAAGAAGTTACAAACTAGAAAGATTCTAGGTCATAAGGGTTTAATCTTAATAAACCTGTATTATCTGTTATTTTTAAATACTTTTGTGATATTAGGGTTGTTAACAATATTTTCATTTTAATAAATTTGTAGTTAATAAGATTAAAAAAATCTAGATATATAAATAAAAATATTTAGTGGAACCGAGCAACCTACACTAATCAATTTACTTTTACCTCCACTCTATCGCCATTGCACCGAAACATTTAACTCTAGAAATTTAATTTCGGAAATACATTAATTCAATCCGTTATAACAAGCTTTGTCGTTATATCATAACGATCGGTCGTTTCCGTTCCGTGCAGTAACTTCCGGCCGGAAGATAAATCTGCCCTAAATCATAATATCAACTTTAGGGGAGCGGCTACAAGGTTTAAAAGGCATTTGCTAATGTAAATGATATTTATCGATTTTGTATTACAGAGTATATTGATAATATTCTACGTGATACTTGATATGATCTAATAATTATATTTTAAAAACTGTTATGGAAGGAACAATTTTGTTATGGAATGAATAATTTTTTTAAAGAGTTGAAATATTTAAATGAAAAAAGTTATTAATTGAATAACGTATATCTGTAACTAAAAGATGCTTTTCTCGTAAATTTATATTTAAGTTATACTTTAAATATTGTAAAACAGTAGTTTTTCATATTAATAGATTCCATCTTCACGTGAGCTACTAGTTTTAACTTAAGTCACTTGTACAAAGTTACACTTTACTATGGTAGCACTTACTGTTTTGATTATTGAGGCCACTGTTTTGGCAGATGGGTCCCATTCGTAGTTTACAATACTATTACTTTAAAATACTATCAAGTAATCTAAAATCTTTTTGTCCTATATCTGCCATTCGATTCTTCTGAGCATGGCTGGCTTCACACATTTGACTCGTTTGAATTTCGTCGGGCATTCCACTGCTACTAGAATATATATTTATATATATATGGCCCTAGAGAATACTAGAGAAGAATTAATTTATGGGTCTTAGATAGGTCGGATTGGGAACAATTTAATTCGCAATGGTTAATGTTTTTATTTAAATGTAAAGTTGTATAAAACCTCAAGAACTAGTGGGCTAATTGACTCTTTGTCAATTTGTATAACTATTCAGTATTACGAAAACATTTTCTTCAATAGTTACAATTTGGACAATTGACTTCATTTGTTAAGATATACTCATAGCTATAAGTTTCTTTTATTTTTAAACTGAAACTAACATTGCCATCTAATAAATTCAGTTGATTAATCTCTCTGCAAAGGTAAATACTTGTTTTGTAACATCTTTAATTGTTTTAAAAAACCCAATCATAAACTTCAAAAACTGAAATGAATTTACAGAAAGTTTTAAGTTTTCGTGTATGCTTACCAAATACACATACATACATACATACATACATATATATATTCTAGTAACCGTGGCATGCCGGACGCAATTCAGACACACACAGCCAAATGTGTGGAGACACGCATGCGCAAAAAATCGTATGGCAGATATAGGAATATGAGATTTAAAAATACTTCTTTTATTTGATATTAAGTTTTCGTTTGAGCTGAATCTTCTAAAAATTTTTTTTGTAACTGATGTAAATTATGTAAACAATTCAACAGCTATTCTAGTCTATGAACATTTATTTAAAACGTTTCTATTCACCTCACCGACGTGATGTTGTATATAGCTTCCTCATCCGGAATAACAGCAGAGAAAAATAAAATTCCAAACAGATACGACTTCTCACGGCATGCCTGAATAAGCTAAGCAAATAAGCTATGACACTGGAGGACAGTTTATGTATTAGGATGTAAGATAAGTGATAGTATTGTAAACCACATATAGAGATTGGTTTACAAACTACAGTTATTCTATGTTTCTGAATAATCAAACTAAAACAAAAGAAGTAATTGTATTATAACATACGAGACCTTAAATAGAAAATAAGAAACATAAAACATTTATGTAGGAGTTTAAAAGTTTTTAAAACTTACAGCAAAAAACATTAAAAACGAAGTTTAAGATAATAAAACAATTGTTTACACGTGAAGTATATAGTGAGAATATAAATTTAATTTTATAACTTTAAGAATATAAAAACAAATGTAAACTATTTTCAAATAACACATTTTTGTTAAAATTATAAATATTTCATAGTACACGCGCGCGCTTGTGTCCATGTTTACTAAGGATAAAAATATGACGAGTTTCCCGTTTCCAACTTGCTTATTTTACAGCACACAAAAGCTCTGTGATTACAGTTTTGTAATTTTCGAGGTGAACAAAACCAAATTTTGAATATCAGCTCTGCGTACTGTTTGCATTAGGTTTTCCTTTTTGTTAGAAAAGTTTGAACTTTCGCTTTCTCAAACGTTATGTTTTATTCATTACTGGAGCTTGCTGAAATTCTGTTACAACCCTGCTATCCATAAATCTTTAATGCTAAATCGATATCCAATAATCCACTTGATATTGGCTTTAGCAACCAAATAATGAATTCAGATTAGCGTCACCATAAAACCTTTAAGGGAGAAAAATTAAAAATATTTTATGTTTGATGAATTAAATTATTTTTTATATTTGTTATTGTCTTAAAAGTAGGAAATAAATAATAAGTTTGGCTACATTTATAATCCTATTTATAACATTATCATAAGGCAGGGGAGACATGCTGACCTTAGATTGTCTGAAACGTATGCCATCCAAGGAAAGTGACGAATCACATTTGGTATCTGGTAAAATAATCCACCACTATACAACATGTCTTACCATTTATTATTTATTGTACTATCTTCCCTATAGTTTATGGTAATTCAATTCCTACTATTAGTACACACTTACCATATATATATATATATATATATATATATGTATATATATTTTAAATCGTGAAAAATATCTTTTATTCATCCACTAAAGTTCAAATACGTTTTTCTACAGCTTGTAGGGGACGACACTTGATGTTAATGCAGTTTTTTCAAATTACTAACTAAAACGTTTCCCAATTGTGGCCTATATTATAGTTATTAGGTATGCAATATATATGTTACGTGACAAATGGTTTAAAATAAGTAATAACATATGATTTTATAGTAACAGCTGGTTTATGTTATAGGTTTTCTGGTATAGGGGTTTAAGGTAGAACAGCTGTTTTAACGCATAGGATATGTTACTTTATTTATACTAATTGTAATTATTTAATAAAAAGTAGCTACAATTTTTATTTTACCTACATAGGAATTTACTTTAACAAATTTTGTTTATACTTGTTTTCACAAATATATAAAATGATTACATTTTCAATTTACTAAATGCATTACCATTTTAAAGAAAATATTGTATAAAAATGTATATAAGTGAATAATTAAAATATTTGCATGCATACGTTAAATACGTATTTACAGAGATATCTTGGTTAAAGATTCGAACCGTAAAAGCATTATGTTAACACTCCGACTTCATCTCTAAGTAGGACAAATGATGCAGGCGTTTTACTCTTTTCCTCAGGGATCTGTTCGGCTATCCCAAGTATAAGCTGTATTTATTGTCTCCAGACTAATCCCATTCCTTATCGCATCTATTCCAGAAGGGAAAAAGCACGTCCCAACAATACTCTCCAAAACGTACCTAATTTCCACTAAACAAACATATCCTGCAAAACATACATTACAATTAGAAAGGTTGTAGAAAGCACAATATTTTAACTTTACTGTAACAGTTAAATGGTAGTAACTTTATTGGAAAGACACTTCGGAAAGAACGCTCTGATATGTTGCTGCTTTGAAGGAGAATTTTCTTTCTCTCTACACCAATGCAGATTCATATCTGTACCATAATTATAGAAATATTATTATTTATAGAACTAGATACTAAAAAAAGATATATTTGTATATTAAGAAAAATATCACACAAAATAAATTAATAATATTTATAAGCAAAGACTAAATACTAAACATTTCAATATAAAATTACCCAATAATATGTTTTGAAAAATGGTAATCTTTTCCTATTTACTTGTTTCAAAATTTCCAATGTTAAGAATATAAAACAATCAATCTACATTTATATTATTTTGTAATTGTTTAATAAAAGTAACTAAAAGAAAACTTTTCTTTGTTGATCTAAGTAGGAATTGACAAAACATTTTTTAAATTTATTTTTAATGTCATACTGAGGCTAAATTTGAAAGCAGGAAATTCAACAAACAGTTTAGTGGCTTGGAAAAAGTAAAATGAGAGATTAAACTTTGACTACCATATAAAACGAGGAATGGACCTGGACAGACCATTTTTTTTTAGCGCAAGTATTATTTGGCCAGGGGCAACCGATTGGCATCGGTCTCAACTTTGAAAATATCGGATTTCCAACCCAGTGGCTCATAGAGTATCCTTATGGAAGTAAGTACATGCCAGGAAAAACTTTCATTTCGCCGAAGGATTTTTAATTTTTAATTTTGGTTTGGCTTGTCGGCCACGGGATATTGTTTGGAACATGTCCTAAGCTTGGGAAATTCGGCCCCAGTGGCTCCTAAAGATTTCATCCTGGACAAATCATTTTTTCGTTCAAGGATTTTTGATTTTTTTTTGGTTTTATTATGTGTTTTTTTGACAAACCTTTTTCGGTTCAAGGAGTTTTGATTTTGTATTATTTTTCAGGGATTTTGGCCAAGGGAAATCAATTGGCACCTGTCTCAAACTTGTAAAAATATTGATTCCGCTCCAGTGGCTCCTGGAGTTCTCATGTTGTCCTTACAGCTAGTCACGGATCCGAATTTCGGTGTTTTCAATTTTTTGTTCTCGGTTACGGAAAATGGATTAGCAAAGGTATCAACCTAGGGAACACACGGGATTCCACTCCAGTGGCTCCAAGAGTTCCCACCCCGGACAAACCTTTTTTTCGTTAAAACATTAAAAATTGTGTGATTATCTATCGGGGTTTTCGTCATCGGGAAATTTAATGCCTCAGGTTTCAACCTTGGGATTGTTTCGGATTCCATCCAACTGGCCCCTAGAACTTTCAAGCTATCCTTATGGAACAAAAAATGGAGTCGGAGAAACGTTTTTTCGCCCTAGAATTTTTTTTTATTGAGTTTTCCAATGGCAACAGACAACCCGAACAATATGGAAGTTGATGTGTACGATATAACTTAAAATGTGTTTATCTTGTGTTTATAAAATATGTTTCTAATGTGTGTTTGTGTTTGTGTGTGTGTGTGTGTGTGTGTGTGTGTACTCGTGAGTGTGTGGGCTTGTGTAGAAGGGAGAGAGAGAGGAAAAAGAAAGAGAGAGAGAGAGAGAGAGAGAGAGAGAGAGGGGGAGGGAGAGAGGGAGAGAGAGAGAGTGAGAGAGAGAGAGTGAGAGAGAGAGTGAGAGAGAGAGAGAGAGAGAGAGATAATAAGTGTGCCCTACGAAAGGAAAAATAAATAGTCAATTTATAACGTGTGATTTGTTTTCTCTGTGTGAAGTTACAACATTCAAGTTCTCGAAACTTATGTTTTATGCATTTCGGAGCCTCGTGAAATTCAAGACCTATTCCAAGCCTACTATCCATAAATGTTTAATAATAGGCCAATACCTAATGGCCCGGTTTATATAACGACGACTGGAAAATATACAAATTAGCTATTAAATCTAATTTGTAGCTTATGATTATCTAATGTTTATTGTGTTCACAGAACGCTATAAAATGTTCTGATATGAAATAGAACTTCAGATTACAAATAAGGGATGCGTACAAAACGCTAACAAGCTGTTACATGAAAACTTGAACATTATCTAAACTTTGTAGAGAGATTGTCTTAAAAATTATTTACGAAAGAAACTTACCCTAAAATCTCCTAAGTAGAAACTTTAAAAAGTTTATAATAGTGCCCTACATATTTTTCATGGCTGCTTTACTACCATATTGGCAGCTATGGATAGTTATTCAGCTACCGAATCACTCCTGGATCGTCGCCACGAGCCCACAATTAAGCTTTTCGAGAGGTAGTGCAGAAACGTACCGTAGTGTCAATGTGTAGCTTTACACTAAAAGCACGCCAATTTAGAGACCCCTGAACCAACAGGAGATGTATGGTATCAATGGGAATGAGGGACATTTCTTTCTTTGCCATCAAACTTTTCGGGA
Organism: Prosapia bicincta; assembly: GCA_036971475.1. Classification (NCBI taxonomy): domain Eukaryota; kingdom Metazoa; phylum Arthropoda; class Insecta; order Hemiptera; family Cercopidae; genus Prosapia; species Prosapia bicincta. Next base: position 13,991,533 of record JBAIZL010000006.1, on the reverse strand, counting down.
AAAGCCCGATATTCTTGGGGTATTGTCTGATATCACCCAATGTAAAACCGATGTACTGCAGCGTCTCATAGGATTACCGATTTTAACAGGTGGCTAACAACTACCCCGCCCGTGAGTGGAAATGGGCAATTAGGTGAAATGAGGTCCAGGTTAAGTAACCTTTATGAAAAGTTGTTTATACGGAAATAACATGGCGAAGTTGAAACTATTCGTCATGCTACACGAATGGCTTTCAACAACCGTTGGAAGAAAAGTGGTCTTCCGTATTGAATCAACGTTAGCACTGGTTATTATTGTAGGAAGCAGATGTTATCTCAAGGTGCAAAGAAGCCTTGCGCTGTTTCAACTTCTGTCCAGAAAAGAGATTGTTTGACAACGAGCCCAGAATGTTTTACAGTGTGTTCTTGACGGCAACGAGCATGCTGACATGTACGATAGATTTGTGACTTTTCTCAAGGAGACCCCCGTTCACGTAATCCGGCTCCGTGTAGCCTTATAAAACCGGACTATCAGCCAAATGGTGAAGACAACATTGAGAAGAACATATTCCGGCCAAAGACAGAAACTATTCGTAAGATCAAACGTCATCCCCAGTTGATTGACTAGGGACCTTGCGGTAGCTAACTTTTAGACTACGACCGGCCATGATTATTTTTAGAACGGTCAATTAAGGTTGACCCTATTTGAAAAAATCTTTTCTACTTAATTTGGTGTTATAGATATTTCGGGACCATATAGGGATTAAAGTAAAATTTAGTGTTCAATTAGTTTAGTGATAATAAGAAACATATAAATAATAATATTAATAATAATGTCATTTTATAATATTATTATTTTTTCTGCGGACCATCATTATTTTTTGTATTTATTTGCGCACCATCAAGCAGACCTGGTATGTAAGACTCTTGGAGAATACCCACTTTATCCTTTCCGTTCCTATGTAGATCTGACCATGATATCACTGCATTAGCATTCTTCCTGGGAAGAAGGACCTTTATTAACCCCAGTGGTTTCTTGACCTCGACCCACTTCGTTTTTCATTTTAGTCCGCAGGATGTTCTCAATGTATGTAGCTACCTCTATCCCGTTAGATGCACTATACAGCATCGTGGCCACAATGTTGTTCAGGTCTATTGCCACTACGTTGCTTTCCAGCGTCGATCTCTCCACTTACCCCCTTCTGCAAACATAGAAGATGTGCTCGGGGTTGTCGGGTGAAGACAGCAGTTTGGTTTATCCACCTTCCATTTTATATAGATAGGCCCGAAAACAACTGTGGCCTGTTTGAAATTGTGTTGTGTAGAGGTTTAAAACTGTAGGCATAAAACAGGCATGGATAGATAACAATGCATAAATCTACCATATAGGGGAACTAGGGTAAGAAGAAGGCGATTGGGTGATTTTTGTCTGTCACCCTTTGTTTAAGGGTTAAACTAAGAGTGCATGAAAAAAATTAAATATATCTCAAAGATTCGAGAACGAATTTTATATTATATAATATAGTAAAACATTTCTTTTAACAAAGATAAATGATAATAAAACTAACAGAATCCTATAATAATTCAGTTTCGTTTTTTGTACAAAACTATAGAGAAATTAATGTTTGCACTTGATTGCAGATGCCTTTATTGTCGATATCTATAAAGCTATATATTTATTATAAAAGTTACTATTACAAAACGTTTATTCATTTAGATGTTTTATATAAATAATATTTCTACCAATTACGCCAGAGTATTTTCTGCTAAAGTTATTTCTTGATATTTTAAACCTAAATTTGAATTCGGAAAATATTAACACAGAATGTCTTAACGAGATCGGGAAATTTGTTTATAAAATTAATTTTCTTTTCTTTAGAGTTTCAATTGCATAAAGTACGTAGCAAACTATTTCAATTTTAAATTTATTCAAATTATTTTACAGCTGCTATTCTATTGAAAAGTTGCGAAATCTAATTTAAGTCTGTAAAATATTTTATACTTTTATATCCTTAGATTTAATGAAAGTTCGAGACACCAAAAGGCAAATGATAATATTTCAAAATTTAATTTAAGTTTTTAGAATTATTACGATTTAAGCAAAAGAAAAATGTATTTATATAGGCTATAGCAAGATCACAATGTACTCATTAAAAGCCTAAATATCAGTTTAAGTAATTCAGTCATTAACTTACTTCTTTTAAAATAAAACAAAATTTAGAATGAAGTGTTTTGTAAATAATTGTTATCTACACAGTACAGTACAAACAACAGAAAGTTCCGATTCAAACGATAGTATTTGCATGAAATTTATTAGTTTAACCTAAAGTTCTGGTCCAAAAAACTACTAGAATAATTTATATAAAACCTTAAAAATCTTGAAATAAAAACGTTTTATAAGATTAGGCATTGTTAAATATGCTTTGAACAATCTGAAGTTGTTAAATTATATACATATATTTTAACCCTCGGTAATTAATATGTTGTATATTTTGCGAATGGAATTGTTGGTTCTGATTTGTATCTTAAAAGTTTAATTATTTTTGCCATTTATTTTTAACTGACTTCTTACTGTCGCTATGTTTTGATTTATAGTTGAAAAATAAACCTACATTTTATATATTTGTCAACTTCGTAATGTCTTCCATTTATTTTTTGTATATGTTAGATTTATTATTCTCTTTTAGATTTTACTCTTCTCATGAATTTAATTTTCATTTTAAAATAGAAAATATTAATATATTCTACTGGGTATTTTAAACAATCGCTAGATTTTAGTTCTAGTCCCTTTTATCAACTCTATTAGCGCTTTTTTGTTCTAAAGGTTAATTTAAATTGACTCTAATTGTATCATAATTCTGTTTACTTTCATTAGCTGTCCTTAAACGCATCCTTTTATCAATAATATCCGTTAGAATAATCTTCACTCTGTGCCTTAGGCATGTAGATAAACTATAGTGTAGTTGCAAACAAAATTAAACTCATTAAACAATTTCCCCCTTACATACCTTGAATTATAACTTGTAACGTTCTTTTTATATCACCTCCAAATCAGTAAATAGTTCCGATAGTAAATAGTTAATTCGTCACCAAGAGAGACCGACAGCTGACCAATAGTAATACATCTGTGCGGGCAAAGCGTAATTTTTTTGGTATAGTTTTTAATTAAAGTAACCAAGTTAAGAAAGTTAGCTATCCGATACCTAGAGTCCAAGCTAACAGGTCCTTCACGCGTTGCTGGTGACCGAAGGAGCACATTCCTGGGCATGCCATCTTCCCGAGGGAGCCAGTGAGCATCTGAAGATAATGTTATAAAGCTAAAGACGACTCGAAACAAGTAGTCCAATTAATTTGTTTACTATTATAATTATTATATTAACGACCCGAGGAGGATTATTTGTCATAGTTCAATATAAAGGGAGAATATTCTAAATTCTATTTTGTTCATATTATTAATTAATTTATTTTCGTTCTTAATCCGAAGGCGGTGTGAGTCAAACTACATTAAAAAAATGTCTCACAAAGGAAATTGGATTAACCACAGAGATGACATCGGGCACAAGTACATAAATCTGTGTTCAGCAAAATCATTTCTTTATCACATACGTAGCAATATCAAATGCTGGGTCATGTAGATCGAAAGCAATAAATATCGGATTCAATGTACGTTCATAGCTGCTGTTATTATTGGAAAACCCCTGAGTGACTTTTTAAAACATTGTTTGTGACCCACAACTAAATAGAGTGCTTTATTAATATTAATAATATAGTATCACTATATAATAATAATGATATTAACTATATTAATAAAAGAATGATTTATTGATAAAACAAATTTTTTCAAGAAACAGCAAGAAAAGGACAAATCAGGAGTTGATATGATAGGATCTATTCAGTTACGTCATCATTATATTGGAAATGAAGAATATGAACACAAACACTGCACGAATTGAAAATATCGTATGTATTTGAATCTATATAACTAATTTTTGTCGAAGACATTGAAAATCAGAACTAATTTATGACGTCGTTGGGTAAAATATTTCTAAAATAAAACAATTAATTGGATTTTGTAGAGTACTTTCAAGTGGTAAGTATCAGCATTAGTAAAAGGAAAAATAGTTCTTTAATAAGCTACACGGAAGGGTTTTTATAAGACAATAATTTAAAGCAGGAATAATTTGAATTGCAGGATATTGCCCAAGCGTTTATATGTGATATTTGCTTAAAAATTGAAAATATATTTTGCTATATTTAATTTTAAAATATATGAATTGATTTACATCAATTTATATTGATGTAAGCCTATATTCATGTTAGGTTTTAAAACAAATGGCTTATTAAATTCCTTCTATTAGCTCACACTCTCCTTATATAGGCCTATATCTTGTACAAATTTTCAATCGTTAATAAAATACGTTTTTATTCATCCAATCAAGTTCTTATAAAATTTTTCCAATCTACAGTGAATAGTAATTGATGTTAATAGCGTTTCACAAATATATATTAAATAATTATTTAATAAAATTTGAAAGATTTAGGTCGGATTCGAACTGAGTATCTCCATGCTCGAAGTCTAACGTGCTTTGGCACTGAGCCAACTTTTCCATGGCTAAAAATTATCTTCACCATGATGTATATGAATTTTTTTCTACCCCATCTGTTTGTCGTCAAAACCTCTATTGCACAACCTTAAATTGTTACCCTGGCTACCACACCATATCATGGTCAATGCTCAATGATTAAAAATGAATGAAAGGAATAAAATAAACAAACAAATAGAATTAACGGTTTCGAATATTGCTTCACAAACGGACATAACGAAAGGAAAGCGAAAAAAAAAACTAAAACACAATGCAAGCGATGAAGAAAAGGAAGCGTATAAATAATAACAAACAAAAATAATAGTCCAACAACATGCATAGAAAGAAAAATAGCCAATTGCAAGGAAATTTGTTGTTTATTTTGCCATTTAGTATTGTTATTCTAACATATATTTATACACATAATTATATTAATTATATAAAACAAACTAAAATAAAACTTTTCTTTGTGGATTTAAATAATAATTGACTTGAAATGGTTTTTATATTACTTAAATTTTTAATTTATTCCAAATAATGTAATTATACTTTATTCTTACAGTATTTTGCAAACATTAGTCTTTTTGTTATTGCTAACTCAAAAACCTCCAGAAAATAATATTCAGAAACAATTAAAGAGGATAAGGCTGTCAGGAACTACATTTTGGATTGAATTGTTGGAAACAATCTGTAAAATGTACATTATTTGTAACCTTTTATATCAAGTACGTTGATAATTTTATTTTTTGAACTCCCTCTTTTAATAGATTTACATTTGTAATATAATAATATTAGTTATATTGTAGTAAAATATAGAATGAATAAATCTGAAAACAATAAATTCTATGAACTCGTGCTTCGCTTTGTCATGAACAATATATAAAAGAAGGATATATGACGCTTCAACCTATATTTACAGGGCAAACGTTTTCGCGATAAAGTAATTTAGAATTCAAATTAAGCGCAGAACAAATGGAAACTTGCCACGATTTATTCATTAAGCTATTCAGTTTTTATTTTTAGGCCAAAGAAAGAAATACACTCTTGTTATGGTAAGTGATACCATTTTCTAAAATTAAATTTTATATGTGGTTCGATAAAATTTTATCATTTTATTAAATTTAAAAAATAGTCAAGGTTTTTAAAAATATTTATGTCTTTCTGAAGATTACATTTATAAGGAGTAAATAAACAACCACAATGGAAGTTTCTAAAAGCGTTTCGGATGTATCCACATATAGGGTGTTGTGTAACAGTAGCTCACGTATAATTGGACAACAATATGTTGAGAGGAAATTGGGGATGGCAGCAACGCAACACTAATCACTTACTGCTTGCTAATTCCTTATGAAATGGACAGTGTACGTGTAATCCATACCTTATTAACACTGCGGAAAGTGTTTACTTCAATGGGTACTGTACAACAGCTTATATGACCAGGCGTTTGATAATTCAATGAAATATTTCTGTAAACTTAAAATACTTTTAAAACATTTGGAAAAAACAAAATAATGAAATTCTGCAATTGTATTACACACAAATTGTCCTTTCACAAAAAAATAGTTACCCTATTCTGTACCTATTCACCAATGCGTGCACTGCTTCTAAGAAGAAAAATTACTAGTTATATGAACAAATAAATAAATACACCGCTAATGGTGGTTGGTATATTACTGAATGTATATAAGACTCGTACAGACGAAGTTGAGCATTCTTAAAATAATCTGTACCTTGCATTGTGTCTTCGTAAAAAGACATTCCTTTTAATTTGCGATTGCAATTAACATAACATTACATTATTTACAATGATACTGTCATCCTGTCCTTCTAGGAATTCCATAAGCCCTTCAACATACTCCAATGTTGTCACGTGATCGATCCTTAGCTGTGAAAGAAGATGCTCTTCTTCGTTGTCTCCTGGTTCTTTATCAACTCCAGTACTAGTGAAAAAATGTGCTAGTTCTTAGATTGTTCAAATCCAGGATCATCCGACTCATTCAATTTAAATACGGAACGTTTTTGTCAATTTTCCAATAACCGGCGTGGGTAAGCTGCGATGCGGATAATCGGGAGTGTACTGACGATGGTATTATTATGGTTACAAAAATGTTGTCTTAAATAAAAAGTTTTATTTAATTATAATTATTTATATTTCGTAGTTCAGTTTCAAGAAACATTTATAGCGAGGAAATGATTAGTTTTTCCTACAAGATTGATTCTTGTTGTTGGTAAAACAATATTTTATTTTATATCTATCAGAAAACAATAAATGAAATTTAACCACATCTGGTTATTATAAATAATAAAGTTAAGGTAGAAATTATGAGACGTATTTTTAGGCCAAAGGTCTTTGATACAGAGGATTTCACTCCGGAATATGTGAAAAAGAATAAAATAGGAAAGATTTTGAATGCTGATAATCTTTTGGTTGTTTATTTTATTGATCATTATCATTATATACTGGGTGCTGGATATCTCGTTTGTTTTTTCAAAGTTGCAATGATAAATATAAGGAAAATATAGGGAGGAATTGATATTGTTTGTGTTATGATTACTGTGAACAACTATTACGGAATAAAACTATGGATAAAGGACATTATTTTACTATTGTATTGAGAATAATAGAAATTCTAATGTATTATCGTTTACTGCAGCAGATTCTGCTTGGTATATTATATCTGCTTTCAACGGGTGAAGAATGATTTATTCTCTATTTGGTATGAAAATACATATAGTATATACGATGTAATATTGTGTAATATAGTTATTTTACTTCAAATGTGTTAGCAGATGTTGGATTGTTAAAAGAATTGATTTTAAACAATTTATACTCTAATTACATTGAAATAGATTATATTTGTAAATAAATTATCAAAAACGTACTTCTGCCGACAGAAGTAAAGACCTTTATAGACACGTCTATACACATTTTCAATTGGGAAAAACTATTAATTTTGAGTAGTAAGAAACTAGTTAAACATTTGTTATCATATAAGGAACAATAATGCAGATAACATTAATTTAGCATCAACATTTGAACTACAAAGAAAAATTGGAACTAATACTTCAACGAAACCGTCGAAAATCTGAATCTATGCATTTTTTTATTTAATAACCATATCTGTAGTTTAGGAAAGTATTTATTACAGACAAATATTAATTGTAGTTAGTAATAAAATAGTTCATAAACATATTTATTAAATGTTTACTGAATAACTAAAAAGAAAAATGGAATCGAAATCAGTTTAAATATATAAATTGATTTAAATTGTAATGAATCTCAATACAACTGATTCTCAAATTCTAAGAACTCTATCAGACGTGCATAAGAATATTTTCAATAAAAGAAATTAATTAAAAATAAATGACCTAATATTATCGTTATATTGAAACAATTATATTGAGATTCATCATAATTTAAATCAATTAATATATTTAATATTTGTTCAAAATTATTTAATAATAATTCTTCTCTTTAACAATATCCAATAAATAAAGTAACACAACCTACGTGTATAACAGCTGTTTCAACATAACCTATAAAAACAAAATCAGATGTTGCATGAAATAATATGATATTATTTAACTCATTTTGAGGTGACTCATAGCCTAACATGAAGGCAATTACACAGTCAAGAAATTGTATGTTTATGTCCTTGCAATAAGTTTTTGTAGTCGTTGCTATAGACAATTTCATTAAAAAAATTATAGTATGAAGCAAATTAGAGACCTATCTTAGGCACTTGAACTATAGAAGCAGTTCAAAAGTTGTGATTTTTTTTTCAAAACTTGCGCTTGTAGCAATTAATCACTGATATTTTACAAAATGTCTATTACTTGCTCATTGGTTTTTTGCGTTGCCTCTGTTTCGGAAAAGACATAAGTTGCGAAGCTCAAACGATTGGTGCAGTAATAAAACAAAGGTGAAAAAGGCTTCCGAACAAAAGTGTGGAACTAATGGAAACAGCGTTCGTGAAGTTAAAAGTGTTACCAGTTCTTTTTTCGTTCGTACGACGTCTTGCCTTAAATCCTAAACCCTATATGACGTAACTATTGGACGACGAATTTAAAAACTCAATTGGAGTGTTTCAAAAATAGGTCCTATTTAAACTATAAAAATACTTTGAACGAATGTCATTGTTACTTTAAAGTAAACGAAATGCATTGTTCAAGAAAGTTTTGAACGTGGAACCTTATGAGGAAGACAATTATCAACTGAAAGTCTCAGTAACAAATTTCAAAATTGCACACTAAATTCAGGACAAAAATAATTCAGTTTCGTAAATTTAATGACTTGGGAAAAGTTAAACATAAATTGAGGTATATCTTGAGTTTCCCATTGCCAGTAGGTAATTTCAAAGCATAAACTTTGTTTACTTTGTAAATTATATTTTTTCACAAAAGATTCCCCCGCAGAAAATATTTGTAAAGTTTACAGCTTCTTCATTCAAAATAAGGGCGTAAACTACCTTAATCAGTCACAACGCCGTGTAAAGTAATAGAGCTATAACTTTGTTTATTTCCACAGCAGGCAATAAAAGTTGGAAGGAAACGAGAAGCTTTGTTGTCACCGACTGAAACTTCATTTAGGGGTCCTTATTTCTTCCCTTCTGTATTGTCACTCCATACTAAGAATTAAACCCTTTCGATAATTAAAACAAATTATAAATTTATTATAAAAACAGTGTTTAGTAAACATTCCATTACTGCAAATTACCAACACATTTTCATTCTAAATAAAAATAGAATATTTACGAAATTGGATCAATAAATACCCTTTAACGTCAGGTGTACTTTATTGATGGAACAAGAAATATGAACAAAAACATTTTAGGGTGGTTTCCTACTTACGTCAGCAAAGAAAAAATTATTTAAGTTACGTATAGTTAAACAATTACAATTAATATAAATAAAGTAAGAATAATTGCCCTACGCACAGATCAAATAATTGGTTTGACATAACTATTGTGACAGATTAGTGTACAAATTCAGGCTTTAGGTCGTGCTGGCAAAATAAGGGCCAGCACATGTGATCGCACCCGCGCGCCCGTGTGTGTGTGTGTGTGTGTGTGTTGTGTGTGTGTGTGTGTGTTTGTGTGTTTGTGTGTGTGTGTGTGTGTGTGTATGTGTTGTGTGTGAGTGTGTATGTGTGTTGTTTGTGTGTTGTTTGTGTGTGTGTGTGTGTGTGTGTGTGTGTGTGTGTGTGTGTGTGTGCGCGTTTATGTTTAATTTTGCAGGATCTTATATGTTATGAGTTTTTAGTTAAAATAAATATATATATATATATATATATATATATATATATATATATATAATAAATATTCTTGTATTTGAATAACCTGTGTTGTTTTTAATACATATACACACACATATATATATATATATATATATATATATATATATATATATATATATATATGATATACAATTCTTAAAATAAAAGTCGAGTTAATTATTTCAACATTCTACAGAAAAACAAATACAATGTAATTGTAAAATTAAAATTAAACAAATTATAATTAAACAAATTATTAAAATTATTATTATTAAATAAGTGTGTTGCTTAATCTTTTTTTGTGTTTCTGTAAATTTAATTATTTTTAAATAAATATATTTTAAAGAAATAACTCCAAGAAAGTAACAAATGAATATTATGGTTGAGTTAGATATTCTTTAAATTTCATAAATAACAAATGTAATGGGTTAAAGTATATTTAAAAATCAACAGATTTCCATCTGGCGAACGTAATCCAATACCAATACGAATATCCAAAGCAATGTGGTTTTGTTTAGTAAACGGCTGCTCCTGCCGAACACAGATTAAATGCTCGATGAGAACAAAGATTCAATATGCTAAAAGCTTTATCTATAATATTTATGGTATAATGTTTACCGATTCAAACAATAACTTGAATCGTGTACGAGAAATAATCATTTTACTGAATTCTTTTTATGTAGAGTTATACATTGCAATAATTTTACTGAAGAAGATTAAATTTGCGTGTGTTTAAATTATAACAATAGATAACACTACAACCTATATTCACCAGTAAGAGCCTGTAGAATATACTTAACGTTGAATTCCAGTTAAAAGTATTTATGTATTATAATTACTCTTGTTAAAATGTCTGCATAGAAATAGACCTAAAAGAACCGTTTATAATACAACTCATATCCGTAGGATTGTTTCGTGATAATGTTCTTAAGATAAATGTCAATGAGTGATATAAACAAAAGTTATTTAAAGTTAAACCCTACTTCAGACAAAACAATATTTAGTTACTTTTTATAAAATAATTATAATTACAATTATATAATAAATTACAATTTTATATAAATAATCTCAATTATAAATAAAGTAACACAACATATGCAATAAAATATGTGTTCTATTACATAACCTATAACTATAACCTTTAGCTTCTGAACGGAAATAATTATATTAAAGGTTTTGCTTTGTAATGCTGACAGGCTTTCTTGCCACTTGACAAGCAATTATTTTCTACAGAATGGTAACGCAAGGTTTCAAGACAAAACACGTAATCCAATCTCAGGGTTATTGTATTTATTTCTTTCCAACATACAGTTACTAAATTGATATTGTCTTTAGGTACCACTATCTAAAATAAAATATTAAAACAAAGGAAATACTTTCTGAATCTTTGAAGTTACTTTCAAAGGAATTATTTGGTATATAGGTAATAAAAATGTTCAAAAATAAACACTATGTAACACATGTACGTAATATAAATAAACATAAAACTTCTATAGTTTTATTCGATTCAGTTACAAATTATTGTTTCTACCAATAGTACCACAGCTTTAGACACTAATATCTGAATCCATACCCTCTATCTTTTTCTAAATTACTTCCCATACTAGCAGGTTCGTCTACCTGTCAAATTTTAAATATTCACTTGTTCGTTATGCGTTCAAATTGCCTCTAGAATAAGGTATTTCTATTCACCGTTAGTATGAGTATGTATCCGGTAATAAAGCATCGAAAAAACTCTATTGACGTTTGGATCTGTAAAATGTATCTTGTTAATATGGTCTCCATTTTCTGGCATTTATCAGTGAGTGTGTGTGTTTGTTTGTTTTTGTTTGTGTTTGTGTGTGTGTGTGTGTGTGTGTGTGCGCGCGCGCGCGCGCGCCTACGTGCGTCAGCTCTTGCCTAATAATATGAGGCACAACACATATTTCTTGTCAATATATCTCTCCAAGATCAGTAATCTATACATAGAAACTGGTAATAGACTGACTAAACATTTTAGTTTTCACATAGTTAGTGTGTATAAGTTTTCGTTTTAGGGTGTCTCAGATTTTATGAGTAAATGTATGCAAGGCAATGTAAATCTAGTACGATTTAAATATAGAAGAACTCAAAGTTTGGGCAAACAGTATGATTAAAGTTTTGAAAATGGAGTCACTTCGAAACGGGTCAACAGAGGAAAATATTGTAACGTTAGAAAAGGCAGAAAACTGTACACTATTATATCTTTTACTTTTCTTTCCTATAACTCCTCAATAAAGCGAATGATTTTGTAGAAACCTATATCTTGCAATTTTTGTAAAATATAATAAAGTGCTGCCAATAAATGCAGTGGTATTACTTCCACGTCAGTTAGATGTATCATTGTTTCTAAGCAAACATTAACTTTAATATCTTGTTCACACGTTTTCTGCTTTGATACCCAGGGCCCCAAAGGGAATCCTTTATCCTTAAATACGTTCTACTTCCAAGAGATCTGAGCTCACCCTTAGAGTAAATACGCACCACTCCAACACAAGTCAGAGAACACTAACTTTCTACCTTTCTAAATTTGTAATAAATTTCCCCAAATTTATTTCTTTGAACAAAATTTTAAAAGTACCAAATGTCAAAAATTACATTTACTAGTCATGTGGTATTTAATAGATTGTAAATCTCAGTATTATATTTTTATGTAATCCACTCTAAAAGTATAGGCAACAGCTCAAAACAAATTTTATACACGAGATATATTTCAATTTAGGTTATTCAAAATGTGCCCATGTGATTTAAAATTTAGTTAGATGCCCAGCGTCACCGATATTGCTGAAACGTTAACTTGGTGCGACACCCCAAACTTACCAATTTTGAGGAAAATAAACAAACATGACATTATTTATTGAAAACAAAACCTTTTAAAAATGTCCAGAAATAAACACTATGTAACACATGTACGTAATATAAATAAACAAAAACTTCTATAGTTTTATTCGATTCAGTTACAAATTATTGTTTCTACCAATAGTACTACAGCTTTAGACACTAATATCTGAATCTGTTCCCTCTACCTTTTTCTAAAATACTTCCCATACTAGCAGGTTCGTCTACCTGTCAAATATTTAATATTTCCTTGTTCGTTATGCGTTCAAACTGTCTCTAGATTAAGGTATTTCTATTCATCTTTAATATGAGTATGTATCCGGTAATAAAGCATCGAAAAAAATCTATTGAGGTTTGGGTCTGTAAAATGTATCTTACAATAAAAATATTGAAAAGAACCCCAATACCACAAAAATAATCAAAAATAACAAATAAGACAAGTTACTTAAGATTAAACCCTTATGTACATTTCGATGACCATGTCATCATCATCAGAGGGTCTAGTTACAAAACACAATCTAGCACACAATAAGTTACAAACTAGAATGATACCAATCGTTCTCCGCGGTCTCTATATATAGGCGTGAGGTAAGCTCCGCCCCCTCTCCGCCCTCGACCGACAAATAACGATCGGCCATCAGGAACCAAATAGGGGTTGTCAAAAATTACATTATAATAATACATATGTAATAAAAACTACAGCAATAACAATTAATAAACTAAAAGTAATTAGATTAAAACATCGTAATTTGAAGAAAGCTATTTAAGTAAAGTATATAATGGTGAGTAAGGAATAGGTCCTTTATCTGCATTCATTAATTTACAATTTGATTTGACTATAAAAACACTTTCATAACTATTAAGTAACTTTTTTGAGTTTATACATTTAGCTAAAATAACATTTTTATCTAAATCATGCTGATTACTAAGGACATGTTCTGCTACACTTGATTTTTCAGGTAGAAATTTTTCACCTGAAAAATCAAGTGTAGCAGAACATGTCCTTAGTAATCAGCATGATTTAGATAAAAATGTTATTTTAGCTAAATGTATAAACTCAAAAAAGTTACTTAATAGTTATGAAAGTGTTTTTATAGTCAAATCAAATTGTAAATTAATGAATGCAGATAAAGGACCTATTCCTTACTCACCATTATATACTTTACTTAAATAGCTTTCTTCAAATTACGATGTTTTAATCTAATTACTTTTAGTTTATTAATTGTTATTGCTGTAGTTTTTATTACATATGTATTATTATAATGTAATTTTTGACATAACCTATTTGGTTCCTGATGGCCGATCGTTATTTGTCGGTCGAGGGCGGAGAGGGGGCGGAGCTTACCTCACGCCTATATATAGAGACCGCGGAGAACGATTGGTATCATTCTAGTTTGTAACTTATTGTGTGCTAGATTGTGTTTTGTAACTAGACCCTCTGATGATGATGACATGGTCATCGAAATGTACATAAGGGTTTAATCTTAAGTAACTTGTCTTATTTGTTATTTTTGATTATTTTTGTGGTATTGGGGTTCTTTTCAATATTTTTATTGTAATATATTGTACCACTGTGCTCTTGATATTGTGTAAAATGTATCTTGTTAATATGGTCTCCATTTTCTTGCATTTATCAGTGAGTGTGTGTGTGTTTGTTTGCTTGTGTGTGTGTGTGTGTGTGTGTGTGTGTAAGTGTGTGTGTGTGCGTGCGTCCGCTTTTGCCTAATAATATGAGGCACAACACATATTTCTTGTCAATATATCTCTTCCAGTAATCTATACATAGAAACTGGTAATACACTGACTAAACATTTTAGTTTTCATATAGTTAGTGTGTATAAGTTTTCGTTTTAGGGTGTCTCAGATTTATGAGTAAATGTATGCAAGGCAATGTAATTTCCTTTTTTTTAATCTACTTTCTTCTTCCTTTTTCTTTGATTCCCTCTTATTACTTTTTATGTTTTTTATTGCTTTTATTTTATACATTTTTGCAAATTAATGAATTGGAAAAATAGGATGTTTTTCTTTAGCTTTGTAATTCGAAATTTTTTTAAGACCCTGGCAACTACTCTATTTTGTTTTGTAAAAACTTGTAGTTTTTATTATTAGAAACTGGTTCATTTAAATTGCATCACAATGTCCCCCTTCAATCATTTTCTACATAGTATAATTTTAAAATTTAATTTTGAGAACAAAATTAAAACGTTTTTCATTTACATTCAAATTTATTTCTCAAGTTCTATATTACAAACCTTTAAAAAAAGAGCAATGGCAAGACATTCAAATACATTAAAATCTTTAAGTGATTAAAATAGAAATTTGCCTTGTTGACCTAAGTAGGAAGTGACCTAATTCTTTCTTAAAAAATATTACTTGTTAGTTGTAATCTTTGTAAAATATAATCAGTTTTGATAGTTTGTCTTCATGGATTCTGTGTTCATATTCTACCATATTATTTGTTAAAGAATACATGAATTAGTCATATTTCTGTACTATATTTATGGTAATGAAAGTATTCTTTTATATTTCTATGATTGTTACATTCTCTTCACTCCCCGAATACCTGCCCAATACTCACCCTATCTGCAACTTACAACATAGAAATTTTCTTAATGTTTCATGTTTGGAGTGATAATTATGTTTTATGAATATATACGACATTTTAGAGCTATAAAATTCCATAAAATTCCAAATAACTTTTTGATTCCTTTTCAATAAATTTCGTTTTTAAAATATCTTTCGTCTTCAGTTATTGTGTTTTTCTTTTATTTAAATTGTTTCAAGTATAGTATAGATACATTTTAGACCGATACATGTTCCTTTATTTCCGATAATGTCCGATAAATATTTTGTATTTGGTATTATCTGGTTACATTATATCGTTTTAATGCACATACTTGTCTAAATAAACCTTCATAACAGGCCCCTATTTACAAACGATATGATATTTGTGCTCGATTGTTTGTAATTAAAAAAGAAAATAAATATAATGTTTAGTCTTTTTATATGATAATAAACCATGATAATATTACTTATAATTAAATTTACAAATCATATTTATACATACACTAATATATTTATAATCTTTCATCCAATTTAGACAATGCGAACAATATACGTAAAATGTAGGCCTACATCAAATTCTGTTACTCTAAAACTCCTAATAACCTCATCTTAATTTCTGTTAGAAATATTTATATATATTTCAGTACAGGTTCTGTCTTTCCTAACGTTACAATATTTTCCTCTGTTGACGCGTTTCGAAATGACTCCATTTTCATAACTTAAATCTAGTACGATTTAAATATAGACGAACTCAAAGTTTGGGCGAACAGTATGATTAAAGTTTTGAAAATGGAGTCACTTCGAAACGCGTTAACAGAGGAAAATATTGTAACGTTAGAAAAGGCAGAAACTCCTAAATAAAGCGAATGATTTTGTAGAAACCTATATCTTGCAATTTTTGTAAAATGTAATAAAGTACTACCAATAAATGCAGTGGTATTACTTCCACGTCAGTTAGATGTATCATTGTTTCTAAGCAAACATTAACTTTAATATCTTGTTCACACGTTTTCTGCTTTGTTACTCACGGCCCCAAAGGGAATCCTTTATCCTTAAATACGTTCTACTTCCAAGAGATCTTAGCTTACCCTTAGAGTAAATACGCACCACTCCAACACAAGTCAGAGAAGACTAACGTTCTACCTTTCTAAATTTGTAATAAATGTCCCCAAATTTATTTCTTTGAACAATATTTTAAAAATATCAAATGTCAAAAATTACATGTACTAGTCATGTGGCATTTAGTAGATTGTAAATCTCAGTATTATATTTTTATGTAATCCACTCTAAAAATATATGCAACAGCTCAAAACAAATTTTATACTGAAGATATATTTCAATTTAGGTTATTCAAAATGTGCCCACGTGATTTAAAATTTACATGCCCAGCGTCACCGATATTGCTGAAACGTTAACTTGGTGCGACACCCCAAACTTACCAATTTTGAGGAAAATAAACAAACATGACATTATTTATTGAACACAAAACCTTTATAAACATAAAGTTTCTTTATAAAACAGAACACTGTTATACACTTATATAGAATGGGATACGTGTATTTAATTAAAAAAATATATCTAGCTTTTTCAAGGTGATTTCAAGGCCAGAGTTTAAATTTTAGCATTATTGGATCGCAGTCTGGACATTGTCATGATTCTCTTCATAAATTAGCGAATGACGTCAGTAACAGTTATTATCATACGAAATCCATCCTAGCGTATAAATTGTAGATATATTTTATAATACCGGATGCGCCAAAACAAGCAGTAATGGCAAATATAATGTCATTCTAGGTCGTTTAATAGGAGACCTCAGAAGATTTTGTTATGCCTGAAAACTCCCTTTTCGTTCACATTGGTTCCAGGAAGATGGCGCAACCAACCACTGCCTTATACAACATTATTTGCCTTTAATATATGTTTTTGACAACCTTCTCATTTCCCTTATATTAAACTTTCCCAACCCAGCCCACTCCCCAATCTTACACCACCTGACGCCACCTGATGAAGGAGAAGATTTCTCTGATGACCCACCAACCACCATCGTCCAGCTACTGGACAAAGTAACCATGTGTATAGCGAGCATGAAACCACTCCTCTTCACTAAAATGGTGCAAAACCTACAAAAATGGCACGAGTGTTGCCTCAAATTGAAAGGCATACATCATGTTATACATTGAAATCATACATAACATGTTTATAATGATTTAAATTCTTTTTACTTAGTGTTTGTAAAACTTAGAAAATAAAATAAAATTAAACAAAATTATTATTACAGATTTTTCAGTAATGTTTATTTAACGCGCTTAGTGTATATTTATAGGGTAATGAAGTATAAGAAAGTGTTCAACCTTAGATAGAAGCCTTGACATTGCTTAGGGAAAGATGTATAAAAACGTAAAATTTTTGCGGTTTTACAACTAGTTGTTTTATTTTCCATATTCCCAAGTTTTCTTTCCAATTTCTTTGATTTTTTATGAAAAATCCACTATTTCTGAATACACTAAACATAACCTATGAATAAACTATGAATACATGAAAATAACAGTAACTAGCAAAATTTGTAAGACTTCTATTTTAAATTATTGCATTATTTAATCTTGAAGTCGTTTGCCTTGGACTGCCTAATTCATATTAAATTATTATGAGACTATGATTTTAAGAAACATTTTTCATAAATTGACCCACAAACTAAACACTGATAGTACGTTTGCATATTTAAGACAGTATTATAAAGATATAAAATACGAACTAATATTAAAGTTATAAAAATAATTTATTTATATTTGTTAAGTACACACTAGTATATCCGTACAAAACATCAGTGATATATATTTTAAAATAATAAATATTATTAAATCATACAACTAGACTATTGTTAATAAAAACCAACAGTTGTTCTATTGCACTTTTTGTATATCTTCAAGTTTTGAAAATTACTTCTATAGATATCGCTCGGCAAAAACCCACTACTTATTGATATTTTTCAGCAGACGCGTTTCTCACTAGATCAGTGCATAGTTCAATGACGAGCCACGGACAAGACTGTTGTATGGGGGTGTTATAATAGTGTGAGTCCTAGGTGTGTTGGTGTGCTTTGGTGCTTTATTGTTTATAATATAATTAATAATAATGTGTTATTTAGCATTTGATAGGGATTGTGTCTTGTCATTTAGAATATATTGTTGATGGTTTTTGTGTTGTTTATATATCTTCAACAAACTAAACACACAAAAAAACTACGAGGTATACAGCTCAAAAACAATCCACAATACATTTTAAACGACACACATGAGCAAAGGTCTTGACCGTGTCACTCAGCATTGGATAAACCACTGATCTAGTGCGAAACGCGACTGGTGGAAAATATCAGTAAGTAGTGATTTTTTTGCCAAGTGGTAACAAAAGAAGTAACTATTTTCTAATAAAGGATTTCGTTTTCTAAAACGAGTTAAATATTTTTTCCCCTTCATATATGCGAAGTGATAATAAATTTGTATTTTTTATTATATTCTATAGATTTATATTTATTTCTCCGGAGTAATAATTTTGTATTATATATTATTATTATTTTTACAAAATGTTTTGAAGTTCTTACAAAATGTCTAAAGGGTGTTGTTTTCTCAGTGTTAAAGTACCTGTAAGACATAGGTCTCGTTCACCTCTACATACATAATGCATGGTTCTGACAAACTGTGCCACCGGTTATCGTTTCCAAACGTGTATAGGCATGAATTATTTATCGGGAGCCTATTGTGTGTGTCTGTAGCTTTAATGTTCTTCGAATTATGTGAGCACGACGCCTTCAAGTACTTCTCAGGATTGCATAGAGTCCTCTGAAGACGATTGCTTTGCAAGCGAAACATTAAAAAAAAATTATTTGTCAATAAGACGTTTTATTTATTCCTTTATAATAGGTCTTTTTTAGAATACTTGAGTGGCGAATTTAAAACATGCCAAAATTGTTTTTTATTTAATTTATTGTACTCTCACTCTACTAATAGGCATATATATATCTCGAAGAAAATATCAATCGTCAATGAAAAACATTTTATTCATCCAATCATCTTCTAATACAATTTTTAAACTTTTATTAGATGACAATTGAGGCTATTATAGAATTTTCAAGTATTAATTCATTAATTATATTTTAATAATTAGAAATACTTTCCACAAAAGTGGGGAAGTATTCAGTATAGTTATTTCATCTCATTTGGCTTAAAATATACGATAACATATGCTTTCATTAAACAGCTGATTTTATCTTATAGGTAGGTGGTAGAATAGCGCTCTTAATGCATAATTTATTTTGCTTTAATTCATTGTAATTATTTAATAAAAATTAAGAAAATTAAAATTATTTTTGTTGACTTAAATAGGAATGGAAAGATGTTTTGTTCACATTACTTGTTTTGTACTTATAAGTGAAAAAAAGCAATATAAGAATACGTTTCATAAAACAAAAAAGTTGTATTAGGTCTGTTGTAAAAAATTTGAGTCGGCTAAATAATATAAATTTGTATACTACTTGTTCATTACAAGTTTGCTCTTATAACGTGTATAATATTATCTCTTGATCACAATCGATATTTAGCAGTGATAAAAAGATACAAGAAAGCTCACTATCAAAATGAAGTGCTAACTAATAATTTCATTAAAAACACACTCTGCAAAAACTGCTCACTGATGTTTTTCAGAAGACGAGATAAAATCACCAGTAAGTAATTGCTTTCCGCCAAGTTCATTGTTTAGTAAATATGGATTTACTAGCATTGATGTTGCTAAGATACAAGGAAGTTCACTAGCAAAATGAAGAGCTAACTAATAATTTCATTTAAAATTCACTTGGAAAAAATCACTACTCACTGATGTTTTTCAGAAGACGCGTTAAAATCACCAGTAAGTAATTCCTTCCCGCCAAGTTTATTGTTTAGTAAATATTGATTTACTAGCATTGATGTTGCTAAGATACAAGGAAGTGCATTAGCAAAATAAAGTGCTAACTAATAATTTCATTTAAAATTCACTTGGAAAAATCACTATTCTCTGAGGTTTTTCAGAAGACGCGTTAAAATCACCAGTAATTGTTTTTCTACGAGTTTATTCAATATTAAATACCGGTATTACTATTGTAATAAATATACTACTCCAAAACTCTCGGCTATATTATACGTTGTCGAATATTTTTATATAGAGAGAAAGGATTAATATATTATTATTTACATTCTAACGAGACCTTCAGAATAAACTGAATAACTTTGTTTATAATGATAATCGTTTATAACTTTGCTTATAATCGTTCCGATTCACATAGGCTTAATTATGTTACTTGTTAGCCTACACTTAAGTATAGCTTAATATTTATTTGTTTAGGTGTACAAGCCGGTATACACTTAAAAGCCTTATGACTTCCTGACTATACCATTGTTATTATAACTGTTGTCTAGATTAAGTGTTACGTGAAGAGAGAGAATGTTTAAGACACTTTGAAATAGAATTTGGAACACAGCCACCGACAAGAGGAATAATTTCGGATTCGTGACAACCTAGCAGCACATGAATCAGTGATAAATGTGAATAGGGAGTGGTGTGGACGGAGAAAAATCTCCTTACGCAGGGAAAATATCGATGTGGTAAAGCAGGCTTATTCTCTGTCCCTAAAGAAATCTCTCAGAATCTACAATCGTTCAGGTCTTTACATTTTAGTATTTAAAGACCATAACTACCCAAAACGTATTTTTACAATAAGGTATACATATATAAAGTATTTAAAAACCACATATAACTTACATAAAAAGTTCTAGTTAGGAAAACGTTGGACTAATGAACTATTAACAAAAGCGTCTCCAAACAGTTTGAACCGGCGAATTCCACAAAACTTTAGAACAGTTAGGACCTGGTAACTATGCATAAGACATTGACCACAATTCTCTGGAGAAGCTCTAACTAAGTTAAATGATGGACGTGCCCCAAACTTGAAACTTAGTTGAAAATTACTTAGTTTAGCTGTTGCTAATTTATTAGGTACACTAAACAAAGATGAACTTTAAAGTAATTGTGTTTATAAACACCAGATATTTTACGTTGAATTGAATTAGTGTGTAGGCTATTGAAGGACTTATAACTTACAGAAATGTCGTGTTTATGAGTGAAGTAATTATTAAAAAATGTTAATGAAAAATAATGACCCTTAGTAAACTTATACTATAACAACCAGTGAGCCTCAGATGTCAAAATGTAGATGGCAGCACAGTTGTGATATAATCATTTTACTTGACAGTTCGTAATAGTGATACCTAAAGTTGAATCAATGTTATATATTCACATTAATATCAATGCGATATATTCACCCTGCCTTAAATATCGGAAATTGTTGTTATTTTAATGTTCAAGGCGGTTTAGACCATACCGTAAGTCCGGACGATAGCGGTCGCCAGCTCCGGTGTCTCTTGACTGAATTGAACAACTCTCGGGGTGACTGTGGTCCCTAGAGGGCCCGTCCCCAGGTGGCAGATAGGCGGATGCCTGCATTGTGTAAACCTTTAGGTGCCAGGAATGGAATAAAATACCTCACGCAGACCAATAGGCAGAAGTCTAACTTCTTAGGGCGTTGGCAACCCTTCTCAATGGAAAATGCAATATCGAGATTTAGTATCGTCGATTTAAAACTTAAACTTACTAAATAATGAACATGTTGACAAACAATTAGCAGCTGATATTAGGCTGTACACAGATTGTATAAAATCTCCACCAGAGGCTATTTTATTCTCCATAAAATCTCTTGTTGAATTTATACACTGGAAACATCTGATCTTAGGATCATATAAGGTAATCGTAAAGGAAAATTTGTAGGTAATGATGTCAAAAAAGTTTAAAATAATACCTGGCCCAAAGATCCAAAATATTGGAACCTGTTTGCCTATACACTGACAAGATAGGTCTAAACTGTGACGAACTCCTTTTCGCATTGAAGGAAAACTATTTATTTTTTAATAATATAATTTTTTCTATTCCACGTGTTTATGGATGTGTTGTTACGATATAACATTATTTAAATGAAATCTTAATTTCTCCTTTCGCAACATAAAATAGTAAATGTGCTTTAAAAACTACTGAGAAATGTTTTTATGACTCTCTTACCTTTGCTGTTGTCATTGGTTGATATGTTGCGGAATAAAATCATCGACAAAAATATTTGTCCACTGAAGTCAGTAAGACAACTTGAAAACAAAAAAACTTAAGTAATTGAATTTACGGACACATACCTAAATTAACGCTTTTTAATTTAACTTACCATCAAAGGTTCTTCAAAAGTAATAAAACGCTACCTCCCATGTTTGAAGTGAACCTTCGTCTGGTACAATATGAAGATCTTTACATAAGGGTGATATATAAATCTCCATTTTCTATTAGGCGTTGAAATATGGAAGAATACAAACCCGGAAGTCAATCTGTCTGGAAGGTTTACGGAAGCAAAATCGCACTGTAGGTTGACGCTTAACACCTGTTTTTGGCTACATTTAGAGGCTATTAAAAAGTAATGTTTAGCTAATTTTGAAATGAGATTTCTTATGTATTCAGTAATATTATTTCATTCTACTATGCGTTATTGTAGGCTATATTATCATATAACTTCTGTTTTTATTTCTTGTAGTTTCCTGCTCGACTAGCATTAAGTTATTCAGGTTTGAATCCATTAAGTATTAGAACTTACCAACTCTATAAGGAAAAACAGTAAGGTATATTTATGACACTAATCCCGAACTGAATAAATTACTACCTGGAAAAAAAGATTTATCTACACGCCTCTTCTATTGTTATTATAGATAAACATTATTGGTCTATAAGTATATAGAGAGTCCATTCAAAACTGAAAATTGGAACTCGGACCTAGTTTAAGCCACATGTTAAACCTGGATGCTAGCACAAGTTACAGCCTGGAAGAATAGAAAAGGCGACTGAAGAGCTATTTAAATATAACACTGACTCAGTGGCGCTACTGGAGATAAGATGGGGAGAGAGGGATAGAGTTGATAAGAAAGAATATACTGTACTGTAGGAAACTGGACAAAGAGGAACGGGATTAATGCTCACAAAAAGACTATGCCAAAGTTTACTACTAATCGAACCGATTAGTGATAGAATATACAATGAAAATTTAGAAATACAATTTTGATCTCTGCCTATTCAGCAATTAATCAAAGTGAATAAGATGAGAAAATACTTTTCTAACGACAATTAGAAAGGGCTCTTCTATTTATTTCCAAAAATAACACAAACGTTATACTTGGTGATCTAAACGCCAAAGTGGGCAAGGAGAATTTTACACGCCCTGTTGGTGGCTCTTACTCACTTCATAATATAACGAATGGCAATGGTAAACACTTATGTGACTATGCTGAAGCAAATATAGAAACACAATTTGAAACAGAATAGATTAATAATTTTATAACAATATTTTCCTATATTTTCATTATATATATATATATATATATATATATATATATATATATATACCTGCATATATGAAGTTATTATTATTACTTGTAAATAATTTTTGTCCACCACTACAACGTGAAATATATATACATACATGTAGTTTCTTCTTAATAATTTTAAGTAAAATATTCGTTGTATATAAAATACAAGTTATTGTTGCTTAGTAAAATCGTACTTTAAAATGTCATCTTCCATTAATGCAATAAATCTATTTATTCTGATATAATATTAAAGTTGAAAATTAGTAAAGTTTATTTTTACGTAATAAAATGTTTCTGTTAGAATTTATGTATGCATTAACAAACTATCAATTCCCTGTAGTAAGTTTTTATACGCACAATATGGTAAACTTCATTTACGTTTTAGGAATGTTTGCAGTATACAATAATATATTTCTCTTATTTAGCTAAAGGGTTGTTTTATTTCACAAATTTCCAATCAGTCTCAAATTTTAGTAGTTAATTTCTTATTTAACCTATTCTAACCCAATAGGAGTCCGTTTCTTAAAATTTATCTCAATAATTATTATTTATGAATATTTACCAACTTTATAATGTGTGTGGTATACTAATACAAAATAAACACATTTCAATTTTTATCACCTAACATAAAATCATAGTTGTTACTTATTAAAACATGGGCATTGTTTCTGTTGTTCGCAATTAACCGAGATAGAGATTTCATATGAATTTACTAAAAAATAATAACTACTGTACTTATTTGTATATTGCAAGTTAAGATCATGATTCCAAATCACAAAATACTATTCGTTACTGCACTTGTACAAAAAAAAAAAAAAAAAAAAATCAACATTATGGTATTTGTAATTGTCTAGTAAGAAGGCCAATAAATGTGATATTAGAAAAGTAATTTGTGGTGAGTGAACGAAAGTTCGTATTAAAATTGTTTTAACTTTTATTTAATAAATTATAAAACTGGTAGTCTCATCTAAGTATGAAATGAACCTGAATTTTTTTAAAATTAATATAATACATGTTAAACCAATTTCTATTTAAATATTTAGTGGTTTGTTGAAAAAACAAATCGACAAAACAAACAATAAAAACGTATTTACATAATATTTTGATGACAATAGGTTTACCGCAAACCACCGAAACGTAAACGGATATATTAAATTAATTATGTGGTTGAATATATTCACGTGAAACTCGTTGAATCACGTTGAGTTGGAAGTGTTTGGAAAAGTTAGAGTTTGAGAACAAAAGATCAACTTATTTTTTAATGAGTTATTACCGAGTATTTGTTAATACTCAAACTTTACTAGAAATCTGTTTGATGCCAAGAAAACACGCCAAGGAAACTTGAAAAACTTAAAATTGCAAAGATCTCTATAATATTTGGATGGTTAAACGATCTGCTTAGAATAATTTTGATGTGGTTATATGTCAATCTTAAAAGTATTTTATTTTGAAGTGATCATCATTGAAACTATTTACAACTTGTTATAATCCATTGTAGATTATAGTAACTAACATCCTAACCGCTGATAAAGAACCATGAAATCATGTTTAACTTATATTGGTCATATTACCAATAATTTATTTTAAAAATTAGACTGAAATGGTATAAACCTTCTCATTCAAAGATATTCATCTGACAATGCTACAACATATCAAGGCCAATAAGACACTTGAAAGATATAATTAAAAAAAAATTGTTTAGGGTTAGTAACATATCTCAAACCAATTAATGCTTTTGCAAATACACTCTACGTTGCTATTTTATAGCCGAAAATCCTTTACATGGGCTAAAAAAATTCAAATATCTAATATTAAATCATAACTTACAGTCTATAACATTCATAAACAACATTTTTTTAGGTTTTGTTTATGAATTATCATTATGTTATAAACTGTACATTATGGTTTTGTATTACATTAATAAACTTTTAGCTCTTGAAAAGGCGGACAGAAAATCGAAACGTGGAGTGTATTTGTGAAAGTATGAATTGTACTGTGATCTGTCATTAACCTTAAACACAATAAATATTTATTAACATACATTAAATAAAGTTTAAGTAAAAGAAATATTTTTCATTTCAAGTTCATAAACAAACGGCTATTTCAAGATATAGTTATAAGCGATGTATCAAATACACTTTATAAATGTATAACTGGTGAAGCTTCTATGATTTTTAAAACTACCCAATTTATTATTGAGTTTCTTCAATATTTGGTAGTTTTTTAACGATTTTGTCTGTACTTATAAAACATTGTATAAAAACATGTTTATTTCTACTGTTATTAAAGAGATATACTTAATGCAATTTGTTAATATTTTATTGCTTAAATTAGTTTTGACAAAAGAGTATTTCTATACTTAAAGCTACGGTACTTCCGTTAGAGCGTTAGCAACAATGACAACATAGCAGGGTTTATTGGAGTAGAAACGACACTTTCCACTTAACACTGTCGTGATTCTACAGACATAAAAAGAGAAGTCTCTGCATTCGTTGCTACAAAGCAAACAGATATTAAAGTGTTAAGAGAACAACGAGTGATTACAACCCAATAGGTCCCAATGCAGTTTATATTTCATTTAAAATATTATAATAATATATTTAAAACTTTTCAATTAACTATAACGACAATACAAATATTTCCCGTAAAACACTTTTAAATATTTTACAACTTGCCTGTAGTAGCAGTTACGTTAGACTGTTGAGGATGGCAGTTGCGGAAGATGTGTCCCGTTTTCAACTCGGACAGTAATTCAAAGTTTTGTTATAACGTCTTGAGGTATACATTGCGTTATCGATGAATAGTTGATGCTCGGCTTGCAAAATTCATATTTCTTGATCACATCTTCACGTGAGCTACTAGTTTTCACTAAAACACTTGTAAATATTTAAATATTACAATATTTAAAATTATTAAATTTGAATATTTAAGGGCAAATCGTAAAATATTTACAAGTGGTTTAGTGAAAATTAGTAACTCATGTGAACATGGAATCAACAAATATAAAAATTTAATCAAGATTACAACCGTGAAAATGAAAAAAGAAATAAATTTAGAAAAATGTGTCGCAACAATATATTCTATGACAGCCAATCGCATTTCGACAACCATGCTGTCTTGCTCAGGCGCTATTACATACTGACATTCTACATGATCATAGAGAAAACATTTTTAACATACAAATAATTTTTACAGAATGCATTTCAATCAAATTTTTCATTTTTTTTTCTAGTACAGTTTACGTTTATTTCTTACTTACGCTCATTTCTGTAACCAAGGTACTTTATAATTTTATACAATCAATTTAGTAATTCAAAATAATATTTTCACATTAATATATAATTTTCAACCCAGAGCTATCTACGAAACACCACTTCGTCTTCTGGCTTAGTAAAGAGACTACAGAATAAGATATTATTATCAATATGTTATTCCAACCTTTAAACTGTACTGTCAAAATGTTTGACAATACTCATGCCTCTTGCAGAGGGAATCAGTTTCTCTGTGGGAAATAATAAATCTAAAAATCCCTTATAAATTTACTAACAAAACACCAACCTAATAATAATACAACTAACCATTTCATTTTAATATATTACAAGAAGTTAAAATCAATTATTAGTAAGTCTATATAAATAAAAATGAATATTGGGGTACCTAAGTCAGCATAATAAAAACATTAAAAATGCGACCGCCTACTTTTCTGACCGATTTTTTAGTTACATATATTGAAATTAGGAATTAATAATATAGATGTAAATAATAATCAATAGATGACAGTAGTCACGCTATGACGTACAGCTGATACTTAAATTAAGTGGAAACAAGATTACATACAAAAGTTTTTATGCGTGCTCAGGTTAGTTTACGTAAGTGTTGCTTCGACGCATAAGTTATATTAATTTATTTACAATACAATAATTCATTTAAGCCAACTTGCTATTGAATTAGAAACTTCTTTAATTTATATAGAGTGATTCATATAAAACTCATGATTTTTTGGTCTATTATTTGAATAAGAATACTCTGGAAGGTTTCTTTTGGCTATCAGAGGACGTAGGAGGCCAAAACCTCCAAAGTTTTGATTGAATCTTTCGTATTTGTCAACAGATGGCACTGTATGTCGCGCCAATCGTCCATCGTCCAGACAGGAACGTAAAACTGGAAATGGTACATAAGTGGGAAACGGCAGCACATGTTGTGAGTAAAACTATCAAGAATAGTCGGCCCGACTTCCTGTGGTTGCTGATGGTTTTCAGAGTCGACTACAGTAGTCACCCAGTAAGTCTTCAAGGTCTGTCACAGGAGACCATTTACAAGTAGGCTGGCTTAGTGCTGTAAAGCGTAACTATGAGCTGTTTGAGCCAGATAATCTTAGGAGGATGGCATATTGTCGTGCATTGTGCAAAATCCTGGTATACTGTCCATTGCATGATTCATAGCAAAAGCAGAGAATTTTCAATAGGACCGTGCCACTTGCCATACGTCACGTGAGTATATTGCTCTGATCCAAAATTGCTTTGATGACATTATAGTTTCCATAAATTTTTGGCCGCCAAGATAACCGAACTTGACCACCCCAGACTCCTTTCTGTGGGGTTAACTAAAGAGAACTGTCTACGCTAAACTGTCTCGGACTTTGGATGATCTGATGGGACAATATTACACACGAAATTGATAACGCAACGCTCCAGCGAACTGCCAAAAACCTGGAACGAGGTGTTCAGTCGTTCCTAGAGGTGGGCAAAGGACATTTTTAACACTACCAATAATCTCCCAGATATTCCGTACACATAAGACACTATAACACGGTACTTGTATTTTTCTTCTTAAAATAAACATAAACTAAAAATCATGACTTCTATATGAATCACCTTAAATTAGGTATACAATATATTTATTAAAATATTTTAGTATAATAAATATGGATTCTATTTTTTTGTGCATAACGTATTATTTAAATGTAATATATATAAAATTAGACCAAAATGTTTTGTTTTGGCAAAATATAAGAATCAGGTTATTATTTTTACGCTTATGTACTAGAAATACTGATTAAACGTTTTTTTTTTTTTTAGTAACTATAATGCTGAATGAGTTAATATATATATATATATATATATATATATATATATATATATATATATATATATATATTCAGTTCGAATTTAATATTTATAGGTAAGACAGAGCTACATCTTTTGGGTTAGCTGTTATGTTCATAAATACTAAATTAACATTAAATTAAATTGAAGTTCAGCTAAAGTTAACACAACTATGATTTACTATTAGACGTAATAATTTATTTGAATACCCACTTCAATACATATTTGTATGCTAATTAGTAAAATATCAGAATGTACTTTACAAAATGTTTCAAACAACAATATTGGTTTAAAATAAAGTTGGAAACATTACATAGTCTCCCCTGTTTGGCATTTTATATTTGCAGGGCTTCGTACGATCTGCCCCTAAACAGATGTGCTTTGGGGATTTATAAATAAAAGATAAGGTGCTTTTAGTAGATGACTGTTTACATGGATCCTTTATTATTTAAAATGTTTTATACAGTATAATTTATAAACATAGTTCCTTTTGTAACAATATATAATTCTTAGTGTTAATGTTTAACAAAAAATAAATACTACAAAAATATTTTTGGTAATATGCAGATACTTATTATTAACATTATTATGATTATCAATAGAAAAATATCAAGAGATTATATGGAAATTAACATAAAAAATCTACAACACCTATTTTTAAAACTATTCAAAATTTAATTTAGAAATTAAAATTAAGAAAAATTTCTGTTTTCTTCTACACTTGAGTATACATTAAAATCTCTAAAAAGAATACATAATAATGAAGAAAAATATTTGTATAGAGGTCAGCGAGTATATGGTAGTGAATTTGCAACATAACATTTATTCTTTGTGAATATTTGAGAGAATCATTTCTGGAAATAATTCTTTTTGACATTCATATAAAAGCCAGAATATGTTTGTAAAATGTGTAAAACACTTCCAGTTTTAAATTCCTCCATTATTAATGACACCATTAGGAATCGTCCGTGTTTTGGCATGTGAAAGCCTTGCTTTGCCAAACCTGCGTTTACACTGGTAATTAGGGTCACACAACTGTGCCACCCTCACAAATGGAAGGCGCATGGTTTGTTCAACATACCCTTTTTATTATATAGGTTGATGTAAGTTATTTTTTTTTTGTAAAAAAAAGATTGCACATGAGCGCATTTATAAAGTAAAACCTTATTTTTTGTTTACATAACCCTACTATACAATGTCTGTAACAAAAATGTAGTTTAATTATACATAATTTTATTTATACACATTTCGTTTTATTTTTCAATTATTTTTTCCTTATTTAAAACGTTATACACCCCACCGTAGGAGGATTAAATAGCGAGAAAATAGAATATTAATACTCAAAATATTATTACTCAAAATAGAATTTAATATATCTTCCTTTAAAAGAAATTTTGACGATTAACCCTCTTCAAGCCGTGGACGATTTGCATACCTACAATATATATACAAATATTTATTTGTTGTGGTGGCAAGATACTGACTGAGGTTACGTCTGGTATTCGTTGGTTTCTTGGAAGGGCCAGGCCAATCAGAAGTCGTTCCTTCAGTCACCAGTTAAACCTTTAAGCCACATTTCGGTTCGACTATCGATATTCGACTACGAGTTTTCTTAACTTGATTCTTTAATTTTAAAAGGGACGGGAATGTTCAAGTTTGTGGCAATCAGCTGTTTATAATGGATTCGCTTCTGAGTGCTGCTCTCCCGCGGCAACCATTGGAACTAATAACTATTTTTAGTTTACTTTTGGGTGTAGTATAATAAAACGTCACAACCGTACAAATCTTTATGTAGTTGATAAGAAATAATTATTTTTTGGTGGAACACAATTTTTAATTTTGATTGTAAGAACCTTTAATAATGTCTACAAACGTGAAACCCATGCTTCATCACCTCCACGTTTATACATTTTTACACCGATTCGTTTTCTATAGTTACGGGCATTGCATTAGGAAGTTTATTAAATTGAAAACTGACGTCTGGGTCCAAGACTTGTAAAACAATAACGTTTTAAAATTTATTCATTTGAAGGAGACCGAATATATCGGGACTCAAGGCTACGTCAGATACGAATCCTCCGCGTTACGTTTTTGGACATTTGTATTTACTTAAAGTGAGTGAAAGTTAGGTTATAAATATAAATTGAAAGCAATAGATTTTGGCTAAAAAATCTAATCATTCTTATTATATTACATCTTCTCTAGAGCTACTAGTATTTTCAATAACATACGGTAATATAATACAGTAACACTTACATTTTCTATTATTGAGAACGGCCGTTGGGAGATGAGGCCATTGTCCCATTGTTTAAAAAATAATACGAAATCAATATTACAATAAAAATAGACTTTTTAAGCTAAATTTAAAACATGTGGTTTAAATATAAGAATAATAATTAAAAAAAAACATGCATAGTCTTATGTTATTACTAAATATTTACATTTAAAACACCGTATAACATCTTATATAATTCTAAAAACTTTCATAAACTTCATTTCGTGTACAAGGCCAAAGTTTATTGTTTGAAACACTTTAGGGGTGAAAGCATAAATAACAGCTCTTGCCTGTAACTAATTGAAAGGAATGTAATAAGAATCTAACTTAATGGGTGACAGACATTGTTTCTCTCTGTGTGTGTTCACGAAATATTACTTTCATTAATAACCCTTTGTTTACTACGTTCCTCTTTCATAGCGGAGCTGTTTCTTACACCGTGTAATATCATTACCTAATAATATACAATATTTATTGCTATATTAGGTGCGTTTATAATACGGTATTACGTTTATACGACGTAATTGTTTATGGCCGTAAATCTAATTTCACAATACCTGTATGGGTTATAATTTAAGTTGCGATTCATTACTTATTTATTATAAATATTTAAAGCAACTATAATTTTCACATTATATTTGTTTTAAAACATGTTTCAAAACATGTTAATAAAACATTATAAAGTTTTAATTATAAATTAAAAACTTTAAAGTTGGGCTCACTGCATACATTACTGAATATATATTTTAAAATTTAAATGTAATAATTTCGATTAATGTAATAAATATTCAATCTCTACCAAATCTGGTATTATTGTAAAGCAGGGATGCGAACTAACAGTCCGCAACCTGGATTTTTACAACTCCAGACGAATGTTAAAACATTAGATTATTGCTTGGCTGTAGGATGTAGGTTGAATAAGGCTCTTACCCCTAGTGTGACTTACAGTGGCCCTTTTTTCAGACAAGGTCTATAATGCGAACTGCATTTTGGAGTCAAATGCTTGAGGAGAATTATCCCAAAATACGTATTTTTGGTAGGAATATAGTTTCAATGTTTAGAAGCTCATACCTTTGAGAGTGCACATTTTCATCAATGCAACTTATAAATTCAACTCTCCACAAGACACTAACTAACAACCATTTTCGAGATCTGCTTAGAGGTTGCAACCATTTCACTTCACATTTAATTTTGATGAACTGCTGAACGATTGTGCCCGTCTACAGTGTTCTTATTAAGCGAAGTAGGTAGGCCTACATACTTACGGATGATTTTATATTTAACTAAACGAGAATTTTATTCCAATTCTTTGTTCTGATAAGCGTAAACAACATGACTGAATAACAACTAACAATTTAATAATATACTTACTTTGATGCTCTGTACACTGAGCTTGACATTAAATGTATATACAAATTTATATGTAACGTTTATTGATTCATGTTATTTCATATACGACGCATAATATACGATAGACACACGTACTGTTTATATTTGGCTTATTGATGTATTTGTGCGGAGTTGTCCTGCCCTCGTCTTCATTAAAGAGGTCCTTTAGGGTGAAGTTGGCCATCTGTGATGTAATGAAAGAAGTCCTAAGAATGGAACCGGTACAAACAAGGATCAGTCGGCCAGAGTGAAATGCTCTTAATTTTTAAAAAAATATTGAAGACATGAGAAGGTTTACTAGGGTTGTATTTTGTGAGTCATGTTCATTAAACTTTAAGCTGAAGAGGTATTTATATCAGTACTATAGAAAACCATCAAAAGGATATAACTAAATTGGTTTATACTCACCCCACTCTTTTCGCAATCCTTTTCATTTTTTCGTCTGTCTTGTTTTGTGTTTTTTCCACATACTCGAACGGACAAACTAACTTCCGATCTTCTGCAATAGTTTCAACAATTTTATTAATTTTTCACTTTTTTTTAGGAATCTGTTTGTAGTTTGATGGTAATTGATTGTATCAATGTAAACTGTTTTAAATGTTTGACTTAAAGTATATCTATATGTTTGACTTGAAATATTCTCAATCATTTTTACATATTGTAGGTAGAACTAATAGCAAGTATTTACATATCACTGTCATGACAGGAAAAAGATTTTGTTTTCCTGAGTCTTTTTATTTTTTAAATACAATTAGGTGAATGTTTGTATTATAAAGTATTGAAAAAATCCATACTTTAGTTATAAAATACCCGTTCATACACAACCTAATTCGTTGAAACAATAGTGTAAAGGTAGTATAATTCTAAGCATTAGAAAAATATTTTAAATGGAAATTATTCAAGTAATATTATTAGTGAGGTTAGCCTGAAAGATGTATTAAAACGAACAGAAAAGTTTTATCTTAGAAGAAAAATACAATATTGTTTAATCTGGAATAAAATGAATAATTCATGTTAACTTGAGACCGATAACAGGAGACAAGGCATTATACAATATTGTATTATGTATGGGATTTAGAGCCAGATCAGTTGCAATATGTCACTAGAAAAACAAAGTTCAGAGGCATTTACACACACTACGCCTGGCGGTGGATATCTAGTAGTTGTTATTGTAGCGGAATCATTGTGTCCGCTGAAGTACACCTATTTTCTGTTGGGGTCTATTAGAGGGATTATCAAGCGGGATAAATGCAATTAGATAGTTGTGTACTATAGAAAAGATATAATGGACAGCTAGTACTGGGGACATAAGAAACTTATGGTGACGGATCGAGAAGTTCATTCATATCAAGTAGGTTTATTACCCGGTAAGGGGAAGTGTATACTTTCTCCCAGGCATTACAAAAGCAATAACTTAAAGGGATTTGTAAGGTGCTGTTACACAAATTGAAAATAAGGTATATTTATAAACATTACTGTATATGGGAAATTTTATTACTGATCTATTCATTATATTTTTGTATTTGATTCAAATTAAAAACCCCACAAATATTATGTTGCTGATCAGATGAACTATTAACGCTGTATGGCAGAATTCTAGTTGGAGGAAAATTTAATTGTTGTCGTGTAAATTATATAAGTTATGTTTATATAATACAAGAACTTCAATTTGCTCTATTGACCTCAAACTGTATAATTAATGCAATTCCAATAACCTATCATTTACGGAAGCAAACACACACACACACACACACACACAAACATATAAACACACACAGACACACACACACACACACACACATATACACACACACACACACACACACACACACACACACACACACACACACACACACACACACACACACGCACAAACACACACACACACACACACACACACACACAACCTCACGGCATTGATTGAAAACATATTGTTTTGGATTAAATAGGAAAGTATTTTTTGTTTTATTTAAAAGTAATTTAAACATAATCAATAATTTATTTAAATAATTAATACAAATATATGATGGAAACAATACATTTAAGTATTTGAATTTAATTTAGGGTTGTTATTTGACATTTACACAACAATATAATTAAACA
The DNA here is from genome assembly GCA_036971475.1 of Prosapia bicincta. NCBI lineage: Eukaryota > Metazoa > Arthropoda > Insecta > Hemiptera > Cercopidae > Prosapia > Prosapia bicincta. The sequence continues at coordinate 13,956,924 of JBAIZL010000006.1, read as the reverse complement.
ATATTACGAATAAGGAATTTCACCATGAATCATACATGTATCAAGACAGAGTATTTTTCATCATCTTGAATAAGGATTATGAGAGATATAATGAAATTCTATTTTCATTATTTAAAAAGGTATTTTGGCTGTTATGATGTTCCAATCGATTTATTATTACGATAGAATTTTCCAAGGTAGTTATTCTCAAAACCTTTTTGTAGATAAAAGCAGTTTGACACTATTTGCCGCTACAAATGACATATTCCAAGAGCTTGACTTGTAGCCAATTAGTTTTTAGATAGACTTTTCATTCGCCAAATACATCAACACGCATCTCTTTTTATTTGTATTTATATAGAATTTTCATGTATCTGTTTCAATTATTTTTTTTGAGTTATCTATAGCGCTATCGAAGCTTCCTATATTTGTAAACAGTATGTTAAATGGTATACATTATTATATATTTAAAAACGAATTAACCTAGATATTGGAAGATTTTAAAACAAATCAAGTTTAAAGCCAAACATGTTTCAACAAAACAATTGTCTTCTTATGTTTATAGGCTTGAATCTATTTGATTACCTGTAGTATTTTTATCTTCTTCATTCACCGTAACTTTAAATGTTGTAAGTAAATTGTTTATTTATTGCAGATTATTACAACTTAATGTTCTATTCTCGATATATAGTCTAGTATTATATTTCTTTCTCTATCTCTCTCTCTCTCTCTCTCTCTCTCTCTCTCTCTCTCTCTATATATATATATATATATACATATATATATATATAAATTATAATATTAAGGTTTTGAAAACATTAGTATAAGCAAGTAAAGCAAAAGTTTAGTTTGAAAAGCCAACAAAGAAATAAAAGTTAAAAGAAGTTGAAACCTGCAATTAGTTAAGGCAATTAGAACTTTTCTAAAGGAGACGTAAGGGACTAGGGTAGAGTTTTTTGTTATAATTTAAAAAACTAAAAGGGACTGGAGGTAAGGGCAGATGTGGCACGTACACTTTCTAAAAAGAATAATAGTTTATAAGGCAGATTACTTCAAACTTTTAAGAAACAACGGCTAGTTTGAAAATACTAACGTAAAATTTTAGATAAGATTGGTAGAAATCAAAATCTCTGTTCTCCATTGGCTAGAAAATTTAGCGGGAAGGGTAAGGAAGCACTAGAGAAACTTGAGTGCAGAAAAAGCGGAGATAGTCTTCCTTCGACCTACTTATAGAGTGGTCTTGTATCTACTGACAAGGTAGCAAATGTTTAGGGGGAACCAAGTTCATACAATAAAGAAAAAGTGTTTTGGGCAGTGTTATTGGAGTAAAAAAAAATTAAATGATTAGTTTCATAGTTACGTTGAGAGTTGTTGAGTTCTAGATGAAAGTTGCTGTTAATCTCTAGATGTGTTGTTGTTAAGTTCTAGGTGAGTGTTGTTGTTAAGTTCTAGATCAATGTTGATAAGTTCTAGGTTAGTGTTGTTACGTTCTAGATCAATGTTGCTGTTAAGTTCTAGATCAATGTTGCTGTTAAGGTCTAGATCAATGTTGTTGTTAAGTTCTAGATCAATGTTATTAGTAGAACTGGCCCCAGAATAGCGCGCCCACCCCTAAACTCGGCCGCTACGTAACCTAGGACTATAGGGGTAGTTTTGGATGATGCTCAAGGTCATCCTGGCCGTGACCCTAGACCAAGGGGTGGTTTTGACCACGTTCAGGGGGGTAGGGGGTAGTTTTTCGAAAAAAAAAAAAAAAATCGGCCGCTACGTAACCCAGGACTGTAGGGGTAGTTTCGGATGACGCAGGAGGTCATTGCCTACCGGATCCCAGCGTTAGGGGTGGCTTTGACCACGTTTAGAGGGGTAGGGGGTAGTATTTCGAAAAAATTTAACTCCAAGCCACTAACCTAAGCTAGCCAAATTGTATCCAACCTAACCCAACCTAAGTGTAGGGGGTGACCCTAGCTACGTCAGGACCTTCCCCGGCGGATGCTCCGGGGGTAGATTGGGGGTGGGGCGATTTTCGATAAAATATTGGAACATGTGCTTTGTCCGATAGGGTGCGTAACCTAGGACTATAGGGGTAGTTTTGGATGATGCAGAGGCCTGACGCCGACCCTCACCCAACCCCTAAGGGTGGTTTTGACCAAGCCTAGAGGGGCGGTAAATGGAAAAAAAATAAATTCCAAACAACTAACCTAAGCTAGCCAAATTGTATCTAACCCAACATACTCCTAATTACAAGGGCGATCTTAGCTACGTTCAGGACCACCCCATGGTGTTGATCATAGACTGTAGGGTGTATGTGACTACGTCTAGATGTAGTTATTGGAAAACCTCGCTAGCCAAATTGTATCTAACCTAACATACTACTAATTACAAGGGCAACATTAGCTACGTTCAGGACCATCCCTGGGGGTTATTATGGACGAAGGCAGCCCTGAATGACCTTGATCATAGACTACGTCTAGATGTAGTTATTGGAAAACCCCGCTAGCCGAATTGTATCTAACCTAACCTTAGTAGATTGGGCGATCTCAGCAACAAACAGGACCATCTCTGGGGGATGTTATGGACGAGAGGCGGCTCTGAAAGACCATGAGCATGGAATCGGGGGTGACTACGTCTAGAGGTGGTTATTGGAAACTCTAATAGGTGTAACAACCTACCCCACGGACAGTCTCAGGATCTGCCCCTGAGGTGGCTACCAACGTGGGTGATATCGCGAGATATAATTGATTAATATATGAAATATCAACGCTCGAATGATCCCAGGGCCCACCCAGGGAACCCAGGTAACGAGGGCCACAGGTTGATTGCTAAACAAAACAGTGGGCTACGATCCCCGACTAGCTAGCTCCCCGCGCTACAGATTATCTAAAAACATACAGAGGTTTCTAGTTTGGCCTACCTCTAAAAGTGAAACATTGCGACAAAGCCTTATGTTGGAAGACGCCTGACCGTGTGCCAGACGTGTACAGACAACGATAACGCGATATCAGAAAACCGCAATGATAACCGGTGACCGCTATAGCAAACCTAAAACACGTACGGCTATGTCGATTTGATTACTGCATCGATATACTATGCAATATCGTTATACCATGGCATACATATATAATAAAAAGTCTGCTATGTATACACCCTACAGCCAAAAATGTGTTTAAATATAATAGTATTAGGCTGATATAGTTTAAGTAAACAGGTAGCTTTTATGGATATATTCTATAATTGTAAATAGGCTTAGATATAAAGGTCCATGGAGAAACACTAATAAAGAGGCCAATCACATAACATGAATAAATATATGCTATAAAACGAACCCAACTATCTATTCAACAGAGTGGTTTAGCAATATAAACATATAATTTTGGATAAGGCCAACGATATAAGGATCCGAAAAGGGTAGGTATATGAAATAATATATACAATAAGTATATTCAGCATGACAATATATTAAACAAACTTTTAAAATAATTTTACAGTGCATAGATATAAATTGTTCCTCAATATTACAAATATAATTTAAATATATCGATGACCCGAGATCTGCAATGTGGGCAGCGAATACATCTTGAGAGACAGGTTAAGCAAAAGACATGTCCGCAAGGCGTGGCAACAGCGTTGCGAGGGTTCTCACAACATATAATGCATAAGCCAAACTCCGCCGGTTGTGGCTGAAGGCAAAAAAGTCAATTAGTAACAAGTGTATATGCATATACAAATCCTGTAAGAAACAATATGTTAGTAAATAGGTCCAGATATCCTGAAAGAAAAGCCAATTGAAATAATATGAAAATCCACCTACATTATTGGTACGCTGGACAGTGTAGTCTCCAGCCACCACAATATCCTTTAGGAACCGTCTCGTCATGCCCCAAACGTTATACGCAAAGGTCCGGCTTGTCTTGTAGTAAGATTTTGAGGCAGCCGTCCGTAGATCCCTAATAGCCAGCTGGAGCTGCATTAAGGTGTAATCCAACGTCTGTATGCATGTGCGGGGTGAAGGCGGGTTCCTCGGTGGATGAGAAACCATCAGGAAATCGTGCAGGCGAAACGAAAACGAATCATCACAACTATAGCAGGGTCTATGATCCTCCTCTTCGCTGTCCGTATCAATGCCAGGCGGACGGGTAGGTAAATCTCCTGGAGACGAGCCCATAGGTAGTAGTAGAGGCGAATAGGATAGTGAAGAATCTGAAAGCGCTGTGTACGCCTAGAAAAAAGAATCTAAATAAACTACCATTGAATATAATCTATGATCTAGGCTTCAGATAATTTGAACATGACGCTACCTCGTGTCCAAATTATGTATTAGGCGCTGTTGAAAATAGACTACCACTCATTCAATATACTGTGTGATCTAAGGCTTTTGAAAAAGGCCTGACATTAACATATAATATCTCGTATCCAAAATATATATTAAACGCTAATGAAAATAAACTACCACTCACTCAATATTCTCTATGATCTAGGCTTCAGATAATTTGAAAATGACGCTACCTCGTGTCCAAAATATATATTAAACGCTATTGAAAATAGACTACCACTCATTCAATATACTGTGTGATCTAATGTTGAACATAATTTGAAAAAGGCCTGACATTAACATATAATATCTCGTGTTCAAAATATATATTAAACGTTATTGAAAATACACCACCACTCATTCAATATAGTGTATGACCTAGGCATTACAAAAAAAATGAAGTGTGAAAATATTCTCTCCTATAAATAAACACCTATTGTGTCATCTAGACTTAACTCAATTTGAAAAAAGACTAGGTACTTACAATGCGAGTGTTTATAGGTTGTCGTGACGCCATCTCTCGTGAATGTATGATCTACAGATTGACGGATCACAATAGTTGATCAAAGTATAGCTCTCCTCCTGGGTTGATTGCAGAAAGTCTTCAAAACTATATAACTTAAATAACGGGCTTAAACAGATATCGCACCAGTTATCAGAGTCCCAGATATGGTATAAAAAATCGCAGCCGTCCACTTCAGCTATAGAGTACGTGTAACCGGCTCTTGTGATGTCGAAACTCTCTGCCTGACGGAGCACAAAGTTACTCAAACACTCTCGGCAAATATTATCAGACAGACCAGTGTAGTGAAATTTAATAAAGTTGAAAATTGTCCTCTCTTCGACAAATACAGGCACCTCGTCTGGGTGGTTCATCAACATTAAAAATTCTGAAAAATTTAAATTATTGAAATCTATAGACGAAAAATCAAAATCAGAGCTATCACAAGACTTCATCAATACATAGTCTTTAAAAGATTTTATCAACACTTGCTTTACAGATACAGGTAAGTCCAAACTGTCTATATCATTTCTGTTCTGTACGCATGCGCAGACCTCAATAGCGCATAGATTAAACAAAGACAGAGGCACTGTAAAATTTAAAAAAAAAATAAACATGCTGAAACGTGCTAATGAATAATATTACTCTGTAATGGCCAAATTCACGGTCTGGCCTACATGTTTGATAACAGTTAAAGATTTGCCCAACATAGAGCTCAAATCTTCCACAGTCAACGCCGTAGCGTAACGCTTTGGAAGAAAGACAGCGCGTCTGTCTTCATCATCTACCCGTAAGTCTACAAGTACGGCGGTACCATACTTTGCTTCGACAAAACGCGCATTTACAATTTTAAATGCCTTGCCTATCATTAGATCGCGTATAGGCACAGAATCTACAGAATTTAAAGCTGAAAACTTTGCCGACACTGATGATGACATTTTTACTACTTACTGGCAAACACACACACAGATCACTCTAAACACAGACTATGCAAAAGCACTATATCTCCACCTGTATATAATGTTTTATACATAGCTGTGGAAGAGTCCATTTGAGAGGTGAGTGGACGAGTCCAAGCAAGTTGGACTGATCCATAATTACGTCACAACCACGACTGTTGATTACAACAAAGCGGGCGATGCTGTTTGTACCTGTATATAATGTTTTATACATAGCTGTGGAAGAGTCCATTTGAGAGGTGAGTGGACGAGTCCAAGCAAGTTGGACTGATCCATAATTACGTCACAACCGCGACTGTTGATTACAACAAAGCGGGCGATGCTGTTTGTAGAGGTAAACACATCGTATCCGATGAGAAGTTTAAATACAAGTTAACATATAATATAAAATGCATGGTCCGACTAGGGCCTAACAAACAGTATCCGATGAGCAGATTGACTATGATTATCACATGAGTAGGTTAATTACAAACTAACACATAATAATCATTGCATAGTCTGGCTAATGGTTATTAAATAGTACCTGGTGCATAGCTAGGCTAATGCGTATCACATAGTATCCGATGAATGGCTTGACTAGGGGTAACACACAGTATTCGATGCACAGCCCGACGAAGGGTTAACATATAATATCCATTGCATGGCTTGGGTAATATATATAGTTAGCCTACAATATGTGTTATGTATGTAAACCCACATATTATGCTAAGCCGGTTACCCATACACAGGGATCTATGGTAATGCAAGAGTAAGCCTAAGTGTAACCCATACCCTGACAACAGATACCTAGCCTCACCATAGCCTACAGGGCCTGACAACATACCTGGCCTGACCATAGGCTACATAGCTAGACAATAGATACCCAACCCTGAATCAAATACATACCCTGACAACCGATACATGGCCTAACAACAGAGCTAGATCAAATGGCTAACGTTTCAACTATACAACACTACGCCAAACTTAGCCGACCAACATACACGAAGTTCAAACGAACGACATTGACACCAAGCTCAAATAGGCTACGGCCAGAACAACGTTTCAGCTAATGGGTTATGGTTAGTGAAGGCACTGGCAAAAGCCTTAGGCCTTAGACAATATATAGATAGCTACCAACGCTTACCAAAATATCTCACATATTGTCTAGGTATGTTGTATCAATTACAGCATACTAACTAAGGTAAAGCTACCTTGGAGGTAGGCCCAAGGTAACGCTACCTTGAGGCCATAGGTAAAGACACCGTCAAGTCAGGTCGTAGGTAAAGCCACCCAGGTCTTAGGTAAAGCTACCTTGGAGTGGTAAAACAGCTACCAATCACAATAGTATACAGCCTGTATTAAACCACTATGTATGTTACGCAACAAGCTAGTAAGCAAGGACACCTACATTCTCTCTCTGTATTAATCCAATATCTATGTTACCCTATATTAACCTACAGATTGTGTTTAGCCAATATCCACGTAAACCTATATTAAGTATATATGGGTGTTAACCCACATAGGCATACATATTGTGTTAGGTTGAAATACCTGTAAATCTACACACATTCTGTATTAAACCAATATGCATGATACGGTACATAGGCCTACAAGTCAATAAACAGTGTTATTACGCTTCATTGCAGGTGTAGATCATACACACAGCTCGATAATGCTTGTTTAAAACCTTTACAGTAATATTGTTACGACCGCAATAGCACACTCTGGACATAACCGCAGCAAATGACGTCAAACACAATGTCGGTCAAGACGGCGTCCGAACAGTCATCTGTATAGGATTAACTTGCCACCTATATTTGCTATCTACAGGACAGTTACATACCAGTGCCTATGATCATGTTCTGACGCTAGTCATTTAACAATTTCTCAATGGGTGTGCATTGAACCATCAAGAGTACAGACATCCGCTACGCTAAGAGTCTAATGCAGTGTGATCCCTCAAGCGACTATGTTTACATGTGCTTGCACTTAATGCAAAGGTCAACACAGGATAAGGTAATTAGTAATAGTCATTTGACAATAAAACTGTATAATTACAATAACATTATGATCTGAACAATGTACAAAACTAAACATTCAATCTTAACTCTAATTACAATTGCTTTATACACAATTAAAAAAGTTTAGACATATCTAGGTAATTAATACATCAACTATAGACACTAACTTAGACATATCTCATAAATATTCCAATCACATGGCATAATTTAGGCTAAATACAATTCATGTCATAGGTCTAATGCTAAATCTAACAAAAATATAAACTGAATAGGGCAAAACACAGCAAAGTCATAGATAGTATTCCCAGGCCTCTGTAAAGTCTAAAATTCTAAAATCTGTATGTTTTACAATATAATAGGTGCTTCAAATAAATGATTACAAGTATAAAATATATATAACATAAAGGTTATTGCAATAATATTGTCTATACTTTGTTCACACAAATATCCCCCGAAGCAGGGGTCAAATTACTTTACAAAAACATTTGTGTGTGAAAAAATCAACATTCGTCAGCTATCCATATTGTTTAATCATTCGTGGAATTTTGTAGCCATAAGTTGGTTAGTCTGAATATTTATAGAAAACATAGCAAATCATTGTGCATAATTAATACTTATATATAATCTAGTTGAATATTTATACAATATATAGATAATCAATGTGCATAATTAATACATATATAATCTAGCTTCTGCCTAACAGACTGTTTATACAATATATATAGATAATCATTATTATTATTATGTTTACCTAATCACTAGACAGTAATCAATGTGAATAAATAATACCTATATATAATCTAGCTATTGTTAGGTTGAATTACAATATGCTTATCTAACCACTTTACAGAAATAATACAAAATTAATCTATTAGCGTTTGTCAAGTTGAATATTTACAGTGCGTGGCTACTCGCTCATGCGTGGAAGCTTGTAACCGTAAGGCAGTGTGTTGTACCCGTCGTCCTCGTCCAACTTCCTCTTTGCACCAGTTAACCTGAAGATTTTACTTTCTGACGTGGTGATGACGTCACGATCTTCTGTGCGGCGTATCCTATCACTGGTGGTTACGATAGGATCGCTACCCTCCAAAACCATCCGCTTCATCGATTCAAAATTGACCGAGGCTGATGTGCCGAGATTGAGAGTCAGGCCCTTGACCTTGCACACGGTCACGTGTTTGTTTTTATTTGTAGACCATACTTTGTAGGCGTAGACCTTAGGACCTCCAGAGACGAATTCGGTAATGTAGGAACCAGAGCCGTATTCCGAGAGCTCGTCAGTCATCTGGCCTAAATAATCTCCAGTCACCACTCTTGGCAATCCCTCCCTATGAAGGTATACCACACTGTCTGTATCCTTGTAGATAAGTTGAGGGCCGAGAGCGTCCATATATTCGTAAAGCTTTAACCGGGCATGAGCAGTGGTGTAGACGGCCAGCACAACGTTGACGGTGGGCAGTATCTCGCAAACGTCATCCGAAAACTGCCAATTCACAACCAATACTTCTTCGTTTACTTCCTGAATGTGGTTGACGTCAATGGATGGGCTCTGTAGCATTTTGAACAGTTCCTGAGGCTGCCTGATAATCGACGTTTTAGTCTGGTTCTCCCTCTGTCCAAATTTTCCCCAAAACGAGTTCAACATTAGTTTGGCCAGTGAGCGGGATCCTTCGTTTTTGGCGATCTTTGTTTGGTCCAAACGGACACCCTCGTTGGTGAAATAATCCTCCACATACTGGGCCCTGTCCTCTTCATTTTTGCACCAGCCGGGGTAGCCTGACGCTTCCTGTTTCATCTTTAGAAATTTATTAATAAAATCCTTAAACAGGCCGTCGTTCCCTGATGCCATCTCGTACTGCCACATCTCGTGCATTTCCACAACAACATAGCCCTTCTCTACCGCCTTGCGTATCTCGTCCATGGTCCATGTGCCCGTCAGAGCCCGCTCGTCCTCCGTATGGTCGCAATCGCCTGGATTGAGAGTTTCGCCGCATGTCCGACATAGTACAAACATCAGCTTATTATTCATCTTTAGCGGCAATACGGGGTGGTAGAGCGATGTAGGCGGCAGAATTGTGCACTTGAGCAACCCCTCGGCGCTCATCCCCAGTTTCCTGCATTCGTCGTTGCCGACGGCCAACTTTGGATGTCCAATCGGGTATTTTCCATACTTGCATACCCAAGGGTAGAGGGAACACACGTCGGCGTACTGGATGGTTTCGTCCTCTTTAGCGGCGCAGTAGGTCTTTATATTTCCCGTCCTGCCGCCGAAGAATGCGTGGCGAGGGTTGAGAGGCGCTGCGTTGAGGACGGGGTGGTTGTCGAGGTAATCCATGGACTTGTCGTCCTTCTTCTGCTGCCTAAATACACACTCCCACATCTCGATGACCTGGTAGCCGGCCTGTGCGATTTTAGCGTTCTTGGCCCTTGTCCTTTCGAGGCGTGCGTTGTGCGTGTCCGCCGGATCGTCCTCCAGGGCGGCGTCACGTCCGTTGGGGAAGCACTTGGGGCAGCCGTGGAACCAGCATCCTTGGAACTCGTACACGGTGTTTGTCTCTGTGCACAGCCCGTCGACCTTTAGGCCGTCGACCTTCATCTCTCGGCCGTTACCTGCATGACTTATTCGCAGGTTGCCCTCTGTTTCGAGCCACAACAACCATTGCAGAGCGATATACGATTGTTTATCGGCCAGGCGGTAGCCAGCCTTTGGTAGTATGGCTATGGTGTTTGGTTTTAGAAAGTTCCTTCTAAACGCCAGGTTACATGCGCTGGCGATAGTCACCGCCTCTAGAAACGGATCGACATTGCACTCTTGTAGGAAACAGGCCCTGAATTTCAGGCACGCCTGTGCCAGGATCTCCACGTCCGATAGGCAGTACTCGAATATCTCCTTTTGAAAGTCAAAGACGTACTCGTTGCGCACCTGCTCGTCGTGCCATCGTGTGAACTCTTCGTGATTCTTGTCAAACATGGAGTCGGGGCAATAGTACTCTTTGGCAGGCATGGGGCCTACATACGTTTGGTTTGCCAACGTGTTGAACAGGTGCGGAAAATATCCCTTCTTCTTTTCCGGAGGCAGATCGAAAGCTTTAGGCAGTTTTGATAGAGCCATAGGCATGTAGTTGAGAGAGTCAATGAACTTTGTGTTATCAATCTCCATGAGGATGACCTTGGTACCTCGCATAATCAGTTCGGGTGTAAACTGTGTCTCTTCTATCACGTACTTTAGGATAAACTGGAAGTCAAAGGCCTGGCCGTTGTGAGCGATAACAATCACCTTCTTGTACGCCTTTCGCACTTCCATAACGTACGCCATGAACCCGTTGATGGGATCCTCTCTGAACACTCTGGTTCTATCCGTGCACTGTAGGCAGGCGCCTCCTCCGTTCATACACATCCAACAGTATTGCTGGGATACACACAGGTTGACTCGATGCACACGAGCGTCGTTAATAACTTCGTCTTGTCGAGTTTCAAGATCAAAAAAGACAAACAGAAAGTTGGTTGATAGCGGGCGACGTGTATCAATTCTCATGTAGCACAGATGGCCTGCAGGCATGTAATCCTTACACACTTTACAATAGTTTTCGCCGCACACGTGAGGAGTTTTTCTACCCTTCTTTAGAATGTATCTATTACAGTCTGGGCACTTTCTTATAGCCCGGCATACGCTTTTCATGTGCGCCTTAAAGCATGCTCTATTTTGAAATTGTCTATTGCAGTCGCCGCACAGGATGCCTTCGTCTTCAAGCACACATGGCGGGGTCCTCTTGCATGAGTTGCATTGGGCTGAGCATCTATGGCACATGCGATCATCGTATGGAACATGACACAATTCGCAATAGTATTTACAAGCGAACGCACCTGTCAGACTTGTAACAACATTATAGTGGTTGGCGTGATATAACAAGTTTAACTTATGCTTGGGATTCTGAACGTCGCCTTCAAAGTAGATATCACGACCTTTGCTGCCGTAATTGTAGACGGTGATTTTATAATCGGCGAGTAAATCTTGAAACTGTTGCAGCTCTCTAATGCCTGCACCACCTTCTCCTATCTGCACCCCTGCGTCAGTCATTAGCTGTTTTGCTCTGTTGGTTTGACGTTTGCACCTGTCCCTACACACAAGCTTGTACTCTGGGTCTCTTGACGCATGCGCTATAGCTACAACCAGAGCACGGGGTAAACAGAGGTTGTCTGTGTTTTTAATCGTAACAATTCCTTTCCTACAGTGCGATTCTTCTACGAAGTTATTATACATTCCAGGTCTTACACGACTGCGCCCTCGCCCTACAGGTACTTTGACCTTGGTACAGGTCACTCTGAAGGTGTCGTCGGCTTTGAATGTATTTGCGTTACTCTGGATTATTGAGCCTAGGATGTTAAACAGGGCGTCCACAGTTGTCGCAGAGGCAGCTCTAAATGCAATATATCCAGGGGCGTGGTTTCGGAGATTTAGGCTCTGCATGGTAAAGCCCAATTGCATGTCTTCGGTAGCGTTGTTCTTCATCGTCTCTAGGATTTCCTCTAGCCCTCGTCTCACCCACATCAGCTCGTTTTCCGTGGCTGGTACGGGGTTAAAGTTGAATGTCACTCTAGTACCGTTCAAACGGAATTTCCTTACATATGTCTGTTCTGTTGATACAACACGTACGGCCATTTTACAGATACAATTCACTACAATGGATCTTAAATTAACACAGGTATATTCAAATTGATTCTATGTGAAATAGTTTTGAGAAAATAACTAGAATAAGATTACTAAGATTGACAATGGTATATGTTGAACAATTTAAAATTAAATCTAGTTGTTTGCTAATACTAACAATTGTTAGATAATTATTAAAATATTGTGATTAATTTGTTTTCATAAATATTCAGATCAACAATGATATTAGATTATACGAGTTATTCGACTCACAAGTCGCAATGAATAGCGATTGCTTTAATATAGGCTACAGATTTCCCACGAGAAAAGTAACAAAAGATAGCTTACCAGAATGTTTCTTCTTCCAAAGCTGTATGGCAAGTATTGTTTTTCGCGATGAGATTTATATTTCATAGACGCCTGCCCCTCCATACCAAATGGAATCTCCCGCCGAGATTAATAGAGATCGGTCCATCTCGAATGGACTCGTCCACCCCTCTCGGATGGACTCTTCCACAGCTATTTGTTTACTTTTTACTAGCATGCGTAATAAATCGATACGTTTGTTGACACAATTACAATAGCCTTGTCTCACAACACGGATGTGCGGTTTATAGCGGTCACCAGGTGTCTTTGCGGTTCTATGCGTTATCTCTGCATGGTTGCACATGTAGGTTAGGCTTGTTCACTCAGGCTTTGTTACACTGTTTCACCTTTAGAGGTGGGCTATACTCTATATGTTTTTTGATAATCTGTAGCGCGGGTCGCTAGCTAGTCATGGATCATAGCCCACTGTTTTGTTTAGCAATCAACCTGTGGCCCACGTTACCTGGGTTCCCTGGGTGGGCCCTGGGATCATTCGAGCGTTGATATTTCATATATTAATCAATTATATCTCGCGATATCACCCACGTTGGTAGCCACCTCAGGGGCAGATCCTGAGACTGTCCGTGGGGTAGGTTGTTACACCTATTAGAGTTTCCAATAACCACCTCTAGACGTAGTCACCCCCGATTCCATGCTCATGGTCTTTCAGAGCCGCCTCTCGTCCATAACATCCCCCAGAGATGGTCCTGTTTGTTGCTGAGATCGCCCAATCTACTAAGGTTAGGTTAGATACAATTCGGCTAGCGGGGTTTTCCAATAACTACATCTAGACGTAGTCTATGATCAAGGTCATTCAGGGCTGCCTTCGTCCATAATAACCCCCAGGGATGGTCCTGAACGTAGCTAATGTTGCCCTTGTAATTAGTAGTATGTTAGGTTAGATACAATTTGGCTAGCGAGGTTTTCCAATAACTACATCTAGACGTAGTCACATACACCCTACAGTCTATGATCAACACCATGGGGTGGTCCTGAACGTAGCTAAGATCGCCCTTGTAATTAGGAGTATGTTGGGTTAGATACAATTTGGCTAGCTTAGGTTAGTTGTTTGGAATTTATTTTTTTTCCATTTACCGCCCCTCTAGGCTTGGTCAAAACCACCCTTAGGGGTTGGGTGAGGGTCGGCGTCAGGCCTCTGCATCATCCAAAACTACCCCTATAGTCCTAGGTTACGCACCCTATCGGACAAAGCACATGTTCCAATATTTTATCGAAAATCGCCCCACCCCCAATCTACCCCCGGAGCATCCGCCGGGGAAGGTCCTGACGTAGCTAGGGTCACCCCCTACACTTAGGTTGGGTTAGGTTGGATACAATTTGGCTAGCTTAGGTTAGTGGCTTGGAGTTAAATTTTTTCGAAATACTACCCCCTACCCCTCTAAACGTGGTCAAAGCCACCCCTAACGCTGGGATCCGGTAGGCAATGACCTCCTGCGTCATCCGAAACTACCCCTACAGTCCTGGGTTACGTAGCGGCCGATTTTTTTTTTTTTTTTCGAAAAACTACCCCCTACCCCCCTGAACGTGGTCAAAACCACCCCTTGGTCTAGGGTCACGGCCAGGATGACCTTGAGCATCATCCAAAACTACCCCTATAGTCCTAGGTTACGTAGCGGCCGAGTTTAGGGGTGGGCGCGCTATTCTGGGGCCAGTTCTACTGTTATTGTTACGTTCTAGATCAATGTTATATTTACGTTCTAGATTAATGTTGGTGTTAAGTTCTAGATCAAAGTTGTAGTTCAGTTCTAGAAAAATATTGCCATTAGGTTCTAGATCAATGTTGTTGTTAAGTTCTAGATCAGGCGCGTATCCAAGGGGGGGCGATGGGGCGATCGCCCCCCCAACCCTCAAGAATTTTGGGTTAAAAATCGACAATATATTATTAAATTAGGACTTTCTATTAAATTAGACTTTTACTTAAGTTAATTCGTCTTTTATTGTAAATAAAAAATAAAATTGTAATTTTTAATTTGAAAATATGACGCGTTACCTCGGCATACCCTCGTAAACGTCTAAACGTTTTAACAACAGATAGCGCTAGTGAAGCTTAGTCTCGAACATATGATTTTCAATACGTAATTTTGCAAGCGTAATATTCGCAGTTGACTCCGGTTGTTCGTGTTGGAAAAATAACTACTTATATTAATTAATAAACCATTTTTATAATAATAGCTTATTATAAAATTAATAATATTCTCTAGCCATAAGTGTTATCGAAACTGGAATAATTATTTATTAAAAAGTCTAATTTGCTACGAATCTTTATCACGTTACCGATTTCTAACGCAAGCGAAGAAAGAACTTTTTCTGTTCTATGTTTTTACATACACGCACGCGCGCGCGTGCACACACATACACACACATATTATATATATATATATAATGCATCGATCGCCCCCCCCCCCAAAGCAAGTCGCTGGATACGCGCCTGTAGATGTGTTGTTGTTAAGTTCTAGGTCAGTGTTGTTGTTAAGTTCTAGATCAATGTTTTGATAAGTTCAAGGTGAGTGTTGTTGTTACGTTCTAGATCAATGTTGCTCTTAAGTTCTAGATCAATGTTGTTACGTTATAGAACAATGTTGTTTTTAAGTTGTAGAACAATGTTGCTATTACGTTCTTGAACATTGTTGTTGTTAAGTTCTAGAACAATGTTGCTGTTAAGTTCTAGATCAATGTTGTTGTTAAGTTCTAGATCAATGTTGTTGATAAGTTCTAGGTCAGTGTTGTTGTTAAGCTCTAAATGTGTTGTTGTTAAGTTCTAAGTCAGTGTTTTTGTTAAGTTGTAGATCATTGTTGTTGATAAGTTCTAGAACAATGTTGTTGTTAAGTTCTAGAACAATGTTACTATTAAGTTCTAGATCAATGCTCCTGATAAGGTCTAAATAATGTTGTTGTTAAGTTCTAGAACAATGTGGCTTTTAAGTTTAAGATCAATGTTGTTGTTAAGTTCTAGATGTTTTATTGTTAAGTACTAGATCAGTGTTGTTGTATAGTACTCGATCAATGTTGTTGATAAGTTCTAGATGTTTTGTTGTTAAGTTCTAGGTCAGTGTTTTTGTTAAGCACTAGGTCAGTGTTGTTGTTAAGTTCTAGATCATTATTGTTGATAAGTTCTAGAACAATGTTGTTGTTAAGTTCTAGAACAATGCTGCTATTAAGTTCTAGATCAATGTTGCTGTTAAGGTCTAGACAATGTTGTTGTTATGTTCTAGATCAGTGTTGTTGTATAGTTCTAGATGTGTTGTTGTTAGGTTCTAGGTCTGTGTTGCAGTTAAGTTCTAGATCAATGTTGCTGTTAAGTTCTAGATCAATGTTGTTGTTAATGTCTAGACAATGTTGTTGTTAAGTTCTAGACCAATGTTGCTGTCAAGTTGTAGATCAATGTTGTTGTTAAGTTCTAGATCAGTGGTGTTGTTAAGGTCTAGACAATGTTGTTGTTAAGTTCTAGATCAATGTTGTTGTTAAGTTCTAGATCAGTATTGTTGTTAAGGTCTAGACAATGTTGTTGTTAAGTTCTAGATCAATGCTGTTGTTAAGTTCTAGATCATAGTTGTTGGTAAGTTCTAGGTCAGTGTTGTTGTTAGGTTCTAGATCAATGTTGTTGTTAAATTTTAGAACAATGTTGCTGTTAAGGTCTAGAAAATGTTGTTGTTATGTTCTAGAACAATATTGCTTTTAAGTTCTAGATCAATGTTGTTGTTAAGTTCTAGATGTGTTATTGTTAAGTTGTAGGTCAGTGTTGCTGTTAAGTTCTAGATCATTGTTGTTGATACGTTCATATTAGTGGTCTTAAGTTCTAGATCAATGTTGCTGTTAAGTTTTAGAACAATGTTGCTGTTAAGTTCTAGATCAATGTTTGCTAGAATGAATACTCTAATACCTTTTGAAATTTTTATGCTTTTGTTGATAATTATTTTAATCTTTTTGCTGTTTTATTGTAAGTTTTGCACAGTGGGTTTCTATATACGTTTGATTTTATGTATGCATTGAATTTTGCTTCATCTTCCTTTCAGTAATCATCTATGAGGTGCCTTGCACAGTGACTGTATTTGATTCTAAATATTCCGTTGCTATTATTAGATTGTTCAATTTAGTGTTACGCATTTTATTTATAATTGTGATTTCAGCTTTTAAAATAAAACTTATATTTATTTTTCAGAGTAGTTTTTGATTCTGTTTATTTGAGGTCGAACTTTTGTAAATGTAGTTCCTACCTTGTTTGCTGGTTCAATTGCTCTTTTCGTTCATTAGAATTATTTATTTCATTTGTAATTTTATTTCATGTACTGATATATAGTCTAAGCACGTTTATGTTGTAATTCAGTAGTCTATTATAAAATATTTTGAGTTAAAAAAATATCAACAATTTATACACACACACACACACACATATATATATATATATATATGTCTCAATTTATCATATATAGAAATTATGTATAATTGTATACAATTAACATATAGAATATATTATACATTAATAAATTTGTTGAGCCTTGTGGACTAATGATTACCATTAATCTTCAGAAGTAACTCATTAGAAAATTAATTTTAATCGAAATGTGCATAAAGTAATTGTAAATAAATGATTTCCGTACTGTGGCTAGTGGGTTTTATTTATTTAGTTAATATATTATACATTTTTAACATACTTATATATATATATATATATATATATATATATATATATATATATATATATATATATATATATATATCACTACAGATATGTTGGACCTAATGACTAAGGACATTATGTGTTTATTAACTGTCGATATTGCTGGTGAAGTTATAAATTTCAGCTGTAAATTGCAGTTGGTTGTAAACAAACCGATTATCCAGGCGCCAAGGAAAAGGGTAGAACCCAATATTTGTGTATATCAGTATCTAAACCTAATGATTATCAAAGGAAACGGTAATATTGTAAAGTTAATGGAACGTTATGTAGATAATAAATATTTTAATTTTTACTAAAAACACTGTTAAATGTTTAAGTGACATAAATATGCCACACTTGCATATAGTAACACTTTTAGTTAGACTAAGAGCTCACCTGGAGAGATAATGAATTATTATGAATATTATTTTTATTAGCTTTTTTATTCGATTGCGTTTTTTAAGGAACTTTCTTGTATTTATACTTTGTATTTTGGAAAATTTCATATTATAAAGTATAATTGTTAAATGAACATATTCTTATACGTTTTGTGTAGAATTAAAAAGTTATGAGTGTAAAATAGCTGAGCTTAACAAGTAGAGCCTGAGACACAATAAGCAACAACAAATATAACTGATTTACTATAAAGTTAACTTAGTGTTTCCTGCAAAAATATTACCTATTTCAACAAAATACACAACCTATTATTGGTTTATACAGTGTGTATTTTTCAATGACAAATACTTTGTAGCTATTTATTGCTAAAGACAAAATGGAATACAGTGCAGCAAATTATAGCTTGTTTACAATAACAAGTTTCATTAACGTTACCTTCATTTGTTGACTATATAAATTGTGTGGTCACCTTAGCTCAATATTTAGCCAAATTTAACGTTGCCGAATGAAAACAAGTAAACATATGCTCTGAATTCATTTATGTTCAAACATAATTTTAAATTAATCTCAATAACATTATTATAAATATACAGAAGTACCCAATTACCAATTGTTATAGTGCATTCACAGTAACATGTTTTTTAAATAGATGAAACTATACGATATTACTGTTGTAAAGGTCGTAGTTAAAATCTTACAACAGAAACTTATAAAAATGTTTATAGTTAAAAAATTGTTAAAAATGAATACTATTTACGAAAGATTATATTATACCATAATAATAATAATAATAATAACAATAGGGCCAATAATAACAAAAACTATAACAATTTGTTTTCTGTGGAGGTTGAAATCATACCCACTAGCCCTTCCTCCTTTCCGGCCCTTTGTAGACTGACCAGGTTATCACTTTATTACCCTTCTCCTCTGCCAGAGGTCCCTAAATTTCCCCAGTGGTTTCTATTTCTATAACTGATCCTATTTGGTTTAGTCACTGAGCTTGATCTCGACCATCTTCCTGTCTCATTTTAGTCCACAGTTTCCTCTCGATAAATGTCGCTATCTCTATCCAGTTGGATGCACTATTCACCATCGTGTCTACAATGTTGTCCGGGTATATTGGGCCGACGTCGATTTCCGGCGTTGATCTTTTCACTTACCACCTTCTGCACACAAAGAAGGGTTGTCGGCTGATCCTTCATAACAATGAGAGAGGTTGGGCTATCCCTCTTTCCCATTTTATATAAACAGGCATATTAAGAACTGTGTTGTGTAGCAGTTTACACTTACTGGGGTATTTTAGTGTAATGGCATAGGTTTTTGATTAGCCTGGCTGTCCATCTTTCGATGCACTCCGTAGACCATCTTTCCTGCAACTTGGCCATTCTCGACCTTCTCGCTTCCTGTTTGTTATCCCATTCGTTCATATTGTTTCGCCACTCTGCAATGGTCTTTTTCTCTAGTGTCAGCAGGGCGATAGGAAATATTCCTGCCATCACAAGAGCCGCCGATTCAGAGACCGTTCGATAAAAACACTCTTTGTTTGTGCCCCCGTTCTCTTCACCGAGGCCATCCGCCTTCTATACCTCTCGATTTAGTCGTGTTTAGAACTAATCAGTCATGTTTATTCTGATTGGTAGTTTAGCACATCTAGAAACCAAATAATATTGTATGTTTTTCGGACAATTTATGTTCACCTGATGCGTAGCACTCGTCTTCCTCCGTTAATGTTTCTGCTGTAGGATGCACAAAATTTGTATTGCTACAGTAAAACTTTCACTTTACGTTAGATGCAGTTATTTTACTTCTTGTTTTAATATATGCACGATTATTAACAAAAAGAAGGCGTGGACATGTGGAATATTTTTTTTTTGAGATATTTTAATAAAGATTTTCCAACCTGAAGTTTTTACTTGATTAATTTTATTCAAATTGATAATTGATTTCGTTTACAAAATTTAATATTCTGAACAATTTCCTCTCCAATAAGTGAAAGTTGTACCTAACAACTGTAACAACTGTGGTTTGTTTTTTCATAGAAGGAATTTAGGGACTTAACAAATCTCTAAGGGAGGTATTTTTCATTTAACAATTATTTATTTATTCATGTGGAAGAAATTTGATTTATAACAATGTATATTTATAGTTTTTAGGTATTTCAAAACTGCAATTATCTTAGTCAGTGAGTAATATCTCTAGACTTTACGTATTATTTTATATTTCGTGAACAATATGATCAGTATTTATCATAAAATAATTTTACATCTTATAATATAATTTGTACAAAATATTTATAATTTGTGAAGATACCTATTAGGCTGTTTATCGATATACACATTTCGTTATTGAAATTTAAAACTCATTGCTTAAACACTATAAATAACACAAATAAATACGTACACAAAAATCACAAATTAATCATTTTTCAACTCAGAAAGGGTTTTAATGACAACGCCATCATCATCAGTGAGTGTTGCAACTTTAAACTATAGCGTACAGCTGAAGTTGAAAGTTAAATTTATGAGTTAATAAATAATTTTGTGTGACGTTTTCGCACATCATTTTTTTGTATTAAAATAACCTCACAGGCTAAGCTCAAAGAAGGGTTGTATAAATAAAAATAACCGACATTATAATACAGTATTATCGAATATTGAATATGTTCTTATCTACACGCTGATCATACTATACGCTTATCTTAATTAACAACATATTTTTATATTAAAGTCTACAATGTCGTTTTAAAATTGTTCCTTTAATTTAAATATTTGAATAGGTTATAATATTTGACATTGTATTTACTTTCCTAATTCTTGCTAAATATTGTTACAATAGCAATACGTTTTCTATATTACTTGTTATGTCGTAAACCTAACCTGACCAGATAAGTTTAACAATACAATAAATATTTAATTCATTGGTTAATCGTTTTAAATATTACCAAATCATTATAACTATATTACCACAAAAGAGATCTTAAAGCTTTTATAGCTATCATTTTTTCCTTTAAAATGTTTTTGACGACGACACGATGCCAATACAGATTTTTTCAAATATTATTTCAATAATAAATTTAATTAATTATTTTTAATAATTAATTTCGCTTTCTATTTCGCCACCTAATATTGCGATTCTCTCATATATATATATATATATATATATATATATATATATATATATATATATATATATTGATATTAATTGTAATTATTAAAAAAAAGTAACTAAAATCATTTTTGTCATTTTACTTGTTATTAGGGTAACTTAGCTGACCAGATAGATTTACATAGTAAACACCTAAAACACTGAGCATATCGTTTTAAAACTTAACATACTAATACGTTTACTTAAATCCGAACGAGTATTTAATTTTAAAGTTATACGTTTTTCGTGTTGACAGTTTACATTTACAATGACATATATGTGAAAGTACATAAAAATACTAATTTAGTAAAGAACCTTTTGAATATGAACATATTTAACCCTACAACTTTGATGCTGCTACTCCAATATTTACCCTAAAACTCTCATTTGATAAAGTTCACATAGTGCAAGCAAAAACATAGTCTAGCACCATCTGAAGCTTTTAACGCCGCGACCGTATAAAGTTTTATTCCCTCCGATAAAAAAAGCAATCAGGAAAAATCATATTGGTTTAACTAAATATATTAGTTAAAATCGAAATCTTGTTGCTGTTCATGACGAGCTGGTTGTTATTCTTATTACGTTATATTAGTAACTATTAGTAACTATATTAGTTATTATGTTATATTAGTAAGTATAATGTTTTGGCATTATCTTTCTTAAAAATTTCGTTTATATTTATTTATTATTGATTTCGAAAATAATAACTCTAATAAAAAGTTTAAACATAATTTCCAGTTTAAAGCATGGATTTTTAACATTTTTTCTTGGGTTCAGTTTGTATTTTGAAATATTCTAAATAATATACACATTGGGACAAATTGAATATTAAGTTAATTCTAAATAATATATATATATAACACAATTTATAAAATAAAATATTTACCCTGAACTGGATACTGTTATTAAACGAAAAGCTTTGAATTGTATAATACAATAAAATATTCCTGTATTTGTTTCAACTTTTATTTTTTCAGACACACGAATATATATAAAAGAATTGATGTTATTAAAATACAAGAATTATTTAATAATTTGTAACAATAAATCATAAATACACACACACCCACACACACCCCCCCCCCCCCACACACACACATTCACTCACGCACGCACGCACGTACGCACACCCACCCACCCACACACACACACACACACACACACGCACGTACGCACACCCACCCACCCACCCACACACACACACACACACACACACACACACACACACACACACACACACACACACACACACACACACACACACACACACACACACACACACACACACACGCACACACACATACATACATATATACACACATACACACACACACACACACACACACACACACACACGCACACACACACATGTACACACACATACACACACACACACACACGAACTTAAAAATTAAGAACGTTTTCGGGTAAAATTTGTTGTATTAAATTAGTATCTAAAACGATATCGGTATTTTAGTTGTTTATAATAAAATAAATGTATCTGGTCAGGTGAATTATCTCCAGAATATTATAATAATATTTCTTGCAAACATATCAATATGCGAAATAAATAGAAGGCGTACACAGAACTCATAAATTATTATTTATTTACTCCTACGCGTTTCAATGACAAAGTCATCGTCATAAGTGACTGTTGCTACTAGAAACTCTATCTTACAACTATGTTGCGACTTAACTGGGTTGTAAGTTAGAATTTGTAGTAGCAAGACTCACTGATGATGACGACTTTGCCATTGAAACGGGTATTAGTCAATGAATGATTAATTTGTGAGTTTTATATCTGTCTCTTATTTGTTTTAACATAACCTTACAAGCTAAGTGCAAAGAATAGTTGTATAAGTTATTATGATCTACGTTACATCTGTTAAAAATATAATTAACCAGCTAAGATATATAAATAACTAAGATTTTAAAATTATTTCATAATTTGACTAGCACATTGAGTTACAGCGTTATAGATAGGATTAAATTTCAATGCTTGTTTTTACAGCACATATTTGCATTTAGGCTTAAGTCTTCTCACCTGAAGCTACAGCCTAATATTTGAAGATACGCCCCAATACCTGAATTCAGTGATCGGTTTATTAAAACAACATTATTGAGTTTGAAATAAAGTAGGATTTATTAAATGATG
This sequence comes from Prosapia bicincta, assembly GCA_036971475.1. NCBI lineage: Eukaryota > Metazoa > Arthropoda > Insecta > Hemiptera > Cercopidae > Prosapia > Prosapia bicincta. Next base: position 13,933,788 of record JBAIZL010000006.1, on the reverse strand, counting down.
TTTTAAGATGTTCGTTAATTAGCGACAAGAATTACTAGGTGATTCTTGGAATTATTGAAATAATAAATTAATTATTAATTAGAACTAATGAAATAATATAAATTATGTTATTCGAGTTCCTACTGGTGTCATGACTTTATAGTTATAGAATGGATGAGATGCAAATTTAATTACTACAGTCATAGGGAGAATCTTTTGAGACCCGGGTTCATATGTGACTGATAAGGTGGCTGGTAGTCTTCTTCCATTTGCAGAATAACGAATATGAATGGTTTATAAAACTAGGTTATTTTATGAGGAGTGTCGGTAACTTGTGGCGATAATCAGAACTAAACGGACATTTTCTGCTAAAATTCATTGCCTAGGTTACGTTTTATGTAAATAAAAATAAGTTTAAACCCCAATGTAAATTTGTTTTATAGCTTAATAGTAATTTAAAATTTTGGATGCAGAAAATTTTATGAGTTTAAACTAATGGAATATAAACACACCTTTGCTCACAATTTCAAACTGGCATACATACACAAACACATACTCATTTTGTCGAACAACGATCCAAAACCCCACGTCACAGAAATCCTAAACATCCTCCAAACAATTACTAAACTAAAATATTTCACACAAAATTTAAATTTCTATTCACAACCAGATGACCTACTCATTTCCTAAGCAGTATCCTAAGCGAAATTTCCTACAACACATAGAGAACACCAAGATGCTCGCGAACAATACGCAAGCACATAAAATCATTCACTGGCACAGATAAGTCGATGATATCATAACAATATACAGAGGCAAGACCTGATAATGCGAAAAACTAATCACCCACACTAATAACATACACCAAATTGGAACCAACCTATTCCTAAACTTCATTGACCTCACCATAACAAAAACCCACACACACAAAAACACAGCTTCAAGATTTATATTTCAAGAAAATGACAGACATACATATCGACAGCATCTCAAAGCAACCTATTAAACACAAACACACTGCTTCAGAACCATGCTTCATAAACTTAAAGAAGTTCAGAAAACATAAACAAAGAACTAGACACCATTGAATATTTAACATACACAAATGGATACAACACCACAACAATAGACAAACTATGGCAAAATATACAAAAAAGGACTAAAATTAACACTATAGGGAGGGAAAACAAATACATCACAATGCCATACATAAACAGGGCATCAAATAAAATATACCACAAATTTCAAAAATAGGATACAAAATAGCATACAAAACTAAAAACAAACTACAAAACAAAATACAAAATGACACCAACAACAAAGATAAACTACCCAGGCTAATTCTAAGATAAACTGCAACAAAGTCTGTATTGGGCAAACACGTCGCGCTTCAAACAAAGAGCCGAGGAACTCTCAAAAACACCTAAACAGAACACTAACTCAGAATTCTCCAACTACCTAAAAAAATAGACACAAATACACAGACATTTAAAATAAACTAGAAATCTTACACATCAACAAAAAAGCACCACATCTCACCACACTATAATCATATGAAATTTACAAACACGTAAAATACAAACATAATAAACGAACAAACAAAATACAAATCACACATACTCTTGGATACTATCGGAAACCTGCCTTTAAAACCGACACCACTTAACCTAACAACAACTCCAAACGGAAAATTTAAACACTGATGAAAATCACCACGGAGCGATCGAACACGTTGTCTCAGTAAGTTTTTGTTCAGATAGTCATAAAATAACGTAAAAGTGGTTATTCAAGTTTCAATGAACGTAATGGACTACAAAATTCAAAAGTAATAAAATAAATATTTTAAAGAAATTCATGGAACGTTTTTTTATAAAAATATGAATATATTTAAAATTTTCTATAATTAAATAGACTCAAAGTGTCGTATTAGATCCTAATAAGGGGATATTTGTTACAAATTCTTATAGGGAAGAATTTTATCTGCCATTTTATCCCCAGTAAAGACATTTCCGCGTATTCGTTGGATGTAAGATTTTATACAAGTTGGGAACAACTATAAGGAAGAACATAAATCTCCTACCCAAAGGGAATAACGCAAAGCCGACCTAACAAGCTCTAATGTACGCCGCTGCAGTCTTGTTATATTTTATACTCCGTTCAGTCGCGGGAAGGTGGATAACATTTATACAAGAAACCTCTATTATAGTATGTCTTCACACTATCAGTGAATTTGCAAGAGAATATCCAATAATTTCCACTTTGTAACAGTGCAAACACTTTTGTGAATTGTTATGTTTGTAAAATAAGAAGTATACAAAAGACTTGTATATTTAAATTACGAAATAAAAATTCTAATATTTAATTTTAGTATTAATGGATAATATATACAAATCACGCTAAAACTAAATATTTTACTTTTAAATTTGTACTACCTTATATTGAAATTACCTAGATCTGATTATAAAAAATGTTTTTAAAGAGTACGACCCAATACCATCTGTGTAATTATTTATTTAAATTAATAATATCTTCCCTATTAATTAGTTTTAAACCTTGATTTGTCAAATCAAAACAGTGTGGAATCTATATGAAACTAAACCTTCAGAATCTATATGAATTTATATGAAAAAGTTTAAATAACAGTTTCAACAACAGTTTTGTCTTCCTCAGTGACGATTACATTTTCAGTATAAAACTGTATTAACAGCCCCTAAGGGTGAGATAGTTTTTGTTGAAACAAATTTAACTGAGGTTAAACTCTAACCATAAGAATTTATAGCTTTTGTGTTAAATTTAATCCTATACTTACTAGTTATTTATGGTTTTATACTGAAAAAAAACGAAAAACCGGATAACTTTATAATAATTTATAATTATTTATATATATTAAAAGCTAAAGAAATAGTACACAATATCAAGAGCACAGTGGTACAATATATCACAATAAAAAAACATTGGAAATAACCCCCATAACATAAAAATATTCAAAAATAACAAATAAAATAAGTTACATAAGATTAATCCCTTATGCACATATCGATGACCATGTCATCGTCATCAGAGGGTCTTATTACAAAATTACAATCTAGCTAACAACAAGTTACAAACTAGAGTGATGATCAGAGTAATAGAGCCATATGCTGTATAGTATATATGTTCATTTTTCTGCATTATGTTAATCCCTCTAATAATTATTATGATTGCATAATCCATCCAATATGAAATAACAAACACTGATAGAATTAAATTTCCAAAAATATTATATTATAAAACCATAACATTTTAATAATGGAATAAACATATGAAATATTTCATAGCTGATAATAAAAGAAGGAACCATTTAATAAGCATAAGAATAAAAGTTTACTTGTATTTATAAAATATTAACTGGTTTCTACACATAATCAATATACGATATAATATTACGCACGGGTGCACATGTACACGCATGAGCTAGCCTAATAATGTGAACATCAGGAATGTAGGGCATGTTTGGACACGTTTCCTTTGCCACAACAAGTAATATAATTAATAATTTGATAGTCAATTCCTACTAAGGTCAACAAACAATTTTTTTTCTTAGTTACTTTTGAATAAATAATTAAACCTAATATAAATAAAATAACAAAACCTATGCGTTAAAACAGCTGTTCTGCCACATAACCTATAACATAAAACCAACTGTTTTATGAAATAATTTGTCATCACTTATTTGAAAACAAATGGGACGAAATAACTACATTGCATACCTTGCCTCTTTTGCGGAAAACTTTGTCTCCCATATAAAACTAAAATGATTCATAAAATTGAATTATTCAATTATTATATGAAGAAACTGTACTAGCGTCCAGCGTTATCCATGATAGGTATAGAAAAATGTATTTGACCTTGAGAGGATGAATAAAGAGTATGTTAATAACGATTCAATATTTGAACAGAACACACAATTATATTTATGCATATATATATATATATATATATATATATATATATATATATATATATATATATATATACTATAATATGTATTCTTGTGTATAAATAAAGAAATAAAACTATTTACAAACACAAGAATAATTTATTGAGTCTACAATTCAAAGCTTTTCGTTGGTAAACAGTACCAACATCCTCAGGAATACTAGATTTAACATCAATCATACATTTGCAAACTAGACTCTACAAACAGCGTTGCAGAAATTATTACAATGTTGTCAAACTATTACTTTGCTGCCCTAACATTACAAACACTGAATATATTATCAAATTTAGATTTTACTTGTATTCGTTCATTTATCAACTCATTATTAGTATTATATTTATGTATTTCTAAAGCCTCATAAATATTCATTCTCAGGCATTTGTTAATTTCTTTTACAAGCATCATATTATCTACATTAGGAAATATGTGATTATTTTTAATACAATGACTAGCAAAATTTGATTAATAAATTTCTGGCTTTTTATATGCATTGAAATGCTATTTATATCTATCTTTAAGTTTTTTCTTAGTTTGTCCTATATAAACCTTATTACAATAATCACATTCTAATTTATATACACCATTTTTCATGCATAATAATAATTTTATTATTATTAATTATTATATTTATTAATTTATTATTGGTATATATGCGAATTTGATATTGTTACCTTTAAACAAATTTATAATATGTTTTATTTCATTATAAAAAAATATAAACGAAGTCCATATGACATTATCATCATTATTTTTGTAAATTAAATTATTATTTTGTTTCTTTAATATATTAGAATTAAGTTTATCAACAGTTTTCTTTTTATAGCCATTCTCAATTGCAATTTGATAAATACACTCACACACACACACACACACACACACACACACACTCACACACACACATTCACACACACACACACACACACACACTCTCTCTCTCTCTCTCTCTCTCACACACACACACACACACACACACACACACACACACACACACACACACACACACACACACACACACACACACACACACACACACACAACACACACACATATATATTTATTTTAATCCTTGGATGAATTTCTTCTTTTTTTTATATATACATAATTAAATGGCACTTTCATAAACAAGAATTTTTTATTTTAGTTTTTTTCATTCATTGAAGCTTTTCGCCGTTTAGCAGCATCTGCATTATCAAAAATCTCCAAGTACCTAATAGTTCTATGACTTCATCTGGATTCTTGATGTAGTCATAGAAGTATAAGGTACTTATGAAATCGTAATAATGCTGATACTGCCAATCAGCGAAAAGTTTCAATGTATGAGGAAAACTAAAATTATATATATATGGAAGGAGAGTATGAACTAATAGAAGTTGAAAAATATAATCTAATGAACTGGAAGTGATAATTTTTAATTAATTGCGATTTATATTTTAAAATTAACAACTTTATTTGTCAAAATTTGTGTTTCAAAATAAATGTCCTTATACAGATAATTAAACCATTTTCTTAGAGGAAAATAGGATTTGGTAGCATTTTCCGTGTACCTTTTAGGGATACTGCGTAACATTGTAATGAAAGTTTTAGAAAGGCTATTAGTATCTTATCTTAGGATAGTGCAATGGAAAGGCTGCTTTTATTAAACTAAATTGTGGAACGTGTGTAATATTGTTTAATGTATTAGACAGAGTTACTATTCTGGACTAAGATGATTAGTTGTTTTTTGACCCCTCACCTCCTTAAAAGACTGGGCGTCGCGGACGTCATTTGAGAAATGATAGAAGCAAAACTCGAGCAAGCGTTGTATACAGAAGTTATAAATAAAAATATTACAGAATTTTGCTATTCAATATGAACCATTTCTAGTAGAGCTTATGTTATGTACCAGAATGTTTAAAATTGTTCTCGACTTTTATCAGTGGCAAATATTGTAAATAACCTAATATTCTTCACAACCTGTTCGTATCTTTACATGTGAATACCTCGTGTCTGAACCAAATATAGTTCATGCACCCAGATTCGTTAGTTGATATCAAAGTCTCATCCTATCACAAATATAGTAGGATGTTTTCACTTTAACCGTTCACCAGGCGTTAAACATACTGGAATATATGTCGAACAAATGCTTAGTGCAATTTAGTTATATTAGTCTTGTGATGAGTATACAAGCCAATGATGACTACTTATATATTTAAAGATATATTTAATAAAGTTATAAACATGATACAAATTTAATTTCTGAAATAATATATGATTATATTGTAATAATAATAAATTTCATTTCGTAGTTTTAAAGGAACAAATAATTACAACGAAAAGTACTAGTATTATATAATGTATATTATATAATTAAAAGCTCCAGTGAATGGTAATCCTAATGAAGGAATTGGTTGAGTTTATGAATAGGTTGTTAAAAGATTTGTTCTATTGAACGGTAGAGTAGCGTTGTTCCCGGTAGAGCAATTAATTGTACAAAGCTAAAGGGAAGTTTTGTAATTATTGAGTTTCTTAAAACTAATTCCCGTAATGACAATTCGTACACTCTTGGAAACTTAGGTTGGAAACGAATTTAACGACTGTTTGAAATATTTTCTTTGGGGTCGGCGGTGCAGGTAAAATTAAAGCAGAATTTTAATCAGTTTCAATTTTGTTCGTACTACGTTTTCAAGTTGCACATTTTAACTAACTTTCTTTTGATTGTCGATAATATTAACCTATACTCTAGAGCGCTTAAAAATGTATACACACACACACACACACACACACACACACACACACACACACACACACACACACACACACACACACACACACACACACACACACACACACACAACACACACACACAAACACACACACACACACACACACACACACACACACACACACACATACATATTAAACATATCAAACTATTTGTTTTGATCTTCAGTATTAATTAGTACAATATTAAAGTACAGTAGCCACTATAACCTCAATTGCGGTAAGTTGGCGGAAATCGTAAATAAAGAAGTCAAACATAGAAATTTGACAGTGCTGTTGAAAATAGTAAAATATTTATATCAATTTCTAAAAACGTTTTAGTAGAAAATGTGAAAATCAGTTTAGTAGTAGATAATTTGAAAAAAAAAAATATTTTATTTTATTTCTAATATATCTTATTAGTTTTAACATATTGGAATAAGAAAAAAACAGATGTAATTGATATTATTGAAGAGAGTGAGAGATAGATAGATAGTCAGTTAGAAAGTGTGTGTGAGAGAGAGAGAGACAGAAAGAGAGAGGTAAAGCTAAATGTATCTCTTACAATTAACAGGTGTCCCATTCATTTTAATGCCGATTCTCACTTGGATTATCTACTAAAATCAATCAGAATAAGGAGATTGATATAGCATAAGATGGAAGATTGAATTTTGCATGAGTCGAACAGGAGCGGAAGAAAAATCCTGAAGTAATTTTGTGAATACGAAAGTGGATTAGAAAGAGCGTACACAATTTACATTTTAAGTGCAGGAAATTCCATCTGAAGTAACCTCGTAGAGGCACAAATTTGGGTTTTAAGAGCTAATAGATACTTTCACCAGTTGACACACACACACACACACACACACTCTTACACATATTTTCTAAAGTATGTATTGGGACATTTCCCAAACACTTCTCCAGTAACTATGGTCATCCACGCTGTCACATTCAATCACTTTATATAACCCTGAGCCTAGATTTCCCTTCGTCTAGTTTTGGATACAAAGTATAATAATACACATTATCCTTTCACAAGAAAATCTTTTATTCATTAGATTACTTTACAAACACATTTCTATACCTGTGTGACGAGGCATAATGACTTCATATTAGTTTTTCATACAATACTGATGACATTTGAAATTAAATTGTGCAAAATTCTGTGAAAACCCTTTTCTTATACTTGAACTTACGGTAAGGTCATTTCAGTTTCAACAATGACAGAACTTTCTAGATTTTATTTGTTGAACTTATTTCAAGGCGAAAATTTCCAATATGGGGTGGCAAAGAATTATTTTAATACTACAGTGCGGTTGTAATACAACATGATCTAGTTAAATCTTGATCTACTGATACTGGCCATTTATGTTAACACAGATTTAATCAGAAATATCGATATTACAGCTAAGATAATTATTACGTATAATAAATAAACTCTTACTAAAAGGGATTTTTATAAACCGTAGGAAAAAAATGTTGTTAATCTATATAAACAATAAATTATTTTTTAATGTATAAAATGTATTTTGTATCTATCTTTATTGTGTAAAATATATTTATACTTGAAATAATGGGTATATAACCACGCAAATGTAAGATTATTTATAAAAGGTAACTTTAAATTAAGCTTTGTTAAACACTACATTTTCAAATTGTAACGAAACGAAAAATTTAAGTCTGTTTTAGAAAAGTTGTAAATTTGCCTCCAGTTAAAAGTAAAATAAAAAACTCACCTTAATCGAATTTGTAAATGAAAGAGATTAGTTGTGTTTTATGTACTGAATACTTGAAAAACGAAATTCTGAAACATTCAGGTACGGATAAATACAGATAAGTTTGTATCTATAAAAATTAATTTAAATTTTAAAAAAATTAAAAAAATAAAATCAGTACACGGAAGAAAAAACGTTTTTTTAGTTTAAGCCGTAAATGTTTAAAGACGTTTTATTGTCCAAAAGAATAATGGTTGATGATGTTTAATATAGAATCATGACACTTATTGTCTTGTATAAGGAAACGAGAGGTCCTTATATTTATATAAGTCTACTATATTTCTTACTATTAATGCCAGTTTAATCTCACACATTACGCAGTAATAAACGTTTTGCTTTTATAAACCATATTTTCCGGTAGAATGTACTTGGGCATTGATTGTTGGCATTGTATACAGTGTTATCAACCTCTAACCTTTCCTCTCTTACACAAATGTAATATAAATGGCTTTTTCAAGACAGATCCTGGCAGAGCACCTTCAAACCCTTGCCAATTCTCATTTCATGCTATTAAATCAAGTTCGGTAAAAAGTTAACTTTTTCATTTATGAAGAACTATAATGCATGAAATTATATGTTTACAATTATTACTAGACAGAGTAAGTATTGGCGCTAAAGAGGGCAATGCTAGGAGCACTATAACCGAATCTAGTAAACATTGCGTAATATATGGTAAATGGTAACACAGTGTTGCTAATATGTGATCTTAGGACACAATATTTATTTGGCCGTTCAGAGCATATCTATATTTGCTATTATTAAATTGTTACAACATTTCACATACATTTGTGTGTTCGTTGAAATGTATAGAATAATCTACAGATTTTATCAAAATAGTCTCGTTTGCAGTAGATAAAATAGTAGATAAAAAGTTTTTGCAGAAGTTAAGTTTGCAGTTAGTTTCGGCAATCCTCAAAACTAACAAGGTACATTTAAACTCTTCACAAATGGCTCCGTTAAAAAGGCGGCTTTCAAAAAGTTTACACAGCAAAGAATATAACTTCGTATACATTTTGAGTGTCCTTTTCTGCCTTCTCTAACAATTAAACACTGTTCTTTGTTGGCCATGTCTCACTTTTTAAAATTCTATTTACACTCTTTCAGTAAACAAATCTCTGGGCCTATTGTATCTATATGTAACTTCGTTTAAAAAAGAAATAATTACTGTTAAGAAAAAAATATTTGTCGATTAGAAAGTTTCAATACATATCGTACTAACGTGTCTATACTTTCAAGGTTGATTTTAGAATATAGGAAAGCAGTTGGGAGGTTTTTTTGTCAACTTTTAATGAATATATCCGCTACTATATATGAAGGGGTGTACAAGAGAAATGATAGTATCTTTAACTACCCAATATTTCTAGGACCATTTACTAATAAACACTGATTATTACACAGCGTTAGCTCGTAATCTTTGATAAAATTGTTTTACTAAAATAAAAATATCCTTGTATAGGCAGTCGCAGCTTACGCAAACCTATTATGTCTTTGGCAATCTACTGAGAAATCTTCTGTGAGTTTGCAGCGCCCTTCTTTTCCATTATAACTCTCTGTGAACGATTATAACATCAGAGATATATGTGTTTTGGTTAGTAATAAGTGTGGGTATTTCAGGATGTTATACGTTTACTTAGAATGGTTTGCAATTGGTTCCTGATATTCGTGGGAGGAAGTGACGTCACACAAAACTTCCAAAACATTTCTAGAAGCCATTAATATACCATTGGTTCATTCTGAAATCTAACCTACGTGAAAATTGTATTCTGCCTGTAGATTTGTCTTTGAGTTCTTTGAGTTTGGAGATTCTAAACGTGTGACAGGGCTTTTAGGGTACAACATAGGAATACGTGCTAACGTTTTATAGTTGTAATATCCTAAAACATATCATTACATATACAAAACTATACCATAAAACAGAAATTATACAATTTCCTTATATCACGCCCAAATGTATATATAGGCTAATAGTAAACACTCAAATACCTCTTAACCCCTATACTTTTTAATTTTATTCCTATGTACATTTCCTCGAGGTTTTTGTATGTTATTCCTCTGATTAGGGTTGATTGGTAACTGAAATGTAAACAAGGGTAAAATAAAAAAAGTGTTGTCATTAAGATGTTTTTAAGTATTTATTATTAATACTCAACCTCAGTGTATTCTTAATAAGTAGTATAAAAGATAAGCCACCAGTGGATGGAAAGTTTTTGATATATTTGCATAAGTGGCTAGATTCTTCTTTATTCCGAAATTGTCGTTATTGTATAGTCCCAAAACGATTTTAAAATCTATAACGAAAAGTGACTATATTGGAATATTTAAAAGTCAACAATACAGGGATATTTTAGAGTTTAAATTACAACATATTTCTTAGTATTCTTTCTCTAAAAATATGATTGTAATAAAATTAAAGATAGGGAAGGATATGTTGGTATATTTATAGGTTAAAACCAATTGCTTAAAGTCATATTCTATTGCTAACTATTTAAAGAATACTTGGGGCTTTTAGGGGCAAATAATGAGACAAATTTCATAATGAAACACATTTTAAACTTTTGTATGGTAATTTTATTTTTTTAATACGAATTAATTTTACTATAGTTGAAGCTTTACAGCCCAAAATCTGCTTATAAACTATATTCTTTGTGAATGCTTTTCAAATTGATTTTTTTGACTAAACGTATTTTCAATATGTACGTTTAATCGATCTTGAGATTTTACTCAACTTAGTGCAACATAAAGTTGACCATGTGTAAAAACAGGTTTGGTCAATTGAAGCCCACTGCTCTTAAGAATGTTTGACCACGAGCTTTACTTATGGGTATTGAATATGCAAGTCTTAATGGAAATTGGTTCCTTTTCATTTGAAATGTAAACAGAACTATAAAGGGTATTAGCAAACACCTATACACATAACCTTCAAAACTGTTAAAATATCTTTGTTTACAAATCATAGTTAGCTGTTTCATATATGTATATATTTACTGGAATATATATACATAACCTGCCTTCTTACTGTTAAAATATTCGTCTGTTTACAAATCTTATACAACGGGTTTTCTTTGCAATGTATGTCTTATGAATATTTTTGGTAACTCTAACTTCCTCAAATCCTTACAAATGTTGTAAATTAAGAAAAATTTGTATTTTCCCCCGCTCCTTCATTTCAATACCTTTAATATAAGCCCTCTCCCAGCTCAGTACGACCTTCCAAGCTCCTACAATTTTTCTCTCCAAATTCGGGATACGAAATTATATATATGGATTAGAGAATTTCCCAGTTATCTTCAGCGAAATACAGACACATAAATAACCACAAACATGTGCACTCAGAAAAGGTTTACTTTAATCTTACTAATAAAATGTCATAAATTTCTTCATTCATCAGTAACATTGTCTCATTATGCCCTTTAATCGGCCCCACACTATTACATTCCCTCTTCTTCACGCGCTCTGTACAAGGGCTGTAAGGGGCAGCTGCGCACGAGATGACGTGATGTCTGCGATAGCATCTGTCAGAAGATTTATGTCCATACTGTAAGCGTACCGATACACACAACACTTTCGGATGCTTCTAGTCAAGGATTTATCAAACGTATAATATTCATGCAGATCCTTGAAAACTAGAAAAACATTTCCATTTGCTATTTTGTGCAATCACTAATATTTGATTTCTAGTCTTTATATTTATCAGGTGGTCTTCCAGTCAGAGACTAAGCGTTAATTTATTTAATTTTTTAATATTATCTTAAGCCTTGACGTCATCCCCAACTCAGAGTATATTATAAATATGTTTGTGCATAACGATTTTATAGAAAACTTTTGCTGATTTAAGAAAAAGCAAAATGAGTATACTAAAGACCTAAGTAAGACAGACATAGATGGTAGTGAATGGATTGTTTTAGTTTTTAATACGTTTATATAGCTGGGACTTATTTAGTGTACATATTACTTACCTATTTAATGTAAATTTATTTAAACATTATTAAATATATTTTTAGGTTACAAAGGTGTGTCATAAGCACATTGGTGTGTCATGAACACTGTATAAAATATCAGATACATGTTAACATAAATAAGAAATTCAAATACACTTTTATCTAAAAACTGAATGAAATTTGATTTTATCCAAAGTAATTACCTTATTTAGTTGTAAAATATTTTAATTTAATATATAATTTAAATATATTATATCATTGAGTATATTATATTGAGTATAATATATCTATAAATATATCATTGAGTAGAATAGAATACAGGAAAATCAAACTAACAAATAGCCAACTGACTCTGATTATTGATCCTTTACAATTGCATCAATACAAAACCATAAATTTCTTTAACCTATTTTAGTGGGCTACAAAGGAATAACATACATTCAAAAATAACAATTTATTAGTGTTTATTTGTTCAGATATCATTCAAAATAATTAAGTTAAAGTAATTGAGCAATTAATTATTACCAAGTGGCCCGCTTCTTTCTCCGATTAATATTCAAGATAGCCTATTATTGTTGTTGGATGCCCATCCCTCCCGAGTTGATTTATTGAAGGTAAAACACCAATAAATCTTCCTTTGCTTTCTTAGAGCATTTAGCTTTCAATATTTTATAAATACAATCAGTACAATAGCAACACAGTAAACACCTATATTATTATGAATATTTATTATTTCCTAAATATTATAATATATTTATATTAAGTTAAACTTTATGTAAACATTATTAGAGGGGGAAAAATGTCTCAACCACACATTTCATTTACTATAAAAATCTTCTAAAACAAATAAATAATTAGTACTATGCATGCTATTAACCAGTTTAGTAACAAGTAATGTACACATTTATTTTAAAGTCAATTCCTACCTAAATGAGTAAAGAAAAATGTTATTTTAATTTATTTTTTTTGTAATTGCAAATAATATTAATATGTATATGCATATGTCACAAAGACAGTTCTAAGTGGCTAAATAGAAAGCGAATTTCCTTACAATTTTTTCATTTTCCTTTTAACGTATCGTGTGTGACTATAAGTTTTATTATTATTATTATAAGTGTCTTATTATTTATACGTTTTCTTTTTTTTCGTCGCTTGCTTTGTGTTGTAGTTTATTTTCGCTTTCCTTCCGCATTGTCCGTTTGTAAAAATGGATCGATACCGTTAATCCAGTTTGTTTGTTTATTTTATTATTTTCATTCACTTTTAATCCTTCAGAATTATTTATGATATGGTGTGGTAACCATGGTAACAGTTTAAGGTTGTACGATGGAAGTTTCGACGATAACCAGATGGGAGCAAAATAAAAATTCATATAAATCTTTGGGAAATAATTCTCTAACTATGGCGCACTGCCAAAGCCCTAGACTTCTCGCATGAAGATGCTCAGTTCAAATAATTACAAACTACTAAGCCCGCAAGTTTTTAAAATTTAATTAATAAATAAATATTTTAAACATACTGTATTAACATCAGATTTCTTCCACTATATATTAAAAACAAGTATTTGAACTTGATGGTATGTTTGGACATATATTCACGACTGAACATTATATATTTATTGGAAATTTGTTATTAACGACTGAAAATCTGTACAAGATAGGTTGTATATAAGGAGAGCGTGAGCTAATATAAGGAAAATTTAAACATTCCAATAACATACACTGCATACCTGAGGTGGACCAAGTGTCTTCTCAGTTAGCAAAGAAATATACTACCGCTGGGCCGTTCCACATGATTGCATAGATTGCAACTGGCCTCTTGTCGTTATGTTCCCACACACACATACAAATGTTGCATACTTAGAAATGTGTTAGTAATTTTCAAGGCCTAAGTTTAGAAGATTGGTAATTACTCGAAGCAATAAATTAATATGTAAAATCTTGTTTAATCCAGTCAGCAGTGCATAAAAATAAACAAATTATTCAAGTAATTTAAAATATATTTTTGTTGTTTGGTAAACACAGGTATTGTAACTCTAAACTGCTTCCTGTCACTTTTTAAGCTATTTTGTATGTAATTCATTTGCTTCTACAAAGGTAAACGTTCGACTAAATTTGAATTATTAGTTAGGGAGAAAACACACACTTCTTACTTGTAGTAGTGGAGACTGTTGTAGAGCATTGTTTACCTTACAATACTAGTAATTTCTATTCTCGGCTACCATGTGTTAGTCAGTAGCGGTAATTGTAAAAGAAATTAAAAGAATACAGTACTGTCAAATAAATTCTAAATTATTCTGTGTCAATTTGTTACTGGTAATAGACGTCAAGGTTTTTGTGTGTGCTGAGTATACTGTTTCAATCATATTTGACTTGTAATTTATTACTAGAGGAAGAAAGTTTCATAGCTTTGTTCATATCTCCATCTAGGCTGGATTGTGGGAATTAAAATACTTTGTTTGATATTCAAGTAGCTTTTAACCTGAAAACAAGATTGCGCTGTACCTGGAAACACAGTTGAATCTTGTATGTTGAAATATATTCCATGATTTATCGTTATATCAAGCAGACAACAAAGCTACACAATATATCTGACTTTATAAGGATACCATATAGAAGATGAGAAACGCTTTGAAAATCGCAATTCTTTCAAACAAATTTTACTTCATCTGACATAGGAGTTGTTTTGAAAATATGTAAGTGCTATCTATGTCGTACCAGACCTGAAGATTGGTTTGGAAAGTATGAAATCGCTATCTGCGACGTCACCAGATTAACATTTATTTCTAAACTAAGGAAACATTACTTATGACGTCACAAGACATAACGGTTGTTTCAAAAATATGAAAAAGCTACTTATGACGTCACCATATGCCTAAAGTTGGTTTTGAAAGTACGAAAATGCTATCTATGATGTCATCAGACATAAGATTTGTTTTGAATGTATGGGCACGTTATTTATGGCGTTACCACGTGAAACGATTGTTTCGGAAATATGAAAAAGTTGCCTATCATCACGAGACATAACATTTGTTTCGAAAGTATGAAAACGTTAGTTATGACGTAACCAGATATAACGGTTGTTTCGGAATTACGAAAGCGCCACTTATGACGTCACCAAACATAAATTTTTTTTGAAAGTATAAAAACGTTACTTTTGACGTAACCAGATATAACGGTCGTTTCAGAAACAAGAAAGACCTATGACGTCACCAGACATAATATTTCTTTCGAACGTATGAAAACGCTATTAGTAAAATAGCTGAATGAACTATAAACCTTATAAAATAATGTAAAATACATTGAAATGAAGACAAATATACGTTTTATATTTATAAACATATATATTAGGTTGATTTTCAAATATATTTTAACAGCATTATTCGTTCATAAAATACTATTGATCCTATATAGTTATGTATTTTTCCTTTTATTTAAGTACTTGAAAACCAATTCACCTGAAAGCTCAATGATGGAAGGACTAGGAAAACTTTAATTAAATAGGGCAAAGGTGTTAATCCAGTTTAGTATTTATCTCTTCAGACGCTCTCATAGTAAAAGTTTATAATTAATTCAGTAAAACACAAGGTGGATAATTTGCTTTAGATTAAGCTTTGAACTTCTGGGATTATGAAAACATTTGAAATAATTCAAGCAATAATAATTTAATTTTGA
>JBAIZL010000006.1:13745204-13912704 GCA_036971475.1 Prosapia bicincta | reverse complement strand
GGATATTTCGCAAGAAATTTTGGACAAAGAAGATTAAGTTTTTCTCTACAACGTTAATAATGGCGATGAATCTTGACTGTTCCAGTACGACCCGGATACAAAAAGTTGAAGATCAGAATGACCAGACGGGGGAAGTGCAAAGCAGGGGTATCCGCGTCCGAAAAAATCTAGGATGTCAAAATAAAAAAAATCTAAACCATGCTGAATGTTTCTTTCGATCGGCGTGGCATTGTTCACAAGGAGTCTGTGCCTACTGAAACGACCATAAATGCTACATTTTACGTGCAAGTACTGACATGCCAGTGAAATCGCGTAACGTGCGTGCGAAAAGCCATTGCAAAGAATAGAAAACTATACCATTACAATGCGCAGTGCCACGGTGCGTTCGTTGTGCGGCAGCTGCTGGCTAAATTCGGTGTGCAACGTTGCCTCACCCCCCCCCGTCTTTAGCCCAGACCTGGCTCCACCAGACCTTTTCTTGTTTCCACCAAGGGAAAACGGTCCGACTCCATCGACGGGCTTGAATGAAGAGGTGACGACAAAGGTTCTCAACCGTATTCCGGAAACCCATTGTCTTTTGACGAGTGCCAGACGCGTCGAACTAAGTGTATCGATGCAGGAGGAATGTATTTTGAACACTATTAAGTAATTGTAATGATATCTGGAATAAATTTTGTTTTTTGGAACCAGTCCCGATACTTATTGAATAGACTGTGTATATATCTTATACAAAATATTAGTCGTTAAAAAAATACTATTTATTGATCCAGTGAAGCTCAAATACATATCTTTTAACCTATAGTGGATGACGACGGATGTTAATAGATTTTTTCAAATATTTATTCTAATTAAATTATACAAAATTGGGAAGTTCTTAGGTCCGATTTGAACAGAGTATCTCGTTTTCGAATTCCAGGATACTTTGGCACTACACCAGCTCTCCCATAACTAGTATTCCCATTCTCAAAGATGTATATGAATTTTTCTTTTGTCCCTTCTGATTGTTGTAAAACCACCATTACATAACCTTAGATTGATACCATGGATACTAAACGATATGATAAATAATGCTCTAGGATTAAAAATTAAATATAAGACTAAAATAAACAAACAAACTGGATTAATGGTAACGAACCTTCCTTTACAAACGGACAATGTGAAAGGAAAGTGAAAAGAAACTTATATATAAATAGTAACAAAAAAAAAAAAAAAATTAATACCATACATAGAAAGAAAGAAGGAAATGGAAAATTGCAAGGAAATTCGCTTTCAATATTTTTTCGCTTAATATTTTTATTCTGACATTGTATAAACGTATGCATATAATTGTAATATTATAAAATAAAACAAAACTAAAATAAAATTTCTCTCTGTTGATTTAAGTAGGAATTGACTTGTAAAAAATATTTTTGTATTACCTGTTTATTTTCTACTAATGGTTCATACTCTCCTTACATATATCTAGTATAAACTTTTAATCGTGAATAAAATAGTTTTTATTTATTCACAGTTTAAAGTACATTTTTAAACGTGTAATTGATGACACTTGATGTTAATACAGTTTTAAAAAAATATTATTACTTTAATTAAATGTAATGAAATTAATTTATTTTCAAATGGAGGAAAAGCATTTCACTTAAGTCTTTTCAAATACGTTGTCAATAATTTCGGTTTAGAAATGTATAAACGTATAACCAAGCAATCGTAACGAAATAACGTGATATTAGAGAACAAATAAAAAGAGATGGAAAGCGTAGACATTAAGAAACGCCCTTCCGGCATAGGATACAGTAAGAGATTGTGTTTGTAGCACTAATAAGTCTATCACTCGGCGCAGCTTCTAACTATTTATTCGAAAGTTCTCAACACAAAATGTTTTGCATAAAGGGTGGGACTACATGATCGGAAATTAAATTGCGGCATTTAATTAGGCTAGCATAATTAGTAAATTTGTTGACTTTGGGTTCTGAATCACAATTACGATCATCCAACTTATCCCAAGAGAATTTGCTTCATTGTTGAGGCGCCTTCCCACAATAATATTTGTGTGAACCGTAACAGCTTCCGAATATTGGGGTTCTCAGGAAGCCAACGAAGAGTATAAGTACGTCTTTGTGTCGACAAAGGTAAATGGTTATGTAGTATGCTGCACCATTACCATCGTGTCCTTGGCTCATTTTGCTCTTGTAGATAACACCATCAGAAGCAGTACTGTAACTATATGTACATGTTAGAAATATATGTGTTCTCTCTAATTGATGACAAAGATATTGGAAACAGGTGGACATTTTATCTTCCCAACAGGATGGAGGAGGTTTCATGGTCAGAGGTTTGGTAGAGGAGGTTCTGTTGGATGGCCGCAAGAATCTCTGATGTTGGACTGTAACTCTTGGAATTATAAAGAAAAAAAAACATTATTTAGGCAAACCACATTCGGGCTGTGTAACATTTAAGGGATTGAGTAAACGCAGCGACATCATTCACGATATAGTCTATCTGATGTCAACGGAGATATAAAGTGAGAGATTACGTGAAAAACCTATTAAAAATTATAAAAGAACTATAACATTTTATCAATATTTTGTTGAGAAAATAATATACCCATATTTATAACAAAATTATCTATATACATTTTAAATCTTTTCAAGTGTGTGTGTGTGTGTATGTGTTTGTGTGTGTGTGTAAATATATTTAAAGAGTCTCAGAAGACGCTCGTAAATAGGAACACGTAATTTAAGTTCTCAAAAATCGACTCGCATGTATACCAAGATTCTTGTTTAAGTATATTAAAGTGCACGTTATATATATATATATATATATATATATATATGTGTGTGTGTGTGTGTGTGTGTCTATATTAGTTATTCCTCTTTTAATATATTTGTCACCAGAGTTGTAGGAAAGCTATCCACAATTACACAATTAGAGTAAAATTGTATTGTATAAAGTGTTAATTGTTTTACATTAATGATTTTACAATTTTTAAATACTTTATTTAATATATTCAGCTTATTACTACAGTTTTATACAGTTCTCATTTTGAAGTTTTATTCTTAAACCGTCTGTAATACTTCTCTAAACTGTAAACCTAATAGCTTCGTTTTACATCTTGATTAGTGTTTTAATTAAAAGCAGCATTATTATAATATTTCGACAGATTAAACATGTAAAAGACAATTCCCCATCCAGACAGAATGGCGTGTACAACAATAGTGCTATGCCATTCTTTATTTTCGGAGAAAGCAATAAAGGTTGGAGAAAAGCTTTTTGTTTTGTTCCAGCCGTCAGAAAGGACATTTCCTGGCCCTTGTTTATCCTCCCACTGTATAAATAATGCCTGACTTAAAACAAAAACCTCCCGTGTTTTCTTATTTTTAATTCAGCTTAGAAACCTCATAATACGTGTTAATTATCTCAAAATGTTTTTGTTAGTTTACAGTTTTTTTATCGGTTTTTTCTCGCTAATATTATAACGATGAGAGTTATACATGGTTTTGTTTAAATTTCGGTTAAGATATTTACAAAATTTGCTATTTCCAATGTACAAGTGTTTAAAAGACATATATTCAGCATGAAGTATTTTAATTGGTATGAAGTTTATTGGACTGAAGAGTAGAGTCTAAACTCTACAATAAAAAGCTTCAGTTTACGTTTGGACGACGTAAAATAACAAGGAAAATGACAAGGTGATGAGTTTGTATTTGGAGGTGCAAGAAAAATAATTATTTATTATTTTCTTAATAGTTTTGTATGCAATTTTTAGATTTGTATTCTTAAACAATTTGGTGATATAATTGTTTCCTGATATATTTATTGCCTGTAAATAAAAATGAAAATCAAATTATTTTTGTAAATTAAGTTACAAAATTTAATACGTTGTTTATTAAAAATATCCTAATTAAGTTTGTCGACAGTTGTTTTTTATAAGCACTTTCTATGGCTATTTGACAAATTATGGTTTTCCTCTCATTTTATTTTCTTTATTCATGGGGATTTTATGCAATCTATAAAATAAGTTTTATAAATCTGGCATTTTTTGGTTTTACGATTAGAATTATTTAGTAATATTTGAATTGTTTGTGTTTGCTTAAGGTATATCATATATATTCAAACTCTTCATTTTTTCATTATTGTTAAATCAATAAAATATATTTTATCATTTGTTTCCATTTTATAAGTAGATTCCATATTTTGGTAATTTTATTTCTTTTGTCAAATATATTTTCATTTCTTTTTGGTAACAGCTACCACTTTTATATCTTTTAGAGGAACAGCTACTACTTTTAGCTATTAAGGGAAGTACAATACTGAACTTCAAATACACACAAACACACACACACACACACACACACACACACACACACACACACACATACACACACAAACACACACACACATGTATATATATATATATATATATATATATATTCTCAGATATATACATATATCCTCATATATATATATATATATATATATATATATATATATATATGTACATATATATATATATATATATATATATATATATATATATATATATATATATATATATATATATATATATACATATTATCTCAAAATAAGTTGTAGTGAAACAGTCTGGTATAAATTCACTATAAAATGTCTAATACGGTCCTATTTCACATAATTTTTGTTAACAGTAAATTATCTACAATTTGTGTTTGCAACTTGCACTCATTTGTTAATTAATAACAGAAGTTAATGAGCTTAAACCTCAAACATATTTTTCCTACTGAGGTTAGCGTATTTCGTCTTAGAGGACGGGTCTTTTTCAATTTTCGCACTTCATCTTACACTTATCGCCCTACATATTTTACTATGATTTCATCATAACGATGCAACTGGAATTTAGGGGAAATCTTTCTCCCAGTCTAACTAATTGACGTAGTTTATGTTTCATACCTTTTTATGTGGACGCTTTTTATTATATATTCGTGAGGATAATATCTTTAACGTTTCTCCGTTTCTTTTAGGAACGTACCGTATATTTAACAGTGTTTCAATTAATTTTAAATTTTAATAATAAGTTTTTAAATTATGTTTCTTGTGATTATTGCAATGAATAACTAGTTATTTTCTACTTGTAAAATATATTTTCTACACGTTATATATATTAATTTACTTGTGTTAAAAATATAATATTATTAACAAGGGTCTTTTAACGTGTGTTACTGTGGTAAAATTATTTTTCAGCATCATTAGGTGCTTGTGGAAGTAAATGAGTCGTGACAAGAAAGAAGAAAACACAAAGAAGATTGATTTACTTTGTACCTTGCATTAATAATTCCTAAGAAAAGGATGTAGAGAATTTTCCAACAATGCAGGTGTTGAATATCACTAAGCAAAGTTACGATTGATTAGTTTGCGTTCTGTAACTTTTTTTAGGAGAAAATCGTATTATAATATTATGCAAAAGAAGACAATGTAATAAATTCCTGGAGATATTTTGTAACAGTATACATAATTTGGTTTTGAAATTTTGTTGACGTGTAAAAAATTGTTTTCGCAAGCATAAAAAAAAAAAAAAATGCATCCAGTAAATCTATCATAAGAAATCTATCACCTAGTTAGAACTAAATTTGGGTGAATACCAAGGTTTGTTGATGGTAACTTATTTAGTTTATATCTACCCGTGTAGTTTGATATTGTTATTATTATTGAAAATCTAGTAAAATTATTTATGTATATTATTTGTAGTTGACTTTTGTTTTGTTGAATATTCAACTACTATAGTATATTCATTTCAACAACGAGAGCATGTATAAAATAAAGTGCTAAAAGTATAGAGATATATATAAAGTGCTAAAAGCTATATATATATATATACATATATATATATGTTTAATATTCCTGATGATGTTGGTACTGTTATCCAACGAAAAGCTTTGAATTGTAGATTCAATTATAATTCTTGTAATTGTATTTTGACTTAGTTCTTTATATATATATATATATATATATATATATATATATTCATAGAGGAATGACGCCCATCGACGTCAAATCACACATCGATAATTTTCACAAATTAACTCACCATTGATACTCATCAAACAATTACTCACATTCCTTTGCCTTTGTACACCTTTCTGCCGATAAAATCTTTCGATGACACATTTCCACACTATGGGCAAATTCAAAGTATCATCGCGTTTGTTGAGACTCTCTCACTTCTCTATTTCGATAGCCTCACGAATAATTCTAGTCCTGTAGTTTTCCACTTAAGCAATCTGTCGGCAAGATTGGAAATCAATGGCATGCCCTGTATCGCAGTGGTGCTTGTACAGCGCCGGCGTTTTCTCCTTGTTTTTAAGGCCTAGTTTGTGCTCCTCAAGCCTAGATGAGATACGTCTGTTCGTTTGGCCAATTTACGATTTCTTACAAACTCCACAAGAAACGCTGTAAGCGCCGTGGTTTTCCTAGAAGATCTTATCTTTGGCGTTACCAACAACCTTGTCGATGGTGATATAAGGTTTGTAAACGGAACGTATACCATGCCTCCTAAAGAGTCTGCCAATCCTATCAGTCGTTCCTTTAATAAAGGGCAGGAAAACAGTGCCAGTTTTCTCAGTATCTTTCTCGTCCACGTCAACTGGAAGGACACTTTGGCGGTGTAACGCTTTATTAATGGCATATTCCTTATAGCCATTGCTTCTAAGCACCTCTCTCATAGTAATAAGTTCCTGGTCCCTCGAATGGATGTCTTAACTTGTGAAACCGACAGAAGAGGGTGCCAGCGACAGCCTGGATCTGCGATGGGTGGTGATGTGACTCAGCATTAGGATATCTATTGGTATGAGTAGTTTTTCTGTAGACCGAATGGTGAACACAATCTTTCTGACCATTCATAATCAAGAATTCCAGAAACGGCAAGCAACCATCACTCTCTAGTTCCAAAGTGTAAAATATCCTGGAATGGCGAGAGTTGAGGTACGCAAGGAACTTATCAAGTTCTGTGCCACCATGTTGCCAAATCATAAAGACGTCATCGACATAACGAAACCAAGCTTTAGGCCTTAGAAAAGCATCATTCAGGTTGTCTTACTCAAAGAACGTCATAAACATATTGGCTACAGCTGGAGAAAGAGAAGATCCCATAGGGGCACCATCAAGTTGCCTGTAAAACATTTCATTAAACAAAAAAAAAAGTTATTGAGATAGTGCCTAGCCAGATCCAAGACATGCGGAGGAAGCTCTTCAAAAATCCTCTGAAGCACTTAATCAATGGAAACGCTGGGAAATAATGACTTGAAATCCAAGCTAGCCATTATGTCACTTTCTTCATCGCTGAAACAAAATATTTTCACACTGAAGTTTAAACAGAAATTCGTTGTTTTAAAATGTTTATCTAATATTTAAGAATAATATCCTTGAAGTTAAAATTTGTATTTTACTTTACTTTTGGCGAAGAAGTGTCAGTCTCCATCTTGAAAAATTAGCCTAATGTAATGGTAAATTAAAGCTACGTATATACTACAAAATAAAATCATTTTAAATATTGAAATAAAATATTTTCTTTAGAAATAAATAATAACTCCCTTTTTTCTCCCTTATGTAAGGAGTTTTATTAATTTATTATTGTTACTTTTTACTTATTGGTAAAGCAAAGTTCCATCTAACTTTTAATTTTTTCTAGTACTTACTATGTCTTATAGAATGCATTTAAATTAACAACGCCTTTAATAAAATGTTTTATAAAGGTATAAACTTTCGAATAAATAAAGCCGCGAAACTGAGGCAAGGCATATTTTAAAAGTGTTGAAATACGATAAGAGGGTAAGTTATAATCCTGGTGTATCAGGCCGTAAACGCGTCACTCGTATCAAGCCGCGTGCTGGTTTCGTTTTTATCTGTCCTTTTATATTTTTACTTTAAAAATAAATGTTCTCGCAAACTCGAAACAAAAAGCTACGTTCTGTCTTTTCATTATTTTATTTTCCTTACAAATTCCACTCCCTTGTTTTATCTTGAAAACTATAATTCTTTAATAATTTCGCAATAGAAACATAGTGCAAAGCTAGTATGCTCAATCTGTTCTTATCTGTGATACATTTAAAAAGTACAGTTAAACCAAGTGAGTAGGTAATAGGTTTCAGCAGGTACAAAAGTGAATTTCACAGATTAATTTTATTTTACTCAGAAATCATGATTGAAAGTTTATATTAATCGTATTATGTCATGTTTAGAATTAATGTTTATAATAATAAATACCTTGTGGTAAATAATATTATTAGCTATTATATTAATAGTATTATTATATTATATTATTATATTTTCAGTAGTATAACTATTACCAACTACTTGAAATAACTTCCTGTGTTTTAATATAACAAATAATACACACAACCTCTAACCCCTAATATTTGTATTCTACTCTTATGTACATTTCTGATACAAAGTAACCATTCTCAGACATAGGACAACACATACAGTACGTACTGTCATGCCTCTGAGGATGGTTGCTTTGTAACAGAAATGTACACGATATTAGAATAAAAATATTTGTAGTTAGAGGCTGTGTGTATTAAATATTAATTTATTTATTGTTTACAATTATAAAAGTTGTTTGGAATTTCAGGCTTATACCGTAAATAAAAATAAACGCTTTTTGTATAGGGAATACGGTTGCATAAATGATGGTAACAAACTTTTTTAACACAGAAATTACAAAGAAAAAGGTTACGGACTTGACGATTAGTAGAATATAGATTTTCTCTTTAAAAAATTAAGAAAATTATGATTGATACATATATACTGGGTGGTAGGAGAAGAGGGCGTCCCTAAATAACGCATTGAAATAATGGATATCAAACTAGCTGAAGAAGTTTCAGTATATAAAACGAAATAAACCTTTAATCATATTCAACACAGACCTACTAAACTCAGACTTTATCCTTGCCACATACATTAGTCAAAATTGCATTACAGGCAAAATAGGGGTTTAATATACAGCATACCTTAAATAGTGGTTCGAGTTAAAAAAAATTAAACACAACCTCAATACAACAGCACACGTAAACATAGCTTCAATTTGCGCTAAAATAAAATTCAGCTAATTCACATCATAATAAAAAATGTCAAGCTAATTTAAATATAGATAAAGAGTTACAATTATACAAATGAAGACATTGCATTTGGTGTAACACGATATAACTTGGTCTCGAAGGCCAAACAGTGTTTCGCACGTGTGTTGTATTTGAAGTTAAAGCTCAGGTTGAGATACAACAAATACACACTGTAGAAATTGTATAATACTACACATTTATCAATCATAAAATGTTTTCGGCCATCATATGGCCTTCATCAGTGGTAGATCTACACTCATGCGGTAATTACAAATACATTCAGCATAGTGGAGTAACAAAGTATTTAGGTTAAATAGAGGTTTTAACAATTTTGGTCAATAGAATTTGGTTTTACCATATAACATAGTTAAGTTTATGAACGAAAGCTATGTCTTTCGTCTCAACGAAGTCTCACTTTATACCAAACAGATTTTGTTAACCTTACCCTCAATAGAAAGTATCAGCTTCTCTAATTGGAAAACCTCAATTTTTACAATTTATTACATATTTACCATTGCCGGATACTTTGTAATTATATTATAAACAACGACTATAACAATGCAGTGAATATTAAATAGACCTGAAATTCGTGATTAAGTCAAGCCCACGTAGTAACGGGGTATTACATAAGGTCATTAAAGCTACATTAAAATCCACTACATTAAAAAAAAAAAAAAATTAAACGTAAATCTAACATCATGTTATGAACTGTACAAGATAGAACTCACCCATACAACGTAGACCACGATATATAAATATAAGTTAGAATATAGCAAGACGGCTAGTAGAGTACATTAATATTGATTGACGGTTTAAATGGTGTTATCTGTTTCTAATACCTACGCTGCGTCAATATTTAAATGATGGTGTCTTAAAAAAAAAAATCTATTTAGAATATTCAAAAAAAATTATTCAAGGAAGTTCAGACTTATAAATGAAATCAATGTTACATGAAAATTTGATGTGATTTATTCTTTGTAGAAAGGTTCAAAGAAACACTTTTATTATTATTCAAGGAATATTATTTTATTTTGGCACCGGATTACCCAATCACCCCAAACATACATTTTGTGTGTACTGAAGTGGGCAAGTGGAGAGGTCAACGATGGAAAGGAACGTCGGGTCAATAGACTCGGACATTATTGTGGGCAAGATGCTGCATAGTGCATCCAACTGGATAGAGATAGTTACACATATCGAGAACATCCTGCGGACTAAAATTAAAGAGTCGAGGTCAAGCCTTGTGACTCTATGCTACAAACCAGGCCAAAGAAGATCAGTTAACCAAGGACCTTCTTAGCAGGAAGAATGATATACAGGGATACCCTGGACAGGTATACAAAGGGCCAAAAAGGAGGAAGGGTTTAGTGGGTATTCAAAAGGATTTTCATACCACGTCTTCCTGGAGAGACATGATGTTGCCTAAATGTAAATATTTTTCTCAGGAAAAAATTACTATTAATATTGTTCTTATAATAATTTTTAATAGTATTATTATTAATAACAGTATTATGTTTATTACAAGGTTGAATTTTTGTTCTTATCTATAAACCTATGTATTCTCTATGATTACTTTAATTAAAGCAATATTATTCTCTGCGTGTATCTGTGGCGTTTAACCTTTTTTTCTCATCGTACTATAATATTCAATTGCTTCTATCAGTTCACATTCTACTTGTACAAATTTTCAATCGTTAATAAAATACTTTCTATTCATCCTCTCAAGTTCAAAAACAATTTTTAAAGTCTTAGTAGTTGAAAATTGTTATTTTTTTCAAATATGAATTCAAACCTTTCAAAAAGGAGGCAAGGAAAGCAATATGTTTAATTCACCAATTTGGCTTAAAATAATTGAAAACATCTGATTTCATAAAACATGATTTGATAAACACACACACACACACACACACACACACACACACACACACACACACACACACACACACACACACACACACACACACACACACACACACACACACACACACACACACACACATATATATATATATATATATATGATTAAGTCATATAAAACATATGATTTGTTACTATATCTCAGAAGTCTAACACAAGGGAAACTGTCTATTTTGATTTAACATGAACCTAGAAGTATGTATAAGAAGTATATAGCTAGTGTACTATTATTAGAACCATTTGGTAAAGTATTTACAAACATATATACCTATATATATATATATATATATATATATATATATATATATATATATATATATATATATATATATATATATATTATTTATTCATGTAGTAAGAAAGATACAACCTTTTGAAATAAATGATGCTTAAAGTGAAAACCATTTCGTTGTTAGATATTCTACAGGATTTACTGCAGTAATGTAACTTGAAACTATTGACTGACTTGAGTTTAACAACCTGATTGGCTTCGGATTGACAAAATGCCAGACAGAGGCAAAACGCTGACACTTCGAGTTCCGAATGGTTCCGCTGAAACACGTTTTACGAGCAGGCTGCGACGTGCAATAAACGACGTATTCACGACATAGCCGTGTAATTAAATAGAACTAATGTGATCTGAAGTAACTATTCCATAATTAAACCATATATTATACAACTAAATTTTTTGTAGTAAAAATACAAAATTGTAAAAAGGAATTGATATTTTGACTGGAGGAAAATGAATGTAATTGTCAGCAATAGGAGAAATATTTTAGCATTTTAAATGAGAATACCAATTAGAAAATAATTTACTAAAATAGCAATTATAAACTAATGAATTCAAAATATCAATCTGAAATTATGGAAAATAATGTATTTACTTAAAAGCAAAGGGACGTTTCATTGAAGTCTCTTAATTAAAAACTTTTACTGGAGTTTGTTTAGTGAGAAAGATTAATATTATTATTTATTTCAAATTTTTTTCCAACCTATGCTTGAAATAACTTTTCCTAATTAAAAAACAAATTATACTCAATAGTTAATCTCTTTCATTTTAAGATAGAAGCACTAATGTATTTTGGTATCACAAGCTCCTAATAGTTTCGAAGGTTACTTTTTTCTACGTCGTTACCGAAAAGTTATGCTTTGTTAGAATATCAATTGATAATGATGTATCAATATTATAAATTTATCAATTTTTGTCTGAATTTTAAAGTATAGGCATAAATGTTTCTTTTACCTTAATATACAAATATTGCAATTTATTTTGTTTGAAATATTTATTAATTACTGGCATTACAGTGCTCTATTTTTTGAGAAACAGTAGGATTTTTCTCTTTACAATAATTTATTTACTGCCTTAAAAATAACTTTAAGTATAGAGTACACCTTTCCCGTTATTTACTGCAAGTGCGTAGAATCAGTTTAGATTATTGAGGGTGTGACACTAATTCTTCTGTCACTGTGGGCCATATCTTCTCAAAAACGGTTTAATACAACCCGTTTCTTGATTGGCAATATAAATGTTATAGCCAGTTATTTATCATACGTAGCTCATAAGTGAACGTAAAAAACGTGTTGCTAAAACTAAATTTTTCATTTAAATCATAATATAAATTCAAATTTGTAAAATATATTCCAAATTGAAATAAAAATGATATATGAAGATATAAGTCATACATTACATAGAGTATACATGTCATGAACACAAGTAAGTATTGTTTGGTAAAAGTGTAAATTTGCAAGCTGAAAATAGATAAAATACATTTGACTTTTAAAGTTATGGCTAATAGGCAGTAATCTAAAGAGACATTATTAAAGTCAACTCCTACTTAAGTCAAAGAAAACCAGTTTTATTTTAGTTGCTTCTTATTGATTATTTACAATAATTATAAATAAAGTAACATTACCTATGCGTTAAGACAGCTGTTCTACCTAATAACCTATAACATAAAATCAGCTGTATTATAAAGTCATATGTTAACCCTTATTTGACGCCAAATGGGCGAAATAAGTATATTGCATTCTTTAAACAATAACAAGAGCATAGTGGTACAATATATTACAACGGAAATATTAGAAAGAACCCCAATACAACAAAATTAATCAAAAATAACAAATAAAACAAGTTACTTAAGATTCAACCCTTATGTACATTTTGATGACCATGTCATCAGCATCAGAGAGTCTTATTGAAAAAATTACAATCTAGTAAATAAGAAGTTGCAAACTAGAGTGTTGGCTCTAGTTTTTAACTTCTTGTTTGCTCGATTGTAATAAGACACGCTGATGATGAAGACATGGTCATCGAAATGTACATAAGGGTTTAATCTTAAGTAACCTGTTTTATATGTTATTTGTTATTATTTTTGTGGTATTGGCGTTCTTTCCAAATTTTCATTGTATTATTGCGTACTTGAACCTTTTGTAAAACGTTTTTCTTACATACAAAATTAAAATTATTACTTTTAATTTAAATAATCAATTACTATTTAAAAAAAAAACTGTATTACCATCAACTGTCATCCACTGCGACTTTTAAAATTGTATTTGAACTTGAGATAATGAGTAAAAAGTATTTGAATAACGATTGAAAATCTGTACAAGGAAAGTGTGAGCTTATAGAAGGAATTGAAAAATGTAGTAAACATTTATCACCACAGATGAACTGAAAACATAATTTTATTTAAATTTAAAGTAATCATAGAAAAAATAGGTTTATAGATAGGAAACAAATTCTAACTTGTAATAGGTTTCTGCAACATAAGAATAATAATAATAATCACTATTATATTACTATAGGAAATCAATGCTAATAGTTTTTCCTTTTTTTTTGTTGTGGAATTTCTTGTTCTGCCTATTACCCACTAAACCCTTCCTCCAGTCCGGC
Organism: Prosapia bicincta; assembly: GCA_036971475.1. Classification (NCBI taxonomy): domain Eukaryota; kingdom Metazoa; phylum Arthropoda; class Insecta; order Hemiptera; family Cercopidae; genus Prosapia; species Prosapia bicincta. The sequence continues at coordinate 13,898,808 of JBAIZL010000006.1, read as the reverse complement.
CCTTTGTAGATCCAAACAAGGTATCACTGCTTTAGCATTTTTCTTGGTAAGAAGGTCCTTAATTAACCACAGGAGTTTTTATTTCTAAAACTGATCTTGTTTGATCTGCATTGAGTCACAGTGCTTGACCTCCACCTTCCGCCTGTTTCATTGCAGCCAGCAGTATTTTCTTGATGTATGGCGCTACCTCTCTCCAGTTGGATGCAATACTATTCATCGTGCCCACAATGTTATAGGGGTCTAATCAATATAATTAACTATTATTAATATTATTCATATTATCATTAAACGATAATTAAACATTATATTAGCATTATTATTAATTATAATTAAAATAATATTGATATTAGGTCTAATAAATCCGTGGCAATTGTTATTTAATAAAATGCAACGAATAACATTATGATACAAGTCGAGATTAATCATTTTCCCATCCAGAAGATATAGAAAAAATATTTGGTTAGGAGACCAGAATGGACACTTATAAATAAACCATGTTATCTCTACCAGAGACATTACATAATGCATGAGGTTTAGTTAGTTTAGTGTAATATGTACGCTCTACGAAGGTAAATCTACAGCTGAGGTGCAGCGCAGAGGTCACGCTGTTAATTAATGCGAAACATTGACGTCACAAATGTAACCTTTAGTTAGACATGATTAGGTACTTTGCATGACAAAACCATAGGTTGTGTTTTTTGAACAAGTAATATAATATTTTCTGTTCTTCCCTTCCAAGTTACTAAAAATAACAACAGGAACATAGAAATAGATTTCAATATACCTAAGATACATAGAGTTAAGTGATTTAGAAAATTGCTTTTTCGTTATCTTGAATATTTCTTTTTGCCAATATTTAGAAATTTCCGTGACAAAATTAATTTTGTTTACTTGTTATCAATACTAATAACGATATCTGTATAAAATTATGTTAAAAAGTGTAGAAAAAATAACTACATCATTTACATTATTTAGAGTGAACGTTTTCACGATGGTACCTAAATATTAAGAAAACTTGAACCTAAAGTTGTTTGTTTTTAATTAACTAATAGTCTGTGATTTATTAAAAAATTTGAATTGCAATATTACATCATAGAAAACGTAATTTATTAGCGCACCTTAGTAAAACGATATCAACATATTTGCAAGGCAATAAATTATTATTCAGCCAATACTAACCAAACTTACTACATTCTAATAATATAACTTCTTTTTATTTGATATTACTATATCATTGTTATTATTCAATTATTATTTAACAATAAAATAAAAATATTGGTTTTCTAAAATGTGTAATGGTGCTAACGAGAGTAATGACGTCAACAACTGATGGTTTTGCATCTACAATAAATGAGAAGAATGACAAAGAGGGACAATGGATGATAATTTACGTTTGATATTTGGAGGGAATGATGGTGATAAATCGACATGATCGTAGAGCTGCTTTGTATCAAGGACTTTTATTTATTTTAATGCTTGTAAACAATAAAGCATAATTTCTATTTCATTTGCATTTATTACTCATCTGTAATCATTCACTTCATGTGTATACTCTTATATATTCACTTATATTACTCATCTGTAAACATTCACTTCATGTGTATACTCTTATATATTCACTTATATTACTCATCTGTAAACATTGACTTCATGTGTATACTCTTATATATTCACTTATATTACTAATCTGTAAACATTCACTTAATGTGCATGCTCTTATATATTACTTATATTACTCATCTGTAAACATTCACTTCATGTGCATGCTCTTATATATTCACTTATATTACTCATCTGTAAACATTCACTTCATGTGCATGCTCTTTTATATTCACTTATATTACTCATCTGTAAACATTCACTTCATGTGCATGCTCTTATATATTCACTTATATTACTCATCTGTAAACATTGACTTCATGTGTATACTCTTATATATTCACTTATATTACTCATCTGTAAACATTCACTTCATGTGTATACTCTTATATATTCACTTAAATTACTCATCTGTAAACATTCACTTCATGTGTATGCTCTTATATATTCACTTATATTACTCATCTGTAACCATTCACTTCATGTGTATACTCTTATATATTCACTTATATTACTCATCTGTAAACATTCACTTCATGTGTATACTCTTATATATTCACTTATATTACTTACGTTATTGACGTTAGTTATTGGATTTTATTAGGTAACAGTTGCAAAATATTTGTAACACTTATTATTAATACTATTATTTCTGTTGTTATTATTATTATTAGTTATAATGGGAAAGGTAAATAATCCAAATTGCTCCCATTGTTGTGAAGGGTCACCCGATAACCCCGAACACACCTTCTTTGTGTGCAAAAGATGGCAATCGGAGAGAGCAGCGCTGGAAAGCAACGTCGGGCCAATAGACCCGGACAACATTGTGGGCAAGATGCTGTGGAGCGCATCCAACTGGATAGAGATAGCGACATATATCGAGAGCATACTGCGGAGTAAAATGAGACAAGAAGATGGTCGAGGTCAAGATCAGTGACCAGGCCAAATACATTCAGTTTTAGAAACAGAAAACACTGGGGTTAATAAAGGGCCTTCTGACCAGGAAGAATGCTAATACAGTGATACCCTGGTCAGATCTACAAAAGGCCGGAAAGGAGGAAAGGTTTAGTGGGTATTCGCCAGGAGTCCCAAACACCAGGTCTGTCAGGGCAGACAAAATGGTGCGTCAATGCATTTCAACCTAAAAAAAAAATAAATAAATAAAACAAAATTATTATTATTATTATTATTATTATTATTATTATCATCGTCATTATTATTATTATATAATTATTACTAATATTGTTATTATTAATAATATGATATTTATTGTTTATTATTATTATTAATATTAATATCATTACATATGTACAAAGCGTAGTTTTAATTTCATCTGTATTTATTACTTCTTTTATTTTACTAAATTACTTTATGTACATTTAGATTACATGGTGATCATCTTTAAAATTACTATATTGTACTTCGGAAGATGATTACCATGTAATCGAAAAGTACTTTAAGTAATCTTTAGTAAAATAAAAGATTTTATTTTGTAACTAGGAGGCCTATATATTCTTATATTTAGTTTTATACTGAATTACTGTACTTGTAACTAATGATTTGCAGGCGTTATCATGAAGAAGCGCATGCAAACCCTACAAACTTTATAAAAAATGTAGTAGAACACCTGTTGTAAGCTTTAAAGTTAAAAAGATTCCTTCAACAACTTCCTAATCTTTATAAAAATAGAAGTTGAAATTGGTTATGAAAATTTTAATATAAGGCTTGATATTTTTCAAAATGTTTTTTAATCATAAAAGTTTTGGAAATACCGTAAAGGAGCCGAACAGTTTAGTAGTGAAGTGACTATAAATTTATAAGTTTTTTTTACAAAGATGTACAATTATTATAAATAAAGCGGGTTACCTTATTTTTTAAATAAAATACTTGATGGATAAATTCCTTAAATCCAAACAGTAGAACATAATAATTATGAAAACCAAATTTTATCGCTTATGAAACCTCATCTCAACTGTTGTTGGGTTCACCTCGTCAATGGTATATGAGATTCTAGCGAAATGTTGGAATTGCGATTTTATGCATTGCAGAATTAACGGATGCACTCCAGATAATAACTATTCGTCATATTTTTCCATTCGTGACGGAATACGTATCAGCATATATATATATATATATATATATATATATATATATATATATATATAATACGTTTTATTGTTTAATAATTTAAAACAACATAGGTTATTTAAATACAAGAATATTTATTAATTTATATTCAAAGCTTTTCGTTGGTAAACAGTACCAACATAATCAGGAATGAAAATTACAATAATGTAGGCTATAGGCCTCAAATATATATATTAATATTTTACTATATATATATATAAATAAATATATATATATATATATATATATATTCAAAGCTTTTTGTTGGTAAACAGTACCACCATAATCAGGAATGAAAATTACAATAATGTAGCCTATAGGCCTCAAATATATATATAATAATATTTTACTATATATATATATATATATATATATATATATATATATATATATATATATATATATACAATTTCGTAACAGGTTTAATAAAATTTCTATTGCAAAAACATTTACAAATAACAATAAATGAACGTTTAAGAAGTTTTAGCTAGCAGATAAAAAACTGGATAGTATAAAGGTTTTTTGGTAAATATTGTTTCACATCCTAATTTAATATGCTCTTTATTTCTTGACACTTTTTAAAAGTTATTGGGCTATTATATCTCGTTTCTAAAAATGAATGATATGGAAGGGTTATGGTTTAAAGAGGGGCGAAGAAGACAAACTTGTAGACGACAGATGAAGGACTAAAACGCAGATAACAAATAAAAATGAATTGTTGATATCTTGTTGATCATACATATACCACAAGCGTAACGCCCGTTAAACAATAGTAAAAACGAAAATAAGTCCGAACATGTAGAAAGAGTATAAAGACAGTGATTAGGCAAACATTGTGAAGAATTTAACCAGGCTTGATAAATTCAGTAAAAACTATGTATTGGTACTGTTCGAAGACACACACACACACACATACACATATCGACACACATACGCCATTTGGATATCTGTCTCAGCCAGGACCTTTATTTTATAATTTACATTTTTTTTTATTTACATTTTAAAATTTCATTTCTAGTTTTGTTTTCTGAATCTGCTTAAATATGTAACATTACCTAAAATAGTGTTACATATTTATCCCCCCGTTCTTGAAAACAAATTGTATATTTCCATTATCAATACAATTGGTTTTTATTTAAGTTAATAATTCATTAACGACCATTAATTCAACAACAACACATCTATTCTCATTTAAAGGAATCATAACATAAATCCATTTACTACCATTTCCATAATTAATACAAAAACGTAGTTAAAATTAACAAGAATTTTATCTTTTTAGGCTCTTCACATAACATAAGTCATATTAAATTGAATTTAGATTTAAGATACTTTTAATAAAATTTTCGTATTAAATTTTTGCTAAATCAGTCTCAATATTAATATATATTTTAAATTCTTTAAATTTATTCTTAATTCACTCTTTGCTAAAATTTATCTTTAAATTATTCTTTGTTAAAATTATCTTTTAATTTTAAAATTAATTATAGAAGCTTGTTATATCAATACATTATTAACTCATTATACATTATGAAATTTTAAACATTGCTTTCTTAAAAAAATAATTTTCTTATAAAAATCAAAATTTGTTTGTGAACCTTTTCCTTTTATAAACACACAATTATATATCTTTTCATATTTTGAAATAGCATTACTTTACTCTTGAATAAATTTTACTCTTCATTCAAATCATCTCTTTGAAATCATTATTTATTCAAATTACTCTTCAAATTAACACTTTGTTTAGAATTAATCTTTAATCATATTAGTACTTTTTTTTATCAATATTACTTTTAAATTTGCCCTAGCTATATTCTGTACAATACCCTCTCTAGGATCTATGAACTCCGCTTACTTTCTGTAAGCCAAAAAAGTGTCAACACTAAGAATTTTTCTCTGACAACACTATTTATCTATACAATTATTTTACTCTCATACGACAATTTTTAAGCATGTACCATTGCCTCATAGCCTTTTGTTATCTCTACAATATTTAGTACATCTTACACCTTTTGGATTTCAAATCTCATTCTTTGAAAATACAATAACATTATTCTTAAATTGAATCCCATACTTTAATTTAAATATTATATAGCTAGCATGTTGACAAACAAAGGTATAAATTTAATCTATTACACTTAAAATTTTGCTATTTCAAACATTTCTCTAAAAAAATTTGAAATAAGTTCTTCAGTATTTAAGCTGAATACTGCTAGTATTGAAGCTATTTAACCTGATAAGCTCTTAGTATTTATAAATAAGTATTACAATTAAAAGGATCCTAGGTTTGCACATTTATACACAAATTTGGTCAAGTGTATAGTCTGTTGATTCCTTATCTGTCATTGAATTGGTGTAGTGTTATGTATTTTGAGATTATTGTCCAAGTCCATCTCGTGTAAAATATGAATTATATGCCAATGTGCACCTTTGACATACAATGTGTACGTGTAGTCGTGTAGTTGTAAATTATATACAAAAGCACACTCCCATTCTCCTAGTTAATTTATTCCCATTTTTAAAACCAAGACTTAAATATTTTCAAAAATAAAAAAATTCAATTATTTAAAAAATATATATAAATTTTGGCTGAAACATTTTTATAAGACTATAACACAACTTATACATTTAAATTTAAATACCTTTAAAATAAAATTATAAAATTATTTCTTAATAAATATTTGTTTTAAAAATCCATTTACTTTTAAATCCAATTATAATTTTTTTCTTATATTTTATTAAGTAGAGTTATATTAAGTTTAATAAAAAAATACTTATCAGAATGTTTTACTTTTATTTTCAAATTATTTCAATTTAATAAATCTTCCAAGCTTTAGTAATTTTTTATTTGTCTCATAAACTGACCTAGCCCAACGTTCAGAAAACAAACGAGCATATTCAACTAAATAAATAAAAACAATCACATTGTTGAAACAAAGTGCTTCAGGCTACGCACAAACTTAACGGGACAGTTATCTAGCATTATGAATCATTCCAGCTTGTCCAAACAAACATTTGCTATCTAGGAATAACTATGTATTACAACAAAAACTGGTTTATAATTGAAAACTTGACTATCCCTATGTTCAAACGACAAACTAAGCATTACAAAAAAAACTTTCTAATCTTTTCAAGTTACAACTGCCTGAATCAAATACACTTTTCTATTCCATGCTACAAATAATTATTTTAAAGCTTTTAAAATATTTATTGCTCCCACAAACTTAATAATTCAATTAAACAAGCAGAGTCGTTCAATTTATGTGATTCATATTTTAGAAAGAAACAAACTAGCAGAGTAGCGCAAATTATGTAACATGGTGGAGAAATTGATATAATTCTTAATGAATTTTGATGTTAAATATTTCTGTAATTTGTTACACAATTAGTTATTTGACCTCCAATGTCAAGAATTTAATTGAATTTTAGAATAGTGCATTCAATAATTAAATTAACCAACAAATATTAATTTAAATAAATCAAGTTTACTACACAACAAATACATAAAATACAAAAGCAAAATTACATCTGAAACGTTTTCGCTACTTTATGTTTAACATTCATAAATTTTTAAGAACTTTATATTATTAAAAAGTCTATGGCATGGCGCATGATCCACATGAGATTGCTTTCACGAAATTAGAAATACGTTTTAATTTATCTATTCGACATTAAAAATTTGCTATTACATCACACAAACGAATTTACACTTCCCTCATTTCAGAAAATAGAAACTTGTATTATTATGCCGTGACCAATTGAAGTTTAAAAGTTAAATTTAGCTTTTCCATAATTTTATGTCTAAAATTAAAATTTATCAGAACTGTAACAAGAGATGTAGAAACATTGTTCCGGATTCAGATCTCGCCATTCTGCATTTTGGATTGGCGATGGGAGGGATTTGAAACCTCGCCCGGTGTTGAATCTTAGCGTAGCACCATTTCTTCGAACAAAAAAAATAAAATTATAATATACCTTCACATAATTAAAATTTTAAATAAAAGGCATCCCTTTTCCACTTCGGATCTTGAGACGTCTCTATCGCCCTACATTTCGCCAAGGAGAGAGAGTTACTTGAAGCAACTACGCGAGTTTTTCAACTTTTGCGCATCGTTACAACGGATCTTACTATATCAGGTTTTATAATATGGATATCTGTCTCAGTCAGGACCTTTATTTTTCATTTTAAAATTATTATCTTGTTTTATTTTATGAATCTCCTTAAATATGTAACATTACCTAAAATAATGTTACAATGTATAGGCTATATATATATATATATATATATATATATATATATATATATATATATATATATATATATAATAACATAGTTTATTCAAGTACAAGAATATTTATTAATTTATATTCAAAACCTTTCGTTGGTAAACAGTACCAACATCATCAGGAATGAATAATACAATAATGCAAGATATAGGCACAACACATATGTTCAATTAGAAGTAGAATTGTTGCTATATTTGTACAAATTGCCAAGTTTATTGTGTTGCTGTAACAATACAGACATTGAATATAGTATCAAATTTAGAATGTATTTGTTCATTTATTAATTTTTTTTATTACTGTATTTATATATTTCGATTACTTCTTATATATTCATTCTGAATCCTTCATTAATTTCGTTTATATGTTTCATATTTTCAATAATTGAAAATTGGTGCTTATTATTAATACAATGATTTGCAAAATTTGATTTATATATTTCTGGATTTAAATAAGCATTATAATGTTCCATATATATCTCTGTTTTAATTTTTTCTTGATTTAACCTATATAAGTTTTATTACAGTTTTCGCAATCTAATTTATAAACACAACCTTTTTCATGCATAATATTTGTTATTTCTTATGTTTATTATTTTGTTATTAGTTTTGTATGCAATTTTGATATTTGCATTTTTAAATTATTTGGAGAAATTTTTTATTTAATGGCCCATAAATAAAAATGAAGTCCATTTTGTATTATTATTATTATTATTATTATTATTATTGTAAATTAAAATATTATGTTGTTTATTAAAAATATTATAAATAAAGTTGTCAACAGTTTTCTTTTTATAACCGCTTTCTTTTGCAATTTGATAAATTACGTTTTTTTCTCTTATTATATTTTCTTCATTAATGGGGATTTTATGCATTCTATATAATTAGTTATATAAAGGAGCCATTTTTTGGTTATATGGATGATTGAAATTATTTTGTATAATTTGATTTGTTAATGTTGGTTTACGGTATAATATATATATATATATATATATATATATATATATATATATATATATATATATATTATGACTTAACTTTTGTTATAATTAAATTTATTTTTAAATGTTATTTATTTACCTTACCTATTAATGTTACACCTTCAGGTTTATAAAAGAATTAACAATCTTATCACTTTTTAAACATCACTTGCATTTATTCTCTTCAATTAACTCTACACATTATTCCAAATTTATATTATTATTTTGCAGTGACAGGATTGATATCTTAACTAAAATTACAATGATAAAAGGTGGACTTCTGAGGCTTTAGATTTCTAATAGAATAAAATAGAAAAAAACAATATTAAAAAAAACAATATATTCTTGCTCTCGGGGTCGCTATTACGGGAACTTTGCTTTTAAATTTGAAATGGCGAGACTAGAATATGTTTATAAATTTTAATGAAATTAAAATTTGTTTTGGAACTAAAAGATAGATGTCTGTTGGCTACACTTATATTCAAATATACTTATTGTTCTGAAGAGTCCCTGGAATCCTGGCTTTGTTCACTTCAGCGCTTACAATTGATACACAAAAAAACTTACTTTATACTTCTAAAAAAAACTTTTACGTCGCACTTTTGAAATTTACTTATAAAAAATTCTTTACTTAATTTAATCAATTTCTCCCTTTACAAGACTTCCGTCTTGGTCCCCACCAATCCGTCTTCCTCTGAGACTTTCCTCAAACTTCCTTAAACTTTCGATCATTTAGTTTTTACTAAAAATCTCATCTCTCCCACTACCACCAATACGTTCTTTGTAAGTTTCCCACAGTTCTACAATTAACTAAACCTAACGGTACACGGTTATTTCCCAGGCTATATCGGCCGCTAGATTTCCCGTCTTAACAAGCTTTGGACCCTCTATTTGCCGGACTCAACTTATAGCTTTCCTGGAAAGGATAATGACATGGTACCTGCTTTGTTCGCACTAGAAAACTATTTGTGTCTTTTTTTTTAAATCCTATAAAAGATTATTTTAGCAACTAAATTAATTTATCTGAAGCCTCGTGCTTTATGTTATAATATATATATATATATATATATATATATATATATATATATATATATATACATACATATATATATATATATATATATATATATATATATATATATATATATAAATAAATAAATAAATAAATAAATAAATATATATATATATATATATATATATATATATATATATATATATATATATATATATATATTAAAACAACAAAGGTTATTCAATTAAAAAAAAATTTAATAATTTATATTCAAAGCTTTTCGTTGGTAAACGTACCAACGAAAAGCTTCGAATATAAATTAATAAATATTCTTGTATTTGAATAACCTATGTTGTTTTAAATTATTAAACAAAAAATCGTATTTTATATATATATATATATATATATATATATATATATATATATATATTTATATATATATATAAATATATATATATATATATATATATATATATATATATATATATATATATATTTATATATATATATACACTTTTATTGCTGTTATACAACATAATCGTAAATGCTGTCACTCAAATACGTAATACAGTATTTGTTAAATTCCTAGAAAAAGAGTCTAGGAACTATGCTAATTCAGCTTGTATAATCCTGGAAATATTATTGTAGGCTATTTGATTACATAGAGACTCAGATGGGCTCCTGAAATAATTTCCACACAAATTGCTTCTGCAGTAATTTAAAATACTGCTGTCGTCGATTTATTTTACTCTCCTAACATCCCTAGTGGCCTCACCTTGTAGCACTGCGTTTGCCTGCTGATCCGAGAATCGATTTTAAATGTCAATCGATAAGAATATCTTACCTAATGTCAATCGATAAGAATATTCAATGAAGCGTTTTAGTTGAAAATACCATTCTAGCTGAATCAACGAACCGCGCTTCCTCTAACATTTTGTTCAGAAGTATATATATATATATATATATATATATATATATAAATAAATAAATAAATATATATATATATATATCGAATAAATCGCTTCAATTATATATTGTGTAATGAATTGAGTGTCTATATAAAACACCTATGTAATAGAAACGATGAGAAATTAGATGTTATTTATAAATATATATTTCAGTACATGTTTCTACTTGTTAGTGTACTATTTAAGTTTTACGAAACAGTAGAAAATATTGGAGTGTTAGGACAGACATTAAAATGTACTAAAAAATATACAATATTCCTAACAGAAATTAAGATGAGTATATAAGAGTAACAAATTGATAAGTTTTATTTTCATCTCAAAGGGGTAATCCTTTAGTACCGAATTTTCAAACCTACATTTTTTCGTTAATAGATATATAATCTTTAATTCTATGATAACAAGCCTTAATGATTTCATAGTGTTGATCAGTGGCGTAAAATAATTTAGATGACATTAATTTGGATGAAAAAACTCTCAGTATATTAGCAATATTTGACCAGAAACAAGATCATATTCAATGCAATGTCATAAACAGTACGCCAGTTTGGACAAGATATCAACAATTATTGTTTATATTTGTTACAGTTAGCCGCTGTATTTCGACGTACGGAGTACGTGCTGGTTATTTCACTAGGAGAAGTGTATTTTGTTTAAACATATATTTTTTTTCGTATTTGACGATTCATCGGTACATTTTTTATAGTATCTATAAAATGTACACATATTTTATTTGGCTTTCATTTTGAAATAATACGCCAATTACACTAGTTTCAAAGAACATAACAAAGTTTTTGTTCATAGTTAAATAATATAATATAGTCTTTGAATCAAAGATAAAAACCAACAAAAAAAAATAGAACAAGTAATATATACACACATTTTTTTAAACCAATTTCTACTTACGATAAACAGAAAGTATTTTTTAAGGACATTTTACTTTATAATTACAAATAATATAAATAAAGTAGCGTAACCTATGCCTTGAAACAGCTCTTCTACCACATAATCTATACCATAAAATTATAGGTTTAATGATATGATTTATTTTAAGGGAAATTAGAAGAAATAAATTAATTTATTACCATGACCATTTTGTTAAAACGTTTTCTCCCATATAATGCTGAAATTCATTAATTATTATACTTCATTAGTGAAATAATTTTTAAAAATTTCAATGACAATAAGTGTCATCTACTAGAAGTTTAAAAAAGTGTATTTCAACTTGAGTGGATGATGAAAAGTATTTTATTAACTATTGAACATATGCACATGATATACATAAGGATATGTGTTACTAATGGAAGGGTTCGAAAAATAAAAATCAATAACATTTAATCTGAAGCTTACATAAAGAGCATTCTACTAAAGTTATAAATAATAAACTTGTTTATAGAAATAGCACACAATTTCCATTTTATAAAGTATAAGATACCACCCAGTTTCTAAGTAATACATCTGCAGTTTGTAACAGAAAGCCCTATAGGATACATTCAAAGAAAAACACTTATTGATCCACAAAGTTACTTGGATAAACATTCATTTTTTGAAAAATTGTTATTGTTCTGGAAAATAAAAGACGTTTTTGTACAAAATTATCATCAATAAAATTGTTCTGTGATACTAACAATAAAACCACCGGCGTCATTTAAGGCTAGTGAACACTATTAGACAAAGGCGAGCGATTTCTAGCTTTAGATAATGTCTAGATACAATTGAGCGATTGCCTATAGTCAATTGCGAGACAAAACCCATGTCTATATTCATGCCTTTGCTTTACGATCACAGCACATTTTTGTCCCTTCGCATATGGGAAACAATAGATAACATTTAGACAATGTTGCGCAGAATTTCGTAATGTGGACGTGCTGCGAGGCATTGTTGCCAGTTAGTATCAGTGAGTCGTTAGGAATGCTTAACACTCAATTGCTTTTGTTTATTTCGCTCAACTTCTGTTTACGATGGTTTTTATGATTTAAATATGTGGTCTACGGAAAAAGTTTTGTTTCTCATAAACTTTTTTCATTATGTAAATTGTTTATGGGAAGTTATAATTCCCGATTATAAAAATCGCACTAAACAAAGAAAGGGTAATCGAAAAACTGGCCAAAAAAATTTAGGATGTACACAAAGTACATTTTTATATGAATAATATGCGTTTACTGTAATAGTTGAAAATAATTTTATTAAATATTCAAAAGGTTTGACTATTTTTGAAAATATTCAAGTTTAAAACTCATAAGTAAAAGCATCTTAGCATATTTTATAGATATAAAATGTTTATTTAAATATCCCAAATAACTATTTCTATGTAAAACTAACATCTAATTGCACAACTTTAAACAATTTATGTAATACTGTTTTGTTGGCCAATTTTAAAAATGATTTTCATGTCATGACATAATTATTGCCCTACATAACCTCTTCAGTACAAGAAGTTTCAGTGAAATATAAAAACGTATTTAGATATGCGTTTTATTCATATTACATACAATGATGAATGTAGTTTAAAAAACTCTTCATTTCAAAGTTTAAATATTATTTAGGAACAGTAGATGAATATTCCTACATACATTTCTAGTTTTGTAGGCAATACCATTACCAGTTTCAGTTTTTTGTAGGGAATATCATTACAAGTCTATCACTTTTACTATAGTATAAGCACATGAGTGTTCAAAATGTAAGAATTACATCGGGCAAACCGGTAGGTCATTCTATAGACGCTTTGAAGAACACGTTACCCAAAGAAATCAAACAAACCCAAAATTCAGCTACGGAAAACACCTAAAAAACACGAAACATACACACAAACACACACGTGGATACACATACTAATTTAAATGTTCTCCATACATTAAAACATAGTAAAAAGCTAACAACCTTAGAAAAATACGAGATATACAAACACTACACAACAGGTAAAGAAAACATATTAAATGATCACACATTATGAAGCCAACAGTCTTTTCCAATACATGACACACAACCAAAATAACCCACACCTTCCACAGTCATAAACCCATCCCGTTACAGCCTTTGTATCTTACCGATGGCGGCAGTAGAAGGTTAGCTTCGTAAAAGGAACGAATGTTTTGAAACGCGTCACCAAGTAAGCAATTACGTATTCACTTAGTTAACTACTTTTTAAATATAGTAAGAAAAAACGTTTATAAAAGGATATAGGTATTCCTATTATCTTACAGTAAATAGAAAACTATTGTGGAGCAACAATTTCTTAACTAAAACTAGTTTGGATATACTGGCTTCAGTTACCTGCTAACTGTCCTAGAGGTCGTCTCTCTGAAACACCAAATAGACAGAAACATCTGTATATATTTAAAGGTATATAGGTATTCGTATTATCTTACAGTAAATAGAAAACTATTGTGGAACAACAATTTCTCAACTAAAACTAGTTTGTATATACTGACTTCAGTTACCTGCTAACTGTTATAGAAGTCGTCTCTCTGAAACACCAAATAGACAGAAACATCTGTATATATTTAAAGGTATATAGGTATTCGTATTATCTTACAGTAAATAGAAAACTATTGTGGAGCAACAATTTCTCAACTAAAACTAGTTTGTATATACTGACTTCAGTTACCTGCTAACTGTTATAGAGGTCGTCTCTCTGAAACACCAAATAGACAGAAACATCTGTATATATTTAAAGGTATATAGGTATTCGTATTATCTAACAGTAAATAGAAAACTATTGTGGAGCTACAATTTCTCAACTAAAACTAATTTGTATGTACTGGCTTCAGTTACCTGCTAACTGTCCTAGAGGTCGTCTCTCTTAAACACCAAATAGACAGAAACATCTGTATATATTTAAAGGTATATAGGTATTCGTATTATCTAACAGTAAATAGAAAACTATTGTGGAGCTACAATTTCTCAACTAAAACTAATTTGTATGTACTGGTTTCAGTTACCTGCTAACTGTCCTAGAGGTCGTCTCTCTGAAACACCAAATAGACAGAAACATCTGTATATATTTAAAGGTATATAGGTATTCGTATTATCTAACAGTAAATAGACAACTATCGTGGAGCTACAATTTCTCAACTAAAACTAGTTTGTATATACTGGCTTCAGTTACTTGCTAACTGTCCCAGAGCTCATCTCTCTGACACACCGAGTAGACAGAAACATCTGTATCTATTTAATTAGGACTAATAAGGTAAAAAAATAAGAAAATCTTTTAGAGTAGATTTAATATTTTTTAGTAAATAAATAACGTGGAATTAAAAAAAACAATCCTTTTACTGACGTAAGTTATATACTAAAATAAAAGATATAATATTCTTTTTAAGACATTTGAAAATCTAGAAAATAAGGCGTTCGTTTTTGGAAATTCACAAGTTTAGATATATGAAAAAATATTATTGTGATAAAATAAAATTTATCAGGAATAATATGAATTAACAAATAAACATTAACACATGAACATAAATGTATTTATGTTTAACAAAAATAAAGAAATAAATAACTGCACAGGAACACACACAAATAATATACTTCATTATTATATGCGTTTCAATGACTTATGTCATCATAAGTGACACTATAAATTTACTACTGTAACTGCAGTTAGTCGTAGTAAATTTGTAGTAATGTTACTCATGATGATGGCATAAGTCATTGAAACAAGTATGGTAATAGAGTATATTAATTTGTGAGTTCGTATGCAGATATTTATTTATTTTATAGTCCCAACTTACAAGCCACCTCAATTATAACTTTAGACATAGGCGTTTTAGTGGCCCTGTACATAATCGCAAATTATCTCTCGAAACTTTCCTGGTAATTTGAAATAGATGTTAATTCACTAAAATGACTATTTTATCCTGTTAGTATTTTAAAATTAACTATCAAGGGCAATTAAAGATACGTTTTTACTACTAATTACAATGCCATTGTCTTATAGAGAATATTCTTATGACTCAGTTTTAGCGATTTTATAATTTAAATATTTGTAATAAGACAAGGCAAGTGACTGACTTTTGTAACTAACATCCAAAAAGGTTTAAAATTTTTATTTTAAAGAGGAAACAAATAAATTTCCATACTTTTAAAGTCACGTTTGTATGAGGGAGTTTTAAAATAAATATTCAAATTTATTCCGAAAATTTTGGTGCCTAAGATGAAAGGGAAGTTTGCTCCACAGGATTTAGAAGTCTTCTTGAGGAATATAAAATAGATTCTAATTTTGCTTGAACGTACGATAAGAAACTTTAATATATTTTTATAGAAATTTCAACAGTCTGAAGAAAACTATATTTTCTTTGGCATTTTTCTGAATCAAAATAAAAAGAATAACTAGTAGTTTTTTTTAAAGAAAACAAAGTATGATTACAAAACAATGCAAATTTATAGTGGTTTTACTAGAAAATTTAGGAGGATTTGTCAATGTAAAGTAGGATTTTCACTTTTTTATATCTATCAATTTTATTCTTTATTGAGAACCATTAAAACCTAATTTTTTTACAGTCAAACAAAGTAAAAACAATTGTTAAAAGGTAACTCAGAAATTACACTCCAATTAGGCAAGTGCAGTGCAGGTCTAGGAGAAGGAATGTATTTTTACAAAGTGAAAAATAAGGTCTTCCGCTTAGAGTCTATTGCAGGGTTATAAAATTCAAATACTTTAGGTTTAGCAGGTTTACAACGGATCTATTACAGCTGACTCCGCCTCTCTACCTCCAAATTCCAATTTCCTTTGTCATTCGTTAATGCCTCGTCTACGGTTCTCGGAGTCATTGCTACGTCGATGATAAAGCTTGCCAACTTCTTTGTGGCCACCCTCTCTTTCTTTTCTCAGAGGTAATTCACTCTTGTACCTTTTGTGGCCACCTGCATTCTGTCATCCTCTTTACATGCCCAAACCATGTCAATTGCCTTCACTCTATCTCCTCCCTTATACCTCTATCCATCTCCAATTCGTTACAAACTTGTATATTTCTAACCCTCTCAAGTGTCGATTTACCGCAGCTTCATCGTAAACACTCCATTCCTATTGTTATTTGTTTGTTATTATTAGCTTAGGTAACATCCCGTACCTCTTACCCTTAGAATGTAGCTCTCTGACAGTACTTTATAAATGTGTTTCTTTGATTCTTTCATGTTTGTCTTTTGACGAGAAGGGAGTTTAGGTTTTGTGTCACTGCTCTGACTTTGTTTATTGTTTCCTGATTTTATCTTTACTATCGCTTTCCTTATTAAAGAATAACCTTCTAAATTTTTGCACTTTTATACCCCCTTGATTTCGCTGCTGCCAAAGCTAAGGTTGCCAATCTCGTCTTTGCCTACTACTAGATACTCAGTGAGTTTATACAGCCAAACTCCTTAAAATGAGTGTTAATAATTAAATGTTATCAATTTAACTGTTAAAATTTCAAAAGGTCCATCAGAGCGATTCTATTTTAAAACTTCACCAACATATGTTATTGTTGATAAGTGTCCCTGTTCAAGAATATTTTTCACTTCGGAATGCAGGTGTCTACTTCCGCCCGCATGTGACTACTGTTCCGTCTCCACGATCACGTTCTCCTATTTACAATGGGAGGTATGATACACTCAGTGTATAGAGTCCCCCCACATTATATCCAGCGACGCCCGTATGTTTACACGTCAGAAAATGTATATATAATCACGAGTGAGGGTGCGTTAATGGAGGAACAAATGTAGGTCCGTAACGCACAACAAACTCTGAAAGTAAAATAAGATTGTAATAATTGTGAAAATAGTGAAGTTGATTTTAACTGCTTTTTAAATGCGGAACACATCATTTTGTAATATGTTGGCATTTTTTTCCGTAAGTACATTTTGGAGAAACTATGTAAAATATCTCTTTGCTGACTCGTTTCGATACCGACGTATCATTAACGAAGGTAATTCGCTACTGTTGGCGAACTCTCAAGGTTACAAGCGTATGGTTTACAGGTGGGGAAGGCTATGGGTTAGGTGGGTTGTGCACTAGGTAATGAGAAAAGGTATTGGAGGTTTGCGAGGTTAAGGATATCATAGTATTGTGGTCGTTTTTGTGTAGTGTGAAGTTTGTACATTTCAAATTTTGGTAATGGTCAGGATTTTACTCTGGTTTAATATCAGGAGAATATTTAAGTTAATATTTATGTTTTGAATGTGTGTTGACAGTATTGTACAGGTGTTGCGCAGCTGGATTTTGAATATTGGTTTTTTATGTCGTTGATGTGTTTTTTGTATCTTGTGCTAAGGGTCTATCCGTTTGGCCACTGTATAAGCAGGGGTATTCGTTATTGGTTATGTTGAGTATACTGGAGGGTTTATATTTGCCTGTTTATTGTTGAAAGATTTTTATGCGTTTCTTTATAGCAGGGGTTGCCAAACTTTTTGCGTTCACGCCCCCTCTTTTTGAGATGAAATCCACCCACACCCCTCCACTTTACACTATAAATAAACGGTATGGGCATATGAAAATGAAACAAATATTATATAAATTGAAAATAATATTTTTCTCATACATAGGCGTACTTTTACAAAAAATGTAACGTCAAATCCCGTCTCCTACAATTAAAAAAAAAATATATTTTATGGATTAATTAATAAATAGTATTTGATTAATAATTGAAAATTTGAACCACATATATATATATATATATATATATATATATATATATATATGCTGTATATATAAGACGAGTGTGAACTAATATTAGGAATTGAAAAAAACGAAACGAAAATTTTCAGATCGGATCAAACATTTCGAAACTAAACATTTCGTTAGGAACATCGTTCGTTAAAGACAGACATTTGCGGACTTCAAGATACGTTTTTGAAGTGAGTAACAAACACCTATACTATTCCAGGAGCAGTATGTGCAGCAATAGAAGTCTGAAACCCAATTCAGAATGTGGGATAAAAGTATTATTCTGTTTTGAATCATTTAATGCTTCCACTTGGAACAGGAAACGTGTCGCGTCGTTACCTCCCAACAACCCATAATACAAATATACACCAGAATGTCAAGTATGGAAAAGTAGATCACACAACCATTATAGACAGATAACCTAGTGAAACGTACATTTCCCTCAGTATAGCCTATATGTACAGAAAATATAGCTACAACGAAAGTCTGCTACAACGAATACCAATTTAGAACTATAATTAATTAAAATCGGGTGTTAATTATTGTTTTGAAAACAGTTTCCGTTCCAAAAGTCAATCAGTGAGGCTTCTGAGCAAACATTTCGTCATGACTTTTGAAATCTTACCAAAAGAGATAGCCTAAACGCACTTCACCTTAAAGAACCAATCACAGTCCTTTACTTATAAAATTGAACCTACGTTACACCCCAACTAACAAGAAAACCGGTAAACATTAAACTAACTCCCATCTTTCAAAGATAGTCAAATGTGATAGATAACTTGTTAGTTGCGTTATTATTTATCACTTATTGTTCTCTTTTATTTTATTAGTTCTTCCAAGCAATTTAGTCATAAGTGTTCTATTTAAATGGAGCTTTATTAATTATACAAAACCTAATTTATATATTTTATTACATGATAGAACTATAAACACTCTCACACACTCTCTCTCTCTCTCTCTCTCTCACACACACACACACACACACACACACACATACATATATATATAACAAATTCTACATTGGACAAACAGGTCGCAACGTTAAACAAAGAGTAGAAGAACACAAACATAACACCAACTCAACATTTTACAATCACTTAAAAGAAACAGGACACAAATACACAGACATTTATCATAATTTAGAAATTCTACACATCAACAAAAAACGACCACATCTCAATACACTAGAACAATATGAAATTTACAGACACACAAAAACACAAAATACAAACATATTAAACGAAAAAACACAATAGAAATCACACATACTCTTTGATAATATCGAAAGCCTACCTTTAAAACCGTCACCGCTTGATCCAACATCTCCAAGCAGAAGACACTGATGAAGATCGGCACATAGCGATCGAAAGCGTTCTGTCTCAGTAAGTTTTAACAAATTTACTAAATATAAAGTTCGGATAGTCATAAACTACTGTTTAAGTGATTAATAAGATTCACGGAACGTAGTGGATTACAAAATTAAAAAATATATATATATATTTTTTTTTTTTAAACAACATAGGTTGTTGGGATGATGTTGATACTCGTTTACCAACGAAAAGCTTTGGATATAAATTAATAAATATTCTTGTATTTGAATAACGTATGTTGTTTTAAATTATTAAACAAGAAAACGTATAATATATATATATATATATATATATATATATATATATATATATATATATATATATATATATTTGTACAAAATAATAAATATTGTATACAATAATACAACATTTTTCAAATATTTGTATTAATAATAATCACTAACTTCCAAATATTGAAAATATGAAACTTAGGAATAGAAACTTAGAAAGTAGTAAAGAATTAAGAAGGAACACTGTGAAGCATTCGAAGTTACTGTATATAGATACAGTAATAATAACAAATTAATAAATGAACAAATGCAAATACATTCTAAGTTTGATACTATATTCAATGTCTCTAATGTTACGTCAACAAGAAAAACATGAAAATATCTATAAACATAGCAACATGTGATTCTAATTAACATATGTTGTATATCTTGCATTATTATTTAAAATTCTTTCCTGATGATGTTGGACTATCTATCTACTTAAAGATTTAAATAGAAATTAATAAAAAATCTTGTATTTGAAAACCCCAGTTGCTTTTTATTATCATGCAAAAAAATAATTTTGTATATAATAAATAAAAAACTAAAATATATATACTGTATATATATATATATATATATATATATATATATATATATATATGTATGTATGTATATACATATATATATATATATATATATATATATATATATATATATATATATATATATATATATATATATATGTATGTATGTATATACATATGAAATTTTTGATTTGATTTTTTTAAAAAAAGATATACTTTATTTGATGATGACCGGAATAAGTTTAGGATATTATCCAATAGTTCTAATAGAGTGATTCGTCATTCAGACATTTTTGAATTTCCAGTATTACAGTTATTCATTTTATTAATTCCTTTGTGTAGTCATGCTTTGTGTTTTAGAATGCATTCGTATTTATTGCGATTTGGGTTTTGTTGTATAGAATATTTTTTTGGAGAAGCTATATGTTTATTAATAAAGACTTTGAAATGGTTCTTGGTTAAGAAAATAAACACTTCACTCCAAGCTGTCAAAACCTACTCACTTTCACAAAATTTGGCACCATCACCTGTCTTGTGCACTTAGTGGTAAAGCTTTGTATACTGCTTTACCATCTCAACACACACACGCATATATTTTTACTTATTTATGCTGTATTATTATTAGAATGTTTATTAAAATATTGTGTTTAGTATTTTTATTATTTAAACTAGATGTTGCTATTTATAAAATCACCAAGTGATCCACCCAGCTTGTGTGTGTGCGTGTGTTTGTTTGTGTATTTGTGTGTGTTTGTGTAATATAAATGATACTGATAAATAAAAAATGAATACTGATGAAACACGCTAAATGTGGCTTGTTGAATGGGTAAATATAATTTATATTCAATAATATATTATTTGTAAGAGACTTTAATTTCAGCTTTAGACGTAACTACCAAACAAATTCATAGTCATTTAATGGTATTATTATTTAAAAAAACTAAAATTATCCTAAAATAATAAATGATAATTAAATGTATAAATTGGAGGCAAGTATTATTGTAACAAATATTACTATAACAGCAAAATTTAGAAAAATCTTGAAATGAGACATGTTTGGCATGAAAAATTTCGCAGGGATGTATATATTCCTTGTAATATAAACACTTTACTAACACGAATATTACATTCTGCTAGACTAAAGCTTTTCGCCTGCTTATATTGCTCGCATTATCAAAAACAATAAACTTATTTCTACATACCTCCTCAACAATAAGAATCCAATAGAAATACTATTTATTGAATATACGAATGTCAGCTATGCAAGCAGCTTTCCACAACAACCAATTACTTTAAAATTATTATGTTTATCGAAATAATAAATTAAACTAAAACAATTAAAACGGCTTCACTTGTGTGCTCCTCATATATAGCGTCATATAGTTAAAACAAAGCAAAATATCTGAATTTATTTGCTTCTAATTATATGAAAATATCATGAAAACCGTTTCCGTGTCAGAATTATCTATCGCTTGTTAGGCTATGCTCGTTGTAAGACAACAAGACATTAGCGGTAAATGAAAGTAGGTATTGCATAGTGGCGATAGTGGGAACTAAATGGAATGCCCTGTTTAATTTCCTTAATTAGGTATTAAGGGAATTTAAAAAAAAGTTACATAACTCATTTCTTATAACACGAAAATTTTTCTCTCGTCTGACAATGTTTCTTAGATGTATAAGTGTGGTATAGTTGCTTCTTCTTGTTCTTCCAACAGGGACCCAGATGCTTAATACAGCCGATGCCCGATGTCTTGTGTACACTGCTTCTGCCAGGGTCCAATATGAGCGGGTTTTCAGGACGATTCCCTCTGAGTATATCTGTGGCTAGTTAAGGACAGCCGCATTAAATGAATACGTACTTCACAATTTCCTTCTTCTCCCCGCACGCAAGTCAGAAGAGAGTATCCGCAAAATTAAAACTTTCTGGTAACCCTGAGTCACCAGATGCTCAATCCTTGCTCTCGCGGCAAAACTGGCGATTCTTTTGGGGAGATTTAAATGAAGGGCGTAAAAAGTCAGTGCTTTCTGCAACCACTCTACAGTCAACACAGAATCCACCATCACCCGATAACGTGAGAGTGTAGTTTCAGGCATAGGGCAATGTTCACTGCCGACCTTTGCTATGCGGTCCACTGACTCGTTTTAGATTACTCCTTCTTGGAAGGACAGATAATGATTGCTTCGGATCATTAATGAAACTGAGAAGAGAAGAGTGCACGGAAGAAAATGCTACACAATCAACTAAAGAATGAAGATACAGCGATGGCAGTATTCATATGCGGTTTGGTAGCAGAAGATAGCAAAGAAAATGCGCCTACAACAGCAGGGACATTAATACTCATAACTCGTTGTTTATACAACACTATATTCTCAAAATGTTTTTTATATTGCAAATAAGTTGTTGTTTTGAACTTATTTTTGAAGAGTTCACGAGGATATATTTGAATAAATATTTTATTTTTTTTTATAAATATGAAGATAACTAATACATTATCTATGGAACTAATGCTTTTGGGTTTATTTCAGGATATTTGTTTCTAAATTTTGATAATATTTTAGAACCGGCAAATTAAATTGTATTTGGAATAAGGTTTTTCCAAAAACTATTTTTGGTATAAATAATTAAAGGAACAGCAGCTCTAAATTTATAAACATAATTATTAGGTTGTAGTACATTTATATAAGTGTAAGTTCTTTGTCTAAATTACTCTATTCGCCTCAAATGTTTTTACAACTCACATTAAAAACAAATTAGGTCTACTGACCTTTGGAGCGCATTAAGGGTTTTACGACCTAAAATAAAAAAGAGATTACCCAAATAAAGTGAGCTTAACAAAAGGAAATACTATTACAGTAAAGGATGTACATACAGATTAGGCATTCATTTAAAAGAAAAATACACAGTAAACTCTTTATTTATAATTATGTGTTTTCAACAGAAAACCTAAAATAAACTCTTTATTGGCAAGTTTTCAAATTTAGTTTCGACATTCTGGCTTACTGATTGTGTTGGTTGTAAATAATATCCCAATTTATCCAACGTTATATTGGAATTATTAAATGGTTTTACACTCGCGCGCGCACACGTGAACACAAACACACAAACACACACACACACACACACACACACACATGATGATGATGATGAATAGTTATTATCCGGAGTACATCCGTACATTATGCAGTCCATAAAATGCTGTTGGTCTCGCTCTTCAACTGTTGTTGGGTCACCTCGTCAATGCTAGCTGAGATTCTAGCGAAACGTCGGAACTGCGATTTTATGCACTGCAAAATGAACGGATTTACTCCAGATAATAACTATTCAATATATATTTAGATCCGTGAAGGAATACGGATCAGCGTATATATATATATATATATATATATATATATATATATATATATTTATTTAAAATATTTCAAAAACAAGAAAACTTTTAACGCACAAATTTTTGAATTTTTGTAAACATATTTTGTTAAATAATTAATTTCCAGAAAATGCTGGTACTGTTTTATCGGCGAATAGCTTTGAATAATATATGCATTAAAAGTATTATTGTTTTTGAAAGATTTTTAATTTAATAACTATTTTACAAGAATACATATCACCATATATATATATATATATATATATATATATATATATATATAGAGAGAGAGAGAGAGAGAGAGAGTGAGAGAGAAAGACGAATTACTTTATTATAATATTATTTCCATGTTAAATCGAAAAAAAGGAGAGATAATTATTCATACATATTTGATAAAACACTGCATAGACATTAAGTGAGTTTTGCTATTATTCTTCTTTACAAAACTTCTTCTATGTTTACCTACAAAAACAAAATTATTTTAATTAAAAAATTTTAATATGTTATTTTTATTACATTAAAAATTCTCAATCACAGACGTTTGACGCTAAATATCATTTAAAGCAATCACATAGTTTAGTACTGAAATATATTGAAAAAATGTCTAGTGTGAGAGCTTCCATAGTGATGTGAAATTAATTTGCAATATTGCGTAGTTCTATTTTAATTACATAATTTTGTTGAGATATCATGTACTAAAATTGTTTTTCTTTGTAAACGTAAGAAAAATATTAGGTAATAGTTTGAAATAGCTAAATAGTAGTCTAAACTAGTGTAAGTTGTAAGTCGTAAATATTGACGTTTATTGTTTTTATTTGGTAGATATTATTTATTACTTCGTGTTTCCAATTATCACCAGTTTTATTTGTTAAATAATTATACTTGCTGATATTTTTGACTCTTACATTGGTAATTTGTCAGTGCTGTGGTAAGGTTTGGCAATAGGTTTCTGGCTTTTGCCAGGTTATATTAAGAAGTAAAGTGAATTGAATAGAATATTTATAAATTATGTTTGTAGTAGATATGGTGAATTAAAAAAAAACTGTCTGTAATCCTGGAAAGGAATACCATCTACATACATCATTTCATATATTGGTTAAAGTTTATTGTACTGTTTATAATATGATTCCCTAGGCGTGGTTGTGTGTGTGTGTGTGTGTGTGTGTGTGTGTGTGTGTGTGTGTATGCGTGTGTTGGTCTGTACACGGATATTGGTCATGTACATATATACCCTATTATTTCATAAATACCACATAAGCCAAAATAATAAATGGTAAGTAAGTAATAAAGTACTATAGCTTGAACAAGTTTGGGAATAGTGTTGCAGATAATTTGATTTTATAAACACCAAGGTAATCTTCTGAAATAATTTGCACACAAATTGCTAAGGAAGTAATTTTAAACTGTTGTTTTAGGTTGGTTCGTTTTACTCTGCCAACATCCCTTGGGGTCTCAACTTGTTTTCCTATACGTAGAGTCTGTTTTAATCGCCATTTTATATTTAAAACAGACTCCATTAACTATTAATGTCAGTAAATGGTGAGTAAAGATTGTGTCTGTGTTTATTATTATTACCATAATTTTTAATAATTTCATTTTATTTGAAGAAAAAGTAATTAATAATTATACTGAAATTTAGTAACTAAATTTCTTTTGAAGTACCATTCTCTTGAGACGTATAATCCTAACCCTCAACCAATTCCCATAATATTATGTATTTAACATATAAATCATTGTTTTATTCATACATTTCATATAGAATAGAATGTGTTGATAAAAACATTCATTAGAGCATAGATTAGATGATTACATAATGATTGGCGAAACCTCTAATGAGCGTTTAGAATGTAACATGTTTAATACTTGGCAATAATTTAGCATGTTCTATAAATATTTATTTTATATTAGCTAAAATAAAAGCGGAATATTTTAAAACAAAATGTTTGTTTACAAAAATGTTATTAGATAGCTTTGGGGAGGGAGACATAGTAAATTCTTGTAACCAATCATAATCTGTTTTTAATGTGTAAACTTTGTGTTGGGTTGAATACAATTAAAAAATATTATATTCAATTTTAAATATTCAAACAAGTGAAAATATGTATGTGAATTTTTTAAAATAGTTTTTTATTTGTAGATTTAAAAATATAAATATGGTAAAAGAGTAAAGCCGAGTAAAACTTCGATTTTGTAAATAACCCAAGGTACATTAAATAAACCAAGCGATTGCAATTTAATTTGATTTTTCAAAGTAATTTGACAGAAACAAATCAGTGGCTGTATGAAAGTAGCCAGTATGCGTCTTGACCTAACGTTGTCTAATAATTTGTAATTTTTTTAAAATTTAAATTATTATTATCAAAGTTATAAGGTTTAAAATTTTAACCTTATATATATTAAACCTTCAATGGAAAATTCAAACGAAAACTTCAATGTAACCTGTCTGTCTTCAGAACGATTTGGCTAGACAGCCAGACTGCCCAGATTGTTTAATATAAACAATCGACTCGGTAAGTCTTCTATTGAGTAAATAATATTTTATGCGTTAACAAACGTATTTTATAACTAACTAAACGCATTAGAAAACACCGGGGGGGGAGGGGTTACAAGAAAGATTACTGTGAAACGTATGAAACTAAATTAGACAACATTTAATTGAAAATAAAACCAGGTTTAGATTCATCGTTCACTTATCAATCCTTTTTAATTCAATTTCCAAACATATTAAGATTTAATGCTAGTTCCCTTATTGTCTTTACGATTTTTATCCCTTTTCCTAGATAAAGACAATGTTAAAGAGTGAGCATTATGTTATTATTAAAAATAGTTCTATCGACTTCAATTAGACTGAAAATTAAACAGCTGTCTCTTGCTTAAATGCTATGTTTTGACCGCAACACTTATTACAGAAACGTATCCTAGCAAACGAGCTTATCAGCAATTAAAGATGACGCAGCAATAAGTATAAATCATTCTGGTAATGATACTGTATTTTCCGTAATTTTGCTTGTATGATCATCCACTCAGCTTTCCTATCGATTTGGTTGCTTGAACTTTATTTTTAGAATTAAATACTCTCTTATGAACTTGTGATATATTAGGTTACTAATTAATATCTCATCAAATTACTTTTAAATCTTGATTAAAGCTTTTTTCCTTTATTTTGTCTTTCCTCGGTCTCAATGTTGTTCTATTTCATAGTGCATTACCTCCGCGAAGGAAATAAAATTTGTGTACCAAAAATAAATTTATGTAACAAATAAAGCCTCAGCTTGGGAGTGAATTTAAAACAAACTCCAAGCGATCTACCCAGTGCTTTTTGAACAACAATTTGCCTTTATAGATGATTTCACTACTATCCCATCCGTCAAGGGCACAATAATTGATTTCATCACGAAATAGTCTAATATAGTATGAATAGAAATCTTTCACGTACTGGTCATTTTTGATAAGTTGTGTGTAATTATTAAAAATTATTGAGAATAATATTAAACATTGAAAATAATAATTATTTTAATTAATAGAATATAATCTTTATAACAAAAATAATGAATGAAAGCAGTGTCTATCTCTAGAACAATTCCTTCATCATTTAATTATAATATATTTGTTAATTAAAATCACCTTTCATTGACTGTAACAACCTAAAAATATTGTCACTTTTTTATTAGCAATATATTTTGGTTTATAACCAAACGGTTTTTGGAATTACATATGTTCAGACATGGACTTATTTTAATGTGAAAATAATATATTCGAGCTTCTATCCAGGGAAACATTTTGTTCAACTATATATGAAAATGATACTCTTCGAGACATACGGTACTAATATAGTAATTCATAAATTGCCACATTTATAAATATTTTCTCTAGGAATAGGTTATTGGAATAAATAATACCTATTTAAAATTATTATCTATAATTTATTTTTTATTTGGATTTTATTGTTTTGTAAATATGCTAAGCACGTATTGTCATTTATGTTTTTCACCTAAGAATAACTGGAATGTTTTTAGAAACTAAAAACCGAAAGCCCTTATACTTAAAAATAAACCATTCAGTTCATATTATAAAAGTACTCTGCTAAAAAAGTCTTTAAGTTTTAGTGTATTTTTTTTTTCTATATGTAAGTTATAAAATATTCTATAAACTTCAAAGCGTATGGCCGCGCTCTTATGAATGGAAGTGAGAGAGACTGCAGATATTATTAAAGTAGTTTACTTCGCCAGGCCCCAAACTCCTTAACTTTCAGTAAACATTCAGACCTAATACAATAACAAAGTTTGGTTAGATCTTGTTCCACAACAATGAGTCGACGCAAGCCTACATGATCGAAAGTTCTATCTTTACCTTTTCTGGCAAACAACAGATGTGAAATGGATCTTTGTAAATAACTGCTATTTTGGAGACTACCTCGGTCGTTCTATTGTTACTTCATTACTTTGTAAATATTTACGAGTAATGTACCTACAATAAAGTTAATTATCTCTTTCCTTTAGTTCGACTTTATATTCTTTTATTACATCCGATTATACTCTTGGACGTAAAGACGTTCCTCCGATGTAAGACATAGTTTTATTATAATGTAACCGTAAAACCAGGATACATATATAAGTTATGTGAACGATTTATGTGAACCTTTCATAATAAAATGCGTGCTAGGAAATTCCTGCTTACGCAGCTTTTCGCAAACCCATTCCTAACAAACAAACCTTCCAAAATTATAGGCCCAACTACCAAAATAATCCTAACCAATTTACTAAACCTAACTCATACGTACAGCAAAATCAACAGCCGAGACAATCTAACAATTACACACCACTAAAAGCTCATCAAAAATTTGAACCAGAACCAATGAGCATTTCCACACGTCAAACAGGGAACACAATTAGACAAAATAGACTTTATCAGATGACAGGGAAACCAATAGCAGAAGAAAATTACGATCAAACTATGAATCGATTGACTGAACAGATGACTAACTCTCATCTGACCGAACAAACGGATTATGAACCGCAAGAGGACCCTGACAGCTACATAGATTTTGATGATTCAACGGAAGAGGAAAATGCAAGTGGATTCACACAAGAGGACAATCATACCCAAAATCATTTTTAGGACTAACCACAATAAAAAGACATTATCCATAATGCATATCGAAGACGACACAAACGAACTACCGTACATCCACGATCCCAAGACCAACCTAAAGATGCTGATTGACACTGGAAGCACGAGATCATTTGTTAAAAAATCAATAGCTTTCCAATTTTTCAAAAACACCCTAAAACAAGAACCATTTGAAGTGAGTACAGCTCATGGAGTATCAAAAGAAAAATACAGTTGTACACTACCACTTTTGGGAAAAGAAACAACCAAATTCTATTTATTTGATTTCCATAAAGATTTCGACTTACTCCTTTGATTAGATAATATAAAAGAATTAAAAGTTAATTTAAATTTTGTGAATGATAAATTCATATTTCACAATAAGCAAATCCCGATTAAATATTTTAACACAGAAGAACAAAATAATAATAATAATAATAATAAAGGCGAATGTCAGGAACAGAACGCTAAAAAGGGAACAAGTTATGTTATACAAGCCCGCACTAGCCAAACAATTAAGTTTAGAATACAAAATATTCAAGATGGAGAAGGACTCTTACCATACAAACACGTAAATGGATTAGAAATTCCGCAGGGTATAGTCTCAGTACACAAGGGAGAAGCCTATTGCCCTATAATAAACAACACAGAAGAAAATGTAGAATTAACAGTGTATGAACCATTAGAATTAAAATCTTTAGAAGAATACGATATCTTTGAACCTGATACAATGCAAACGAACACTAATTTCAATTTATTAGATTATAAACAAACAAAATCGAGAAGGAAAAATTTAGATTTATCAAAATTTAGGATGGAACATATGGACTTAGAAGAAAAATCCGCTATAACAAGTTTAGTAGAAGATTATGCAGATTTATTCCATATTGAGGGAAACGATTCAACTTTTACCAACCAAATAAAACATGTTATTAGGACTACTGATGAAATTCCCGTATACTCTAGAAATTATAGATATCCAGAGATTTACAAGAATGAAATTAATAAACAAACTGAGGACATGCTTAAACAAGGAATTATTAGACCTTCAAATTCTCCATGGAACTCTCCTGTCTGGATTGTACCCAAAAAACAAGACGCTTCTGGCAAAAGAAAATTTCGATTAGTAATAGATTTTAGAGGATTAAACAAAAAACAAATTAACGATAAATTTCCCTTGCCGAACATTACAGTCATATTAGATAAATTAGGACGGTCTCAGTATTTTACGACTTTAGATTTAGCCTCAGGATTTCACCAAGTAGAAATGGATAAAAATAGCATAGTAAAAACAGCGTTTTCAACAGAAACAGGACACTACGAATTTTTAAGAATGCCCTTTGGACTAAAGAATAGCCCCCCTACATTTCAAAGAAATATGAATAATATTCTGAGAGGCATCCAAAATGAAACATGTTTAGTTTATCTAGACGACATTATAATTTATTCTACTAGCCTCCAAGAACATATACAAAGACTTAAAGAAGTTTTCGACAGATTACGCAAAGCCAACTTTAAAGTACAGCTGGATAAAACAGAATTTTTAAGAAAAGAAGTAGCATATTTGGGACATGTTGTGACACCGAATGGCGTAAAACCCAATCCAGCAAAGATTTTGGCAATCAAGGACTATCCAATACCTAAAACCACCAAACAAATTAAAGGATTTTTAGGACTATTAGGCTATTATCGAAAATTTATTAAAAACTTCGCCAAGATAACAAAACCGTTTACTAACTGTTTAAAGAAAAATGCAAAAATAAATATAGAAAATCCAGACTTTATAGAATGCTTTGAAACATGTAAAAATATATTGACAAATGAGCCACTTCTATAATACCCAGACTTTGAAAAGGAATTTACTCTAACGACAGACGCTACTAATTATGCACTAGGAGCAATTTTAAGCCAGGACAAAAATGGAAAAGACCTTCCTATAGCGTATGCCAGCAGAACTTTAAACGACATCGAAACTAATTACTCCGCGATTGAAAAAGAATTATTAGCAATCGTATGGGCCACAAAACATTTCAGGCCTTATTTATTTGGGAGAAAATTTAAAATTTATACAGACCATAAACCTTTACAATGGTGATTTTCAGTTAAAGAATCAAATTCCAAACTTTTAAGATGGAGATTAAAATTGGAAGAATATGATTATGACATAAGATACAAAAAAGGCAAACTAAACCAAATTGCAAACGCATTGTCCAGAATACAATTAAACATCACTGATAAAAGGTCAACGAACACCCAACTCACTGTAGAACCGGACCTTGACTTATCTGCAGCTGACTTACTGCAACGTTATTTCCCAGAACTGGACGATAACGAACCTATTGTCGTACAGCTCGACGCAACAGATAATTCCAACTTAGAGGACAATCAAGAAAGTGACAGTCAAACCGTGCACTTCAATTTTGAAGGAAACACCCAAATTGAAATACCAATTTCCGACGAGCCTGTAAACTTTGGAAAAAACCAAATATTTTTATCATTAGTAAAATATGAGCCGAAGAAAGTAAAAATTATAAATTTATTTGGAACTTCAAAAATTCGTTTAATAGTCGAAATATCAGAAAATAATTTTAAAGAAGACATAGTTAATTTTGTAAAATCGTATTTGGTACCCAAAATATAATATAATCTATATTTTGAAGATGACTTTTATGAGAAATTTGCATCATGCATAGCCAAATATTTCAAGAAAACTGAATTAAATTTAGTTAAGTGTAATAACAAACTGTTAGACCTAACTTCGGAAGAAGATACCTTAGAAACGATAAGTAATTATCATGTTAGCAAAACTCCCCACCGTGGGATACAGGAAACATACGAACAAATTAAGCGAAGATATTATTGGCCTAATTTAAAATCACTAATTCAAAATTTCATAAATTAGTGTGACATATGTCAAAGAAATAAATACGACAGGATTCTTTTACAGCTAGAAATGAATTTGACACCAACTGCTGCCAGACCATTTCAAATAATTCACGTTGACACAATCGCTTTAGAAAAGAATTCTTTTATCAGCATAGTTGACGCTTTCTCACGCTCAAGCTTATCGCTTGGGAAGCTCTCAAGCTACAGAGATTGCAGACAAGTTATTAGATTACTTCACACTTTTCTGCTTACCAACAGTTATTATCTCAGACAATGGAACGGAGTTTAATAACAATTGTAAAAGAGATATTAGACCTGCATAAGATCAAAATTCATTTTATAAGCACACAAAACCCCCAATCAAACGGAATATGTGAAAGATTTCATTCCACTTTAATAGAACACATAAGGCTGTTAAATAATCAAATCGAATTTAAAAAAGACAGTATAATTAAGAAAGTTAAATATGCTATAATAGCCTATAACAATAGCATACATTCAGTCACGAAATTAACGCCGTGTGAAGTCTTATTTGGACACATAAATTCAAACACTTTATTAGATATAGATTTAGAAAAACAAATTGTAAATGACTACGTTTTAAACCATAAAGAAAAAACAAAAATTCCCTATGAAAACATTAGGGATAGTAATCAAAAATCTAAAGAAAAAGTTTTAGAAAAAAGAAACATAAACAAGGAACCACTTCCAGAAATACCATCTGAAGTTTATATAAAGACAGTTCAAAAGCAAAGCAAAACGAAAAACAAATATAGCAAGGAAGAAATAGCTTCAAAAAATAAGGAAAGAAAAACTGGTAAAATAAAGCCTAGACAACATAACACAAAAGACAAAATACATTTGTCGAAAATTAAAAGGCCTAAGAAGATAAGAAATGTAATTATTGACCAAAATCCTTCTTGTTCATATTCAACACAATCAAATTAAAATCCCTACCATACCTTTGTCCACTAATTCTATGCAAGAAACTTTAATAAACTTTTAAACAACATTGTTTTTATTAATTGTATGTGTTAATTAATTAAATGATATGTAACTACTTATGGTAATAAATATTGTTAATTATTTGAAATATGTTAATCACAAAAAAATTGTAATTGAAGAAAATTAGAAACTATACTCTTAATGAGATAACAAAAGAAAAAAGAGAATTCTTATAAACGGTTTAGGATCCTTTATCAAATCTATAACAGGCAATTTGAATGTAAATGATGGTAAAAATTATGAAAAATTATATACAACTTTTATCGTAATCAATGAAAATTTTGTAGAATTAAAAAAGAAGTAAAGTAATGTATTAAGTAAGTAAGTAAGTAATTATAGTAAGTAAGGAATTATAATGTAAAAGACTTTGTTCAATTAAAAACACGATTAGAGTTAATCATAAATTAGATTCTGATAACAATTGTATATGTTATAAACATTTTGTATCTATCCTATGATAGAAAAGACACATTATAAATTGTATTAATCAATTCCAAATACTTTTGCTCAGTTGAATTATAATAAACAGAAAATTAGACTGTAAAATGCCCATCATCAAAAAACAATAACGCCTACAAACTACGAGGCTACTGCGATGGAAATCGCAGACAACCCATTTGACAGGATCTTGGAGATCAACCTTCGCCTGGTTACTTTTTCCAGTGAAGAGGACTTCAACCATGCCGAAAATTGCCCTTTACGGAGGCCTATTCAGCATCTTTATATACCTCGCCCTCATCCAAGTGATGAAGAGGACTTCAACAGATGCCGAAACTTCGCTAACCCCCGAAGTTTTCTTTAGGGATGGAGGAGTTATGTGAACGATTTATGTGAACCTTTCATAATAAAATGCATGCTAGGAAATTCCTGCGTACGCAGCTTTTGTATTATATAGGTGGTGAGAGCAGAGCTCCGGCATTGTGCAAGTCGCCTCTGTATCGCACAGACGTTTTCCACTCCAGCTGAATGTACATCCGTTGAATTTGTTTTGTTAAGATAAATTATGTAACAGTTTTCTAAATTACATGTTTACTAATTGATTAAAAGGTTTGTAAAAATAAATATCATTTTTAAAATTCTTTCGAACCTAATGAAACACGTAACTTATATATATATATATATATATATATATATATATATATATATATATATATATATATATATATATATAATACGTTTTTTTGTTTAATAATTTAAAACAACATAGATTATGTTGTTATAATATAACAACATATATTATATAGAAATGTGAAGTAAAAAATTAAATTCTTTGCACTAAAATGAAATAAAATAATGTTTATCAACATATAAAGTACCAAACATTTTTTTTCTCATGGAAGGTTTTTTATATTTATATAAGATCTCTTTCATAAAAAGAAGTGATATAAATACAAATATTGGGTAAATTCAATTCCTATTTAGTTCACAAAACAAACATTTTATTTCGTCATTTTTTAATCCAATATTCAACTTGTATGATAAAGTACCATAATCTATGCGTTAAGCAACTGTTCAACTACATAACATATAACATAAAGTCATCTGCTTTATGAAATCATATGCTATCACTTATTTTCAGGCAATAGGAAATAGCACTGCACACATTGCTCTTTTTGTGGATTGTGTATAGCCCATTTACAGACTGTAAATGTTTTTGAAATATTTCGTGGCTCTCATTACCAGCAACTTTACATAACTGTAAAAGTGAATTTTTTTAGAAGTACCTAAGCTATGTTTTTATATATTTGTTGCATTCTCTATGTACTTAAATCATTAGATCAATAGAGTGAATGGAAACATACATATGTAATCCAACCTATTAGTTTAATAACGTTGCCATTCACCACAGATTTGAATCAATTGCATATAAATTGAATAAGTTGTACAAAATCAATAAAAAAGTGTAATAAAGTCAGTAAAAAATTAAACCTTGAAAATTATTTTATTATTACCAAAGTGAAAACTGCACCAAGATATTCCCTAATTTTATTATTTAATTTTGCTCATCTCTTTTGCATATTATTCACCTACTTGTCACATAGGTTTTCAATATGATCTCAATGTACACAATTGTTCTGAAATAATAGTTCTGTATTTCTCTCTGTCGTTTCATACAAAACGATAATGTAAATAAGGGAAATTAGTTTAGCAACATGGTTTACATTTTGTATTACTGCTCGATTAACTGTGCTTGTTAATTTTTTTGTAAAGTCGCTAGAATGGTTAAATAACTTCCAATGAAAATTAAACCTTTATATTACACATAAAATTATATGTTACAAACAATATTACAAAACTGTTCAAAACTTATAAAAAATAAAATTCACAAAGAAATAAATGCAAGTTAGAATTTTATTCAGCAAACATCTGGAATTGTACATAGCGTTTAACAGCCTGGGATATATAGAATATCCAGATCTCAGTTATAAAATATATTACAATACAAATATAGACAAAAGTGAAATACCAAAACAATAATGAGAAATAAGTAACACTACCAGTTACCTAAGACTAAACCCCAATTTACATTTCGATAATCATGTCATCATCATTAGAAAATTACAGAAAGTCATATCATTATTTGAAACTTACAATCTAGAATACAATATTTTACAATCTAGATTGACTTTTGTCAAATTTGTACCTCTGATAAACTAGAACTAGTCAGTAAAGTTTGTAAATTATTGTATAACAGATTGTAATTTTGGAATCGGACCCTGTGAAGATGATGATGATGACATGATTATCGAAATGTACATAAGGGTTTATTGTCATGTAACTTGTAATTTTAGTTAGTTTTGATTAATTTTGGGTTGTTATGGTTTTTTACAATAATTTTATTGTATTTCTGTATTTGGTTTTTCATTAAAATATTTGAGTGAAATCTTGTTAGGTTAAGAGTTATAAATAAAAACATATCAGCATCTATTTTGTAATATTCTTCATTGAAACAAAGTTTAAAATATTAATATTTTCATGGAACATTTTCTAAATAATAAAGATACTCGTATTAAATAAAAATAAAACCATGTATACGTTTCATTTTAGAAATAAGTTTTATCCTACAAAACCTTAACATCTAAACACTAAATATTTTGTAAATAGAGAGAAAGGAAAATATTTTGTCTTTCGTTTGACAGGCTGTCTTTTAACCTGACACTGATAAACAGTAAGACACGTGCTAATCTAAAACCACTATTCTGAAATTGAGGTGGAAATGAAATTCTGTAAATAATAATCCAACGTATGATTTTTTAACGCAAGAACTCAAAAATCAATGTGTCGAATAAAAATGTAATTTAAATATGCTGGATAATCAGTCGGAACTACACGATTAAGATACGACAATTCTTTCTTCCTGAAAGAGAAATCTACCCTTCTGCCAAATAATCTTATTTCAATTCTTGAAACAGATCTTTGATTGAGTAAAGCAACAATATTACAACTGATTCATACGTTTTTCTTTCATTTAATATCATTGTTATTTTGATCAAGTAACACCTATGTATTGAAAGCAAAAAATTATCAAAAAACTTTAATAACAAGTAAGGATTGAAAGTTTTATTCTTAAAAAATGACAACAATTTTTATTCCAACTATTCTTTGATCATAGCTTGTGAGATAATGGTAATAACACATAATAGATGTATACAAACTCACAAACTAATAACTTATTCACTCAAACGCGTTTCAAGGCGAAGTCATCCTTATCAGTGAGTGTTGATTGACTACTACAAACTACAACTTACAAATATATTTGCAAAGGTTTGCTACTGAGAGTAGCAAATGGATAGAATATATCAGAAGCCAAAAATCGCTAGAAAAATGAACATTCGGGGGTTTTTGAAGGTTCTGAGTTTGATGCCGTGATCGAAATATAACCGGGATTCACGGGTAAGGGTCTACGGGAGATAATGTCTAAAGTAGATTTCTACGGTTGTGATTTTTGGAGTAGAAAATTATAACGTTATAAACGACTGAAAATGGTCGCTCGGTGGGTTTTGAGTGTTCAAAGTCCAATACCGACATAAAGAAAAACGAGGACACTTGGGTGTAGATCTACGTGAGTGGAAAAGCGATGAATTGGGGCTAAAATGTCAGAATAGAAAACAAATCTGTTGGAAATGGTCACTCAGGGAGTTGTAGTAAGCTAGAGTTTTAGTAGCCTATTAATATTCACTGATGATGATGACTTTGCTTTGAAACGTGTCTGTTTAAATTATTAATTTTATAGTTCCGGTACGTCTTTTATTTGTTAATAATTTTTATTATAAAATATTTTCTTAGTTATAGCTTACTTTGAATTATACCAATTGTTATTATTATTATAATTGAATAAAATTGATATATTGATTAGTTTTTAATTTTTAATTAAATACGCAATTCATTAAAATACTTTTCAACATAATTCTGGTAAAATATTATCATTGAAGAATAAATCATTTAAAATGTAAAATAATTATAAATACGGTGGTAAAATGTTTTCAAAATGTAACTAATTTCACTTAGCTAAGAATATACCCCAAACATATTTGCAGAATTATTTGTAGAAGAAATATAATTGGAAGAAATTTGTCATATTTTCAGTACTAGCCATAGAAATTATTTCAACACGGAATAGGTTACAGGATTAAAACTTGAAACTGTTGTTCTTACTTAAGTTTAACAACCTGATTGGCTTAAAATTGACAAAATGCCAGACAGATGCAAAACGCTGACATTTCAAGTTCCTAAAGGATTCCTGGAAGATAATGTTTTAGAAACACCTGCAATAAACGGTATATTTTAACATAAGTCCAGTTTTAATCGGGCTTAAATTAAATTTATAATTTTATATATACAATTAAATTCGATTTTTCTAACTACCAGTTCTATACCTATTCCTTTGGTCCATAGAGAAATTTTACACCAGTTTTACTAACATATTTATTGCAAGGAATATTTTTAATTATAATTTCATCTTCTATACTTTCAGACAATGTTATTGTTAAAAGAAAATATTAAATAAAATAAAGTCTAAATTTTTCTCCTCTAAGATTAATTCATTGTTGCCAAATTAGAGGTTTGAAATTATTTTTTTCTCAAATTCAGAGTAGTTATGTAATATTTAATTTTACCTATTCAGGACTATTGGTGCTTCCTGTAGTTAACTAATATAGATAGGTAATGCAAAACAAAAAATATTACAAAACTAGACATCTTAAAAAAACATTTAAACAACTAGATATTGAATAATATATATTATTTAAGGTTATAAAATCATTAAAAACCTTTTTCAAAACTTATGAGCTGTGTAGGCTAATAATATAATCTAATTTTCGTAATAGAAGAACACACAGGTTTATAAATAACAAACAAGTCGTAACGTGTAATAAATTCGTGTAAGGTAATATTAATAATAACAATGTGTAACAGATTCTTTGGAACTTGTAGCTAATGAAATGGAATGATTACACTATGATATATAGCAGGTTTAATAATTCTCTCTTACAGAGTATTTACAAAAAATATTCTGTTAAGAAACCAGAACGGACACTTATAAATAAACAATGCTATCTTTACCAGAGACATTACATAATGCATGAGCTGTAGTTAGTTTAGTGTAATACGTACGCTCTACAGAAGGTAAATCTACAACTGTGGTGTAGCGCAGTTGCTAGGTCACGCCCTTAATTAATGCCAAACACTGACGTCACAAATCTACCCTTTAGTTAGACATAACAGAGAATATCCCCGGATGGAATCATTAGTAAGTACAAGGTTAGAATGATTACAATTCATTTTATGTAAAAACACAACTTTGTACGTTTTTACATTTGTGTACATTTACTATATACATCTTGAGGTTTTATCTTCATCTAACTGTGTATAACAAATATATATATATATATATATATATATATATATATATATATATATATATAAAGAACTAAGTCAAAATACAAATACAAGAATTATAATTCTTGTATTTCTATTTTGACATAGTTCTTTATTAATACACAAGAAAACATATTGCGATATATATATATATATATATATATATATATATATATATATATATACATATATGTATCACAATATGTATTCTTGTGTATTAATGAAGAACTAAGTTAAAATACAATTACAACAAATTCAAGTATAATTCTTGTATTTGTATTTTAACTTTTTTTTTTTTTAAACTTGGGAGCGTGTTTGAATTGCCCGAAGCACTGCTACCTTAAGGTATATTGTACTTACCTCCCTGATCTAGTCAAATAACCCCTTTCCTCTTACCAGGTTTAGGAGTTTCCTGACTAGCGTTTTACCTTCAGCATCCACCAAAGCCGTTCCATCACCAAAGAGGTTGAAGCGCCTCTCAGCAAGTACTTCACATCTGTAAATAATGTGTGTGGCAGTCTCCAGTTCCTGCCCGCATAATC
This sequence comes from Prosapia bicincta, assembly GCA_036971475.1. NCBI lineage: Eukaryota > Metazoa > Arthropoda > Insecta > Hemiptera > Cercopidae > Prosapia > Prosapia bicincta. The sequence continues at coordinate 13,859,253 of JBAIZL010000006.1, read as the reverse complement.
TGCACACTGGTTCATCTTTGTAGATACCCATTTTATGCAAATGTTTCCTTAGTCCACAGTGTCCCGTGAGTAGACCCGTGGCTATCCTCAATTCCTGCCTAGACAGATAGATGAGACGCTTTTGCAGCCCCAAGGAAGGTTTCCTAAGGGTTAGCTTACTGTGTCTCATCCCTTCGGGCCTGATCCAGTGCTCACAGTGTCTTTCAGCCATCCACCTTCGCACTGCCATCTTGACCATGGATTTGGAAATTCCTACCGCAGGCTCCGGTCCAATCAGGGGAGTCGAAGACCCCTCCCTGACCAGCGCATCTGCGGCTTCATTTCCAAGTATTCCCTTATGCCCTTGCACCCAACCTATCATGATTTGATTGTGCCTTGCCAGAGCTTGTAGGTTAATTTGGCACTCCCTGACTATGGCCGAGGTGACCACGTGTCCGTTTAGTGCCTTAATTGCTGCTTGACTGTCGGAGAAAATAACAATCCGGGTCCCGTGTGTTTCCCTTCTCGTTATCTCTCCCAGACAGGCATTTATTGCATATATTTCGGCCTGAAAGACAGAGGTATGCCTCTCCAAGGAAATAACTAGTTCTACCCTTGGGATTTTACAATACACCCCCGCTCCAGTGCCGAAGTCCATCCTGGAGCCATCTGTGTACCAGAACTGAGCTCCCGATGTTAATGTCCCTGACCATTCCATCATAGTTTGGTGGACCTGGTCAGGTGCAAACATTCGAGTAATGTGGTCGCTGCCCATTTCCAAGACGGGTTCTTTGACCACGCACTCAATACTCATATGTCCCGAGACATCTGGAGGTTAGCCCAGTTGCTCGATTTGCGCAATTTCCATGCCGGCAGCCTCGCCTCTCCCCTAAGGACAAGCTCAAGGGAAGGGAGGTTAAGCATTACTTCCAATGCTGTACCTGGTGTAGTTGACATCGCTCCCAGTGTGCACAGACAGGCCAATCTCTGGATAGAGCTCAGTTTAGCTCTTGTCTGTGCCTGGTTGGCCTTTGTCCACCACACCAGAGCTCCATAGGTAATCATAGGTCTTATCACCCTCAGATACATCCAGTGCATCATTGATGGCATCAGTCCCCATTTCTTACCCACCATTCTTCTCACAGTCATCAGTGCCCTTTTGGCCCTGTTAACTGTCCTCTCAAGATGTGGGTTCCAGGTGAGTTTCTGTCCAGAGTAACTTCCAGGTACTTCACCTCCCCCACAAACTCAAGGTATTCACCAAACAAGCGGGGCATCCTGGTCGTCAGATCTTTTCGCTGTCTGGTGAAGTTAATGAGAGCAGTCTTTTTTGGATTTACCCTAAGGTTCTCCTTTTTACACCACTCTTCAATCAGTCGTAGAGGATTTCTGATTACCTTAAGGACTGTATCAGGGAATCTGCCCAGGATCAAAACAACTATGTCGTCCGCATATCCTAGACAGAAGTACCCCTGTTCATTCAGGAGTTCAATAAGGTTGTCAACCACTAGGCACCACAACAGAGGAGAGAGAACCCCCCCCCCCTGTGCACAGCCCAGACTTGTCTCCGCCCTTCTGACCTCCCCTGCCACCTCTACAGAAATACTTCTGTTTGTTAACATGGAACTTATCCAACCACAAGTGGTTCCATCCACTCCATGACGTCTTGCACCACTTACCATCGTCTCCAATGAGGGGTTATTGAAAGCCCCTTCAATGTCGAGGAAGGCACCTATGGCACAACCCTTCTTGGCGATCATTTGCTCAATCCTACCAACCACTTGATGGAGAGCTCCCTCGCAGGATTTTCCCGGTTGATAAGCATACTGGTTCCAATGCAGTGGTTTTATGGCCAAAGCACCCCCCCCCCCTAATATGCCTATCAACCAGTTTTTCAAGTCCCTTAAGAACAAAGGACATGAGTGTAATAGGTCTGTATCCTTTCCCTTCCGATTGGTTACCGGTGAGCTTAGGTATAAAGACCACCTTACTAGCTTTCCAGGCTGCCGGAACATGCCCTAAAGTAATGCTTAGCCTGTATAATTTAGTAAGTACCAGTACCAGCAAATCCATTCCCTGCTGCAGCAGCACAGGATAGATCCCATCTGGACCTGGAGATGTGTATGGTTTAAATGTGCCAATAGCCCATCTTACCCTTTGTGGAGTTACTATCCTCCTTGCCACTTCCCAGTCCTCCCTCTTACCACGTCTTGTGGAGAGTTTGGCAACTGTTTCAGTGTCTGCTCCCCCAAGTTTCCTCAGGGTACTGGAAGGGAAATGTGTTCTGATTAATTCTTCCACAGTTTCCCTTGCAGTTTTTGTTATATTGCCCAGTGGGGTTCTTAGCATCCCCACCGGGTTAACTGGGTCCTTAGATAGCACTTTATGCAGTCGTGCCCCTTCCCGAGTTTTGTCAATCTCTTGACAAAACTCCTTCCAGAACTTCCTGCGTGCTTCTCTAATTGCCCTGTTGTATTCGGTTAGTGTTTTCCTATACTGGTCCCACTCCCCGTTCTTTTTTGCTCTATTAAAGAGTCTCCTGGTGGTCTTCCGAAGTTTGGCTAGCTTCTTGTTCCACCATGACGGAAACCCCTACTTTTCTCCCCTCGCTAAGAGGGCAGTTATCAGTAAAGGATTCTACTATAGCCTCGCAAACCAATGCGGCAGAGTCTTCTAGCTCTCTCCTCCCACCATACTCCAATCCAGCCTCCTCAATCCGAACTCCCAGGTCCCTCCTGTAGGTGTCCCAGTCTGTTCTTCTTGTATTCCTGGTTGGCCGAAGCATGGCTGGATTTAGAGAGATATCATACCTAATATGTCTGTGGTCAGAAGAAGATGGTTCATCCGACACATGCCAGTTTAGTACATACCTAGCCGTCTGGTTCGATGCCACCGTAATCTCCAGGACCTCCTGTCTGGCCCTAGTGACAAACGTCGGCTCTTCTCCCTGATTTAAGACTAGTAAATTCTTAGAGCTAAGATAAGCTAAAAGTTCCTCACCTCTAGTGTTGGTACCTGTACTTCCACACGAAGTGTGATGGGAGTTAGCATCCATCCCCACCAGCAGCTCCTCATCCACAGCCCCGCAGTGCTCGACCAGCTTCCTCAGCTCTTGTGTTGGTAGAGACCCCGCGTAGTCAAAGGGGAGATATGCCGTGGCAAGGTTCAGCCTCTTCATCCTCCCCTCCGCCCGCAGCTCCACCGTCACTGCTATTAAGTCCCTGCAGCAGAAGTCCGTTAGTACAAAAGTACTCAACCCCCTCCTAACCAGGATACACGTCCTGGGAACACCGGAGTCCTTATCGTACAACAACTTACCTCCAGATGTCGCCAGCCCGCATATTCGTCCTCCAGAAATCCATGGATGAGAACCAAGTCCACCTCTCCCCTGTCCAGCATCCTACACACGACAGCACTCGCCACCCTGCTATGCTGTAGGTTCACTTGGAGGATCTTGATCATTGTTCTACTTAATTTGCAGTCGCCTGGGTCCGCAGAGCAGCCCCAGGACTAGACAGCGTGCTCAACTCTACAGCCACTTCACCGGTTTCTGCAGTCGGCAGCTTGACAGCCGCCCCCGCACCCCCAGTGATGGTTGCCGTTGACACATCAGCTACAGACTCACGGTTTGCCGTCTCATTGGCTCCCACTGTCTGTGCAGTCTCGAAATCAATTCTTTTACTTACTTGGTCCATTAAAGTCCCACGAGTATGGGGGAAATAACGGTCTTCCAGAGCAGAGCCCCCACTGCCCTGGCAAGACAACATACAATGAGTTTTTGTCTGGTTCCTCAAGGGATGTTATGAGGAACATAACATATTATGTTTAATTCATTTTGTCTATTTTGATAATAATATATCAATTAGCTTCAGTAAACGGTTATAAAAGGCAGACTATAGATAAATTGAATAGTAACGTTCAGAATAAATTACTAAATTATAACAGACAAATTATAAGTAAAAATGAAACAAAATGGACTAAATTTATTTACACGGGATATGAAATTAAATCACTTGAAAAGTTGTTTAAAAATACTAATATTAAATTTGCGTTTTATACAAACAATACCATCAATAATCGTATTTTAAATCAAAGTAATCACACTAGTAAATTAGATTTATGTGGGATATATAGCATAAATTGCCAAGATTGCAATAAAAATTATGTAGGTCAAACAAAAAAGAAAATAAAGGATCGCTACAAAGAACATCTCAATGCGTATATAAAACCAGATATATATAAATCGAATATGGCCACTCATTGTATTGCAAATAACCATAGTTTTCCAGACATACAAAATATGAATTTAATCAAACATATTAATAAAGGTTTGAAAATGAATGTTCTGGAAAACCTATATATCTACAAGCATAAATTAAACAACATACTTATTAAAGAACAGTCCCAAATTAAATCTAAACATAACACAATTTTTCATGTTTTAGATAGAATTTAAGATTTTATCAAACAGATAGTTCATTTAATGTAAAGCAAATAGATTAAAGAAATAAGATATCAGTGGTTTATGTACATTGTGCAATCAATTAGAGTAATGTTTAAATAATTTTACAAACCATGTTAGTAGTCTTTGAGAATGCTGGAACTATACTCCGGCGAAAAGCTTCAGCATAATTGTAAATGTTGAATAAAATATATCTTGATTATGAACTTTTTGAAGTTATTTAATAATTATAACAAATCAAGAAAAAATAATCATCTTTATTATAATATATATATATATATATATATATATATATATAGTTTCATATATTAATTTCATTACTTTCATTACAAGTACTTAAAAACACTTTTCCATGTCAACATTAAAAAATAGTTTTGAAATATATATATAGTATAAACAAGCGATTGTTTTAAAATGAAAAATCATTCAATAATTAGTCATTGTTAATATATATGGTTGTTCAAAACCTTTTATTGTTGTTTGTTTTACTTTGTTATTTTGGGTGTATTTTACATATAAATATTGTTGTTCGCTGACTATTTTTGCTGTTTTAGTTATCTTTGGGATGAATGGAAGACACTCATTATTTTACTGTGTTATTTTATTGATTAATATTTCGTTGAGTTATTAAAAATGTATAATTTATTATAGTGAGTGTATTTGTATTTTGTTTAAGGTTTTGAGGCTTGGTAATAGCAACGAATCAGTTGCCGAAATGTTGCACTAATAAATATAGTCCTTGTCTTGATATTTAAGCTGTTAATTAATTATTCGATACTTATTTTGAGTGTACAAATAAACAAGAAGTTTCGATGTCATTTGGATATTTTATTTAAAATTTGTATACAAAAGCGCATCCTTTTTTCTAGTGGAAGCCAATGAGAATATATAGATGGGCTCAATAGATAACGGTCAATTTGAAAATTAAATTAGTCTACTTGCGTTTTTAATCAATATTAGGTATGAACTGTATCACGAGTTTATTGTAATAAAATTATAAGTTCAATTTACTATAATTAATGTATTTTCACTGATTATTACATCTGTTTTATACTTATTGTTACTAAATTTTGGAAAACAGACACTTTAAATGAATTATTATAAGAAAATCATGCATTATTTATAAGATGAATGTAATAAAACCATTATAAGAATCTGAAAAAGTTAAAAGGATAATGTTTTGGGAAATCAAAAACATTATTTAATATTAATTCACGTAATAACATTAGTAGTTTGCTTATTAATTGCTCATTGTTATAAGTCAATTAATTGCTTCATGAGAAGAGATTTGGGGTGCAGATGAGTTATGGCCCCCACCACTGACGACTTTGGTATAAATGAGTTGAGTGACGAAGAGGGACAATGTAGTGTAATTTACCTTTGATATTTAAAGAGAATGATGGATCTCGTCTTCACGATCCTTGGAAGAGCTATGGGTCGTAACGTCAACCTTTCATTGCATTTAATTTGTATAAACCAGCAAAATATAAAGTGAATTAATAAATAATACAATTATTCTTTAAACACGTTAAAGTTAAATCGTTAAATATACACTGTATTAGTATACTTCGTGCTTTTAAAATAAAGTGTTACTTAAATATTCTGTTCCTTTACTTGCTACTACCAATTGGTTAGTAATAGCCGATCACCACGTTTTTAATAATTAAGGAATTTATATTTCATGTGTTTATTTATGTTTTGAATATCGCGTAAGATATTAGTTGTAGAATGTAGACGTTGAAGTTAATAATTGAAGAAAAAAAAATCAAATTACACCTTTGGATTTGAACGATTCAGTGTTGTTTCATTAGTATGAGACAGAATGTGTAAAAGAAATATCACTCAAATTTTTAACGGTGTTCATTTTTTGTTTATGTACAAACCGAAAGACAAATCTTTTAAACCTGTTAGTTGACGAGCATTTAATAGGTGTTGGTTGTATGTTCGAAAGTATCAATATATTTTAATATTTACGCCCTATTGTAATCACTTCGAGAAAACTTGACTATTTTTGCAGGAAATATAACACAATAGGCCTAGAAAAATACGAGGCCACTGTATATAGGTACTTATAAGGTACTATGACTCCATAACAGCTTCACCAGCAATCGTTTAAAATTGTGACTTTATATTTTAATATAATAAATATAAAAACTACTAACAACCGATACTGGTTATTGAATGGGAATACAAAGTTATAATAGCGTATTATTTATTAAATAAATGTTAAACTGCTGTTTTCATTTAATGATACAGTAATGTCAGATAATTATGTAGTTGTTTAATAGTACATTCTGATGTTTTCATCATTTACACTTTTCGTAATTCTCGTAAAATATAAAATAAAATTAAAAAGCAATAAATAAATAAAGGTATATTTTTAATTAGTATCTGAATATTTTGGAAACCTAAATTTGTCAAAAAGTTTCGAAAATATATTATTATTACAATAAATATTCTATTTAAAACCATATAGTACCATATCTATATTTCATTAAGAGAACTGACTAGAAAAACTTACATTGCAAAAATTCAACCAATATTGTCTGATATTTACATTTAAAGCTTTGTTAGAATCATTAGGTAATTCGAATTTCAAATATAGATATGTATTCCAATAAATTTTTTGTAACTAGTTTTTAAACCATTAAAATTTGTACGTGAGCAAAACAATAGAAAACATATATACATTTACATAGGCCGCACCCGTATTAAATCTAGATACCTGGCGCTGGCCTGTTTCCTCGTAAGAAGTTATACTAACTATAGAACAGGCATAGTCTCTGAAATTATACATTCTCTATTTATTTCATATGGGACTTGTAAACTTTCCAGAGAAATTTATAATTTTTAGCCTTTGAATTAATATTTTGCAAAACCGTTTGTTACTATATATCTACGTTATAAACTGTATGTACACTGAAAGTTTCAAGTTTCTACCTTTCATAGTTTCGACTCTATGACGATTCTCAGTCTGTCACTCAGGACAACGATTCTCATATCTATATAGATAGATAGGAAACACAACAACAAGCATAAAAGATCCTCTTGTTTCGTAATGGGACCTTTAGAAGATGTAGCTTTTTCGTGCTTTCTAATTAAACTGTCAAGGGGACATAATGACTGCGAAAATCGTCTCGTAAATAATAGGCCAAGGATTCAAATACCGAGAGCGTGTTACTCCTATGTAACGTTTTAGTTGAAAATAACAAGATTGCAAAACGTCACTAAACAACACATAAATAAAGTTTAATTAAACTTTAACAAATGCATAGTAAAATTACTTTCATATTGTTAACGTAAGATTAAATATTAGTCTACAAAAACTAATACCTATCTTTTAGCCTCTCCCGAACACGCGAGATATACGACTACATATACGTCTCATACGTAAGGTTTCCTTCTTTTGAAACACTTTTGACTCTACATTTTACAATATATATTTTTTCTTTTAAAAACAATCTGCACTTTTAAAAGTCTTTCTCCTAAAATATAGCGCTTAATCAAGCGACTTAGAAGAACGATTTATTAAACAATGACGTCATCGCTAATCCGTTTGAAGAATGGTTTAATTGAGAATTTTGCTGGTAATTTAAAAGGAAAAGAAAGCATCATTTATAACAGCCTAAGGCCTACTTGCCGTTAGCAGAGGGTGGGATCCATTTGTTCTTAATTAAAGAATGTTCAGCTCTACTGTTAGGGGGTATTCATAACAAAATGGCTATTAATAGATATTATTCAGAGCTTTTATGAATGAATAAGGCTGTTACATTATTTTGTTAGACATAAAGCTCGGTGAGGCGATAGTAAGGCTATAATGTATTGACACCAATGCTTGTAAATAATCTGCTGTTTTTAATAATCGACCAACTTCTAATTACATTGAAGTCAAGAATATAAATAATTACCGTACATGGAAAACAGGTTATCTTTATACATATATTCTTTATCTATGCCTATGTAGATAATGTTCTTCTGAGAACCTCAACTCAGATTATAAAAATGTTTTGAGATCCGTGTAGATAGAACAGAAATTACAAGGAGAACAACGATTTTCAGACTTTGAATTTTGTACAATTTTGAAAAAGGTAAATGTGATACACCTCAGTGTTTATGGAATATAGTTTATGTTTTGGAAAAATGTTTTTCTCAATGTTTTTTACAGACCCGTATATGGAGTATTTAAATATTTTAAAAATATTTGTATCTATTTAAAGCATTAAAAACTACTTAGTAAAAAAATTATTTCTTGTATGCAAACCTATATATGTATAGCAAATAATTCCAAATTGAACTTAAATTAACAACAATATGGTAACTGAATTTCGTTTTCCTAACTATGAAATGTACACGAGGCCTAATAAGCAAATACACACTGTAAGCTATGTTTTATACTACCTTTTGTAATATAATAAAATGGGAGTGTAATTGACAATTAATACTTGTTTTACGAAATTAATCCTATCTTTACGCACTACTTTTATTAAATTCATATGAGAATATTTGATTTTAAGGAATTTAAAATGTATCATGTTAATGTTTCGATATTCGAGATTTTCTTTATTACTCATATTGTGATTGAGTTCAGCGAAAACATTATTTTAATATTTGTCAAGTTCAAAAAAGATTTGTAGAACTGCCAGGATACTTTCAGTTCCTTATCAAATCCTTTAAAGTCCTTACTCAATTATATTGTATATATAATTTTTCTCTAATTTGTAGTAATAATACTCTAAATGAAAACCTTTACAACCCATTTACCAATAATCGAATCAAACGTTTGTTAGCTCTGTTATAACAATGTGAACAGACTGTACCTTCGCCGAAGTAAACTCGTTAGTTCATTATTCAAAGTAATGTTTCACCAAAAACCCTTTGGGAGTACGTAAACTCTAACTGTACACTGTCGTAAAGGATTAAAGTTAATCAAAGGTACTTAATCCTTTATTATGGATTACATTAGGGAAGGTATTCCACAGAAGCCAGCTTACAGTGATGAAGTGATCGATTGAAGGTCTTAATTAAATCTATAACTCACCTAATTTCCGTTCAGTAGAAAAAAATGAAATACCGAACATATAAATCTTGTAGCCGCAGAAACTGTTTTGTTAGCGATCAAATACTGCATTATTGGTTATTGATGTTGTGGGGTTATAATATAGGAGGCTCTTAGGAGAATAAACATGTCCAATATAATTTTTTCGTCATATTTTTAAAGAGCATAAAACAGAATGTTAGGAAAAATTAGAAGTAAGTATTTTAATATTCGAACGCATATGGTTTTAAAATCCTTTCTCCAAATTCAAAGAATGTTTTTACCTAAAGGCCTTCAAACTAGAGCAGACCAGCCCTATAGGGTGTATTGTAAATTGATAAGGCATAGGTAAATTATCTCGGCTTTAGCTTAATTATAAGGCACATGCTTTTGCTTATATTAGAGTCTACTTTAAATTTTATAATTTGGCTATTGTGTTTTGTTTGAAAAAAGAATATTAAATTAAACTATAAATTATTAATTTGTTTAGTAAATATTGTACTGTAATTGGCTGTATTCAAGCTTTTAAATTTCATATGTCGATGGTTATCATCCGTTATATTCAATTGTAATCACGTAAAACCTAATTTATTTAGTAAGGGAATAAAAACTTAAGTAGGAAAGTAATGGAATAGAATTATAAATAGCTAAAAGCTTACATTTATATTGAAGCGAGCTGATTTGTTTTTGGAGATTTTGATAGAAAAAAATCAAATGATTTAAACACACTAACAAAATATTTCAGAAAAATTAAAAAGTGTAAGACGAAAAATACCATGAATGGTTTGAGACAAATGGAAAAGAGCAAGAACGATTTTAGTTCTTACTGGTTTTAAAATATAATCTTTTGTTTAAAATTTGATATTAAACTTTAAAACTTATTATTTTGTTGTAATGAAGTTTCGATTCCACTACTATAAACTTATACAATTCATAGTTAACATAGATAATAAAAAAAAAATGTATAATGTGAAGATATCATTTTATGTATGGGGACGTTTTAGCACGATTGCCGGAATTTATAGGGCTTTCCTCGTTCAACGTATTTACGATTTCAGCCACTTACGTCCGAGATACAATCAAATTAACTACATACATTTGGTTTAATTTCCCCCGTTAAAGTTAACTTATTGCGTCGGTTTAGTAGCAAAATTTGTATCTCTTGCAATGTTTTACAAGTACAGTGCATTCCTCTTGAATCGAAAAGTTTATCTAAAAAATAAAAAATACGGTAAATTTCAACTTCCTGGAAGTTAGAAACAATGCGGTAAAACATTGATTCTCGAATAGTGTAATAAAGTTATTTTCAATTAGCAAATAAGGTAACTTTAATATTTGTTTAGTATTTTCCTTTAAATCTACTACATATTGTATAATGTCATAAACCATATACCTATTTTAAAAAGAAATAAATGTTTTTCAATTAATTAATATAAAATAAAAATGCTGTTACTAGCATATTAAGGGACATATGTTGTATCATGTTTACATGTTAGAAACTATACTGTATATGGGAACAATTTCAGTAAAATACATGAAACACATAAAAAACCTAAAGGAGGTGAAATAAATTTAATGGAGATGTACACGAGTTTCTTTTCAATTTTGAAAATATTTGTAATTACACTAAATGGAAAGTACTATTACAGGTACTTTCTACAGTATTACATATAAATAACCTTTATGGTCTAATGTTTAAATTTTGTCAGAATACCAAATTCTGTTGAAAGTTTTTAAAATTCCAGAGATCCTCATTACACATCAAGATAACATTTGATTTCCTTCACATATCTGCAATCCAAGCGAAAATAATTAAATAACATTTCCAAACGTTCCGCGTATCATTTTCACGTAAATATAAATATGCACCCAGTTGTTTTAGCCTTTAAATGATCACTTGAAGTATGATTATGTTACACAAGAACCATACTACACGCATGTGTTTATGTAAAAGATATGTCACGTAATAAAAGGAGAGCGACAGTTAGTAGGTCCACATGTTTTAAATACACGTTTTCCTCCAGCATTAAAACCTTTTTACAGTCCCACCCAGAAAACGTCCTGCTTTGTAGATGCCCTTCCCACATCCAGCCCTTACCAAAAGGCCTGTTCCCATATTCCTGCCCGCAGCCAGTGAGGGTGACAGATGCAGCATAATCTCGGGGACACAAAACCCCCTCCTTCTCTAACTGACTGATTACCATCTAAATAATGTACTTAGGTTTTGTGTTTGCCACTATCAAGCTATTTATTATTTAACAATGTTTTAATCCTGTGATTTTGTCCTTGTGTTTAGTAATTAACGAATTTACTAGAGATTTCTAACCAGTATTTATCCTTGTTGTATGTATCATTGTTCAATCATTAAAGAAAATGATCAACTAGTTATCATGTAAATACAGTGTAATAACAATCGTTATACATATTGTTGTTTCATATATATATATATATATACATATATATATATATATATATATATATATATATATATATATATATGTATATATATTTATATATATATATATATATATATATATATATATATATATATATATATATATACACACACACATAAACTAAATATAAATACTTATATAAATATATACACATAAATTATATATATATACATGCATAATAATAATATGTATTATATCCTTATGTATTGTTGAAAAATAAGAGAAATATAACAATATATTGAATTATACATTTCAAAGCTTTTCTAGCAAACAAACCAACATCATCAGGAATAAGTATATCAAACATAACACACTTATATATATATGTATATATATATATATATATATATATATATATATATATATATATATAAATATATATATATATATATATATATATATATATATATATATATATATAAAGAACTAAGTCAAAATATTTACTTACTTCTTACTTCTTATTACGAGCTTCCAAGGTTGGCCTCGATGGCTCGATGTCTCCTATACACACACTCTGCCAATGGCCAGAAACAACTTTCTTTCAAGATTCTGTCCAGGGTACATTCCCGTCCTAGATGTTTTATCAAGGGACTCCTTGTTGCTGCTGTTACAGGACACTTCAAAAGTATGTGCTCTAATGTTTCCTCTTCTTGCTTGCACACTCCACAGATAGAGTCGTTAGTAATATGAAACCTTTTCAAATATGTATTGGTGATAATGTGTCCCATACGAGCTCGTGCCGCAAAAGATGCCACTGAACGTGATAATAACTTGAAGATCTTTGGATCATTAGGTTGTTTTTGTAATGAATAATATTCGCGCCCAGTATTGCATTCTCTCCATTTCTTTCTCCAACAGATGTGAGATTCTTTATCAACTGCCTCTTTGCAATTAGTTAAGGAGTAACAACTTTCAGGAGATGGAAACAAGTTGCAAGACTCCTTGGCAGATCTGTCAGCTTCCTCATTCCCAGGAACACCACAATGACTGGGGATCCATTGAAATACAATATTTTTCTGTTCTAAGTTTTTTAACAATTTAGTGATTTCAGATGTTCGAAAATGGTAGTCTGTAGTGTGCTGTACTTGAAGGGCTTGAAGGGCCGACCTGGAATCGGTGAGAATGCAGATGTTCTGTGCATCCATAGTATTGCTAAAAACCAAAGCAGCATTTAAGGCCATCAATTCAGCATTCATGCTTGAAGAGGAATCGCAGGGCACATAGTAATCCTCGTTTAATTCTGGACAATGAAAAGCTGCACCTCCCCTATGGTTCTCTTTATCAACGGAACCATCTGTGTAGATTTTTACAAAGTTGTTATATGTGGTGTTTATCAATTCCATAGCGACAGATTTTAGTAGGTGAGGTGAATCTTCTTTTGTGAGTGAATCAGGAATTTTAAGATGGGTTTTTATTGGGATTCGAAGCCAGGGTTGTTGTTCCAAAACAACTGGAATTTTTCCTGATTCCATTGTGTTTAATGATTCGCAGGGTTTGTTATGATGGTAGAACAGTGACTGTCGGATGTTAGTTACCAATGCAATGTTAGAAAGAGTGTTAAGCGAAATTGCTTTCATCTGAAAATGTTTCTTCCACATTCTGTTTTTTATATATAAGTCAAAGGGCATGACTGACAGTTCAATTTCCATAGACTGTATACTTGTAGCTTTTGGACAACCCAAACAAATCCTCAGAGATGAGTTCTGTAATATTTGTAATTTTCGAATATGAGTTTCAGCTGTTCCACCCCAAACTTCACAACAATACATGATTTTTGATCTTACAAAGGACAAATAAAAATTCCCTAATATATATGTATCTGCTCCTCATGCCCTGCTGGCTATAACTTTCAACGCTTTTATTCTATTAGCACATTTGTCCGCTATGAAATGGACATGTTTTTTCCACAGTAGTTTTGGATCCAGTTTAATACCCAGAAGTACAGGATTTGGGTTATGCCGCAGTACGTTTCCATTTAAGTTTATAACTGGTTTATAGTTTGTGTGCAAGTATCGCCTGGAGAAGAAGCATACTTCAGTTTTTGATATTGAAATGGTTAGTCCCCATTTTTCAGACCACTCAGAGATTTTATTAAGTGCCTTTTCCAGTTGGTGAGTAGAAGCAGTTGGGTCTTTATCAGTGGCCCAGATAGTGACATCATCTGCAAAAATAGCCATGCCGATGCTGGAAGGTCTATATTCCCTAAATTTTGCATCATTGTGTTAAAAAGAGTAGGGCTAATGACTGACCCCTGTGGTATTCCGTTTAGAGTACATTCTTCTTCAGAGTAGGTATCATTGATCTTAGTTTTAATTTTCCTATCCTTAAGGAAGTCTACAATGTATTTCAATATCCTCCCTTTTAAACCGATTTCCATACACTGCGAAATAATAGATATGCGTGAGACCTTATCAAATGCTGCTTCGAAATCGATGAACACCACTGATGTACACATTTTGTTTGAGAATCCGGTATATATACTTTCTGTAAAGTTTAGTAAAGCATCACAGGTGCTTCGTTTAGGTCTGAACCCGAAAAGACATGAGCCCAGCAGATTATAATTTTCAAGCCTCCAAGTTAAGCGGTTATTAACCAGTCTCTCCAAAAGTTTACCGAGACATGATGTCAAGGCTATAGGCCTGTAAGAAGAAGCAAGTGCAGGAGATTTTCCTGGTTTTACAAGTGGAATAATTATAGTCTGTTTCCATTTTTGTGGTATGTTACCTGTCTCCCAGATTTGTGTAAAATTGCATCTTATTTCTTCCATAAATGACTCAGAACATGAGTGTAATGACTGTAACATTAAATTATGAATGTTATCTTCTCCTGGCGTAGATGACTTCAATTGTGCTACTGCAGCCTTCATTTCAGTTTCTGTGAAAGGTTTATCACAGATATCTGTTTGGGAAATAGCTTCATTCAAAGTTGTAAGAAAGCTCTTTTTCTCATTCTTCAGATGAGTCGGCCAATTTTCCACAATACCTGACTTTTTGACATATAATTTGTTGAATACATTAGCAATGTCATTATCATTAGTAGTTATGATCCCATCCGGATTTGTGATCTGATAGATTTTATTATCAGGTTTTCCCTGAATTACTTTAAATCTTTTCCATACAGCTGAGCAAGGTGTGTTTGAGTTGATGCTACCTATGAAGTCATGCCAAGAGGTCCTTTTAGCCTCTTTTTATAGCTCTCTTACATTTAGCCGATGCCTGGTTGTATTTGCTTCTATTTTCGGGTGTTCTAAATTTCTTCCACATTTTTCTGGCTTTTTGTCTTTCTAATCTAAGGAGGGATATTCTCTTATTCCACCAAATGTTACTAGGCTTTTGTTTATTTTTATTTACCTTAATGCTAGGGATACTTTCCGAAGCAGCAATCATTAGTTTCTGTACAATGTTTCCTGTATTACTTTCTGTGCAGTTTACTGTGTTATTAGTAAGATGTCTAAATAGGGGCCAATTTGCATCTTTTATTTTATGTTGCGTAGTAATAATTCTATGTGCATTAACATTTCCCTCTTTACTGTCGATATTAAAATATACTGGGAAGTGGTCACTAATTAGATATTTACCCACATACCAATTACTGATTGTGTCTAACAGATCTGGAGAAGACAGGGTAAGGTCCAATGTACTCAATGATCCTGTACTTGGTGACTGGTATGTTTTTTCCTTGTTTTTGTTTACAAGTACCAAATTGGAGTTCACAATCCATTCGTAAACTATTAGGCCATTCCTGTTGTCATTTCCTTTATTCCAAGAGCCATGTCTAGCATTAAAATCACCCATGATAAGGAGACATTTATCTGAAATCAGTAATTTTTGAAGTTCCTCATCAGTTACTAATTGATTAGGAATATATACGTTGACTACTCTTATATTAATATCTTGGTTAATAGTTATGTCACAGCTAAGTGCTTCCATATTTGTGGTGGTGATAGATTGATGACTTCTAACAACTATAGATTTATGTATCAAAGTTATGACACCACCACCTCTGCCATTTGCTCGTGAATTGTTAAAAATATTAAAATTCTTGAAACGAGGGTGCCGCTTTTCGTCTACAGGCAACCATGCCTCTTGAACACATATAACCTTAGCATTACTCAAATCCAATTCTTGTTTCAACTCTTCTATTTTATTCATCAAGAAGCGGGCATTCCAGTGCAAACATTTCTGAGATTGATATTTAATGTGTGAATTATGCAGGTCTTTTGTTTTTCTCTCACGTTCATTAAAGTTTGTACCCAATGATATATGTTGTTTCATCTTCTCATCTTTTGACTTTTTCTTCATTTGGATATGCATTTCTACTGCCTGCTTTTTGCTATGACACCATAATTCGAATCTTTTGTTTTTTCCCACTCCTCGATTTCTCATAATAATATTTCTATCTATTCCATATAATTCTCTTACACATTCAATGTGCTCGTCCTTGATATTCCAGATGTTTACTTTAAGACGATCAGGATGATTATTTTTTTGCTTATTATAACAGAAAGCAGTCCCCACCCGGAGATCCGATTGGGGGACTAATACTCCGGAATGTTTTACTCTCTGATTCGTTCTGCCATATTTGTGTATGTATTAGGGGGCTGCAGTGGTCTTATGCAGCTTCTGTGGACATCTCTTAGTTCACTTGGGTTTGCTTAAGCTAATGGAATTCCAAGTTTAAGCCCCCTCACCGTGTCAAGGTGAGTGTCCACGAGGGGGGCTAAGTCAAAATACAAATACAAGAATTATATTTGAATTTACAATTCAAAGCTTTTCGTTGGCTAACAGTACCAACATCATCAGGAATATTCAATATTCCTGATTAGGTTGTTACTGTTAGCCAACGAAAAGCTTTGAATTATAAATTCAATTATAATTCTTGTATTTGTATTTTGACTTAGTTCTTTATTAATTCACAAGAATACATATTGGGATATTTATATATATATATATATATATATATATATATATATATATATATATATATATATATATATATATATTTAAATATAAAATACGTTTTCTTGTTTAATAATTTAAAACAACACAGGTTATTCAAATACAAGAATATTTATTACTTTATATCCAAAGCCTTTCGTTGGAAACAGTACCAACATCTTCAGGATTGAAAATTACAATAATGTAAGCTATAGGCCTAAAACATATGTTTTTCAATACATATGTTGAAAAACATATGTTTTAGGCCTATAGCTTACATTATTGTAATTTTCATTCCTGATGATGTTGGTACTGTTTGCCAACGAAAAGCTTTGGATATAAAATAATAAATATTCTTGTATTTGAATAACCTGTTTTGTTTTAAAATATATATATTTATATATACTTGTTGTTGTTGTTGTTGTTGTCGTGTGACAAGTGCAATAAAAACAACTTCAGAGAAAGGTAGAGAGAGCACAGTTACACGGTTCCAAAGGCGTGAAGCACTGCACTGGCCACCTCTGCAGCTTTATCCGTATAAAGAGTCTCCCTAGAACAGTTTAAGTCAATCTTAAATAGTGCTGCAATGATGGACGGGCAGTTGAAGAGATGATCGGGATCAAGCTGTATCCCTGGGCAGTGCCTACATTCAGTGTATGTTCTTGATCCATCAGGCAAGATTTTCATGTCTTTGAGGTGCATTGTCCTCAGTCTGGCAATTGTTTTTGTTATATCCCTGTCGAAGTTAAGCTCAGGAAGTGATGATTTTCTTCGGTTGTTATGGCAGAGCTTCTGTTTTGCAACGACATTTACGTCGAAAGATGTTGTAATCACGGGGGCTGGTTCGATGGTCCTCGCTTCCTTGGCCAGAGAATCGGCCTCTTCGTTCCCTTTGATGTCGACGTGTCCCGGGATCCATTGAAAGCTTCTTGTTTTCCTCAATTAAGGACAGAAGGGTATTGATCTTTTGGGCGAGGTTTGTATTTCCATTTTGGAGAGCCTGAAGAGCAGATCTGCAGTCCGTGAAGATTACTATGCCATCAGAGGGGTTGAGTGTTGTCCAAGTGAGGTAAATACTCAGAGCTTCTTTGATTGCGATGAGTTCGCTTGTGAAGTTGGAGGCGATTTTGCCTGCTGCAATTTTGTGTCTGGAAGTTGAGCCATCAGGGTAGGTTATAAAGATTCCGGATCCACCTCTATCGCAGTCAGAATTCGAAGAGCCGTCGGTGTAAGCAGCGACCAAGTGTGGTTTTAAAATCTTGGCAATAGTTTCCATTCCTTTCCTCTTGATTGATTCTTGAGGCTCTTTTTTGGAGCAGGGTTCGAGGAGATTCAAGTTTATATTCACAAAGGAGGGTGGTTTGACCGGGAACCTGGGTTCTTGAAAGATGTCAAGGCTCGTGTGCTGTAGGTTGATGTCCTGTCTGATGTTTTGTCGTACTGGAGAGTAGAAGATCTCTTTAGCCTGGTTTTTTCCGACCAGTTCCGAAAGGTGACTTTTGAGATATGTTGTACGTGATTGCTCCTGATTTTGTTTGTAAATTTCACTGTAGCGAATTTTCTCCGATTTTCCAATGGGGTTAGGCCACATTCAGTTTCAGCTTTCAAATAATTTGTAGATGAGACGGCTCCAATGATGGCTTTGGAGGCTCTGTACTGGACGGAGTCGACTTTCGAGGATGAAGATGCTGGAGCCCAGATTGGTGCTGCATATTCAAGGATTGGTCTGATGAGTGTTGTGTAAGTATTTAGGAGTGTCTTTGGTTTGGAACCCCAGTTTGAACCACAAAGTCTGCTTAGGATGCTGAGTTTTTTCAGAGCTCTCTTTGAAACTGTTTCAGTGTGCTTAGTAAATCTCAGTTCCGCATCGAGTGTGAGACCAAGGTATCTGGGGTGCGTGACTTGTTTGACGGTAGTATTGTGGAGCCTAATGTTAGGATGGTGAGTCTGTCTGTTCCTTCTGTCTGTTGAGAAAACACAAGATTTAGATTTATCAGGGTTAATAAGGATCTTAAGGTCTTTAGCCCAGGTTTCGATGCCAAGCAAGTTGGTATTTAAGGCTTGTTCAGAGACTGAGATATCAGAGTGTGTATGCCAGATAGCGATGTCGTCTGCATAGCAGGCAATTTTAGCCTCATTGCATATGTGTTCATGGATGGTGTTCATATACATGAGGAAGAGCAGAGGGCTGAGGACCGATCCCTGTGGGACTCCCGCCCACGATCTGTGCGTCTTGGAATACTTTCCATTTACTCTCACAACAAATTTTCTATGTCTGAGAAAATCGTTTATCCAGAGCAATGAGTTGCCATTGATGCCAGCACTGTGTAAAATAACAATGAGTTTTTGCCTCCAGAGTGCAATGAACATATATATACTTAAAGCCTATTTATATCAAGTTGGATACATTTTAAATTCGGAGATCCAAATTTAAATACAACTTATGTATTTTAGATGATATTGTCTTTTGACATATTTAAAAATATCATTTCTATATATTTAATTCTTCACTAATTTTGCAATATTATTATAGAATAAAAAAAATAGTAATATAATTATTGCAACAAAATATGTTACATAAGCTGTTTGGATAAAAAAACATAAAGCTAATTATTAAATAAAAGTAATGATGGTCATTTATTTTAACGACAAAGATAATAATGACATAAACAAATTAACCATCGCTCTGAATGATGTGGAATCTCATTTGTAAAACAACAACCATTAATGCAGCTAATAAAACTATTTAATCACCAGAATTATTTATTTATGAAAATGTAATAATTTATAAAAAACTGACTGTAATATCTATATAAGACCTAATAAAGATTTCTGGTTAGGTAAAGGAAATTTAGTTGGCGGCATTTGATTTATTACTTTAACTGTTTATTCTCTGCGTTGGGGATTTAATTTTTCTAAAATGATCTTTATTCCTCTTCAAATATACGACACTTGAAAACATGTTGTACAATTTACTAAAAGTCGTAGTCTACCGTAGTCTAGATATACTTTCCTAGTGGAGAGCAATATTGGTCTGCAGGTATTGATTGACTCTGGGCATAGTAGGAAATGAAGATTTGTAACTTTTGCAGTAAGTAGTAAGTAACTTTTATTTGTGTATTGTATGTTGTTACAGTGAACCTTATTTTACGTCTCTACAATGAGTTTTCATTAGCGTTCAGTAGGATATGTTTGGTTATAAAAAGGAAACAATAATGACCAAATTTTAAGGTAATCTGATTTAAACTCAATGTTACATTCAGTAAACTTATTATTCTTTATTCACTTAGCATTAGTATATGATTATCCGAACTTTAAAATTTGTAAATTTGTAAACGTACTGAGACGGAAAGTTATTGATCGCTATGTGGCGATCTTCATCAGCGTCTTCTGCTTAGAGAATACAGTCTTTAATATTTTTTATTACGGATCTATCCTAACAGGATCATTTGTAGTTAAAAATAGCTATATTTAGCTGTAGAATAAAACTACGCTACGTATTAGAAACTAATCTTTAGTCGATACTGCTTTGTATGTGTTGGTACAGTACATTGAGCTTATGTTTATATTTATTCAGCTCACACTCACCAAATATATATCCTGTTTAAATTTTCAATCTATGATAAAATACTTCAAGAACATTTTTTTAAAGTTTGTAGTAGATACAACTTGATATTTAATTTTTTTTCAAATAATAATTTAGGAATTAAATTTAATGAATTATTTTAGTTTTATATGAGAGAAGAAACTTTCCATAAAAGGGGCAAAGTATACATTATAGTTATTTCTTCCCATTTGGCTGAAAATTAATAATAACATATGATTTCATAAAACAGCTGAGTTTGTGTTATAGGTTATGTGGTAGAGCAGGTGTTTTGAAGCATTGGTTACGTTACTTAATTTATATAATGTAATTGTTTCATAAAAAGTAACTAAATTAAAATTTTTCTTTGATGACCTAAATAGTGATTGATTTTAAAACATTTTTTGTTATAATACTTGTTTTACATGAAGGAAGCCTGTGTCTTTATTCATTTGTGTGCAATGAATTTGAAAAGAAGAAATATTTTTTGACAGTAAATGCTAGGCTTATAATAGGGTAGGAAACAATTCCCCTAAGGGAAGTACGAACTCTAAATTCACATTATTGGTAGCTTAGAGAGGATTTCGTTTTGTCAATAATTTGGCGTTGAATTTACAACCAGAAGGACTGAATCCCCAAAAATGATGTTACTGATATACTGTCCACTCTTGATTTTAAAAATATCTCACTTGTAAAATATATTTGTATACTCAAACTGAAGAAATCTGTAATTATATGTTTACCGAAAAATTACTTTTTAATTTTTTTACCAAGTAATATTTTTCTTCTATGTTAGCCTTTTTTTTATTCTTTTTCTAAAATTTCATTATCAGCTGTTGTTTATAAGATATAATCTCTTACAGCCATGCACGTTTGGCTACCATGCTCCAGGTGCGTTTCCTAACAGACTTTACTAGTCAAAATCCTTTTCCAATACTAACTGTCAGTAATAGTTCTTGGCACACTTTAAAGGAGTGTTATTTTATATTAGCAATCTTCTTTGCCGTGCTCAATGTGTCTGATGTAAGTTTTATTAAACCTTGGAAATTATTTAGAACTAATGCGTAGAGAAACGTTCTTGGAAAGATTAGCTCCTAAGCTGGAGTTTGAAGATATAGGCTTACAAAAAAGAAGTCAGAAGACATCTGGCTTACATACCCACATGCCAATCCGGTTAAAACATTTTATCTATTGATAAATCACCAACACCACCTTAAAAAAGAAGGGACTGCCATACTTACAGTTTGGAAAAGGGTGGATAAGGTTGTATATGCACCAAATACAACAATGGAATGTGCGAATATGGTCTGTGAAACCAGTTTTGTTGTTTATCTCAAAATGAACATAAGATATGTGATTCTGATTGAAACTGCTTTAAATTGTATGTGCCTTATTATGCAAAGTTTTTACTTAATTTTATTTCATGGTTATACTTATGTAGTATAAATATAAGACCTTTTTCATACATTTCAAATTTTTGGTATTAGTAGTTTGAGGTATGTTATGAATAATACATATTTTAAGTGTCTAGGAATAAAATGTTTTATCTACCGATAAAAATGATACATTTTGGTTTTTTAGAGTAAAATTGTTTAGCATAGGTTTTATTTTAGAAAGTGAAACTCTCAGGCACAGTGGACTATGGAGGATTCGGGAGCGCCTAGTTGGGGTTAAAGTTTAATAATTTAAAAAAAAAAAAAAAACTTATTTACGTTTAGGGAATGACCTATTTACAGTGAAGTGAAAAAAGGTTTCCTACTCTTACTACCCCTGTAGGCTAATTTTTACCCTAGATTATTTTTTCACACTTTCATAAACAAATTTAGAAAGTTTTTTTTCTATAGAATTAGGAATTGCTTTTAAAATTTAATTTGTTTTACTAACGATTTTTTATTACTTATTTCCCTTAATGTGCATCAATTGTTTATAAATTTTAAAATTTCTTTCTCATACATTTCTATGTATATTATTATACAACTCTTTGATATTTTATGTAAAATATCACCCAATATCATAAAATGATAATCATGGTTACTCATACATAAGATGGTTATGACATTTTTGTAGTTCTTTATCGATATATTCCCTTTACCAATAACTTTAAGCCATGTTAAAGAAATGTTCCAGCTTCTGGGTAGGTAGAAGTAGTGAACAAGGCTTAAGACCGGCGACTTAGTGTGGCTTATAGGGGTTAAGTGATAAGCATAGTGCAGTGTAGTGGATATTAAATAGAAGGAACCGCTGAAGGGGGTGAGGACATTTAGCCTAAGGCTGAAACTAATTACTAGCAACTTAACCGAGTCGTAAGCCCAAGATTAACCCGCTGATTAGTATCAGGGAGGTGTAAATCTCGTATCTATAGCAACAAATAATCAATGTTCATTTTTATAATATTGCGTATATATAATGTATTGAAATAGGTTTTATAGTGACCAAATATAGGCCCAAGCCAAACTTAAAAAATAGTTTTATACATTTCTATATACCTCAAACATAGATTTTTCTGTAGGTTCCTCCTCACTTCTAAAACAATAAAACAATTTGAAAATCAAAACATACATACATAAACACATATGAAAATTCATGAACAACACCTTAGCAATAAAGTAAATAATGTTATGCATTATGTCAACATCAACATTAAAATGTCTTGCATGCTGATATTATCGCATGGTGTCATAGAGTGAAGAAATATACAATGAGAGAATAAACATTGGTAATTTTATTAAACAACGAATAGAATTAAAATTTTGTGTATAATTTGGCCTCAAAAACTGAATAATCCCTAATAAAACTAGCTTAAAATATTATGAGTATAAGTGTGTTTATTTTGGATTTTATAATGAATTTTATAATATAATAATTTGAAGGTACTGCAATTATTTGGTTATTAAATATTATTTCATAATTTATTTAAGTTGTTTTTATTCATTTTGTGTATATATATACTAAAAATACATTAAAAAAAATAAAAACTTTACCATCCAAGTAATGCTTAGAACGTAATACAGATACTTTTTTGTGATTGCAAGCTAAAGTAGGGTAATTGAGATAAAGCACCCAGAAGCGGAAGCTGTAACCAATTAGCAATTGCATTCATTACAAGGTCTGTGCAATTTCTTCTTGTAATTTTGTATTAAACAACGTTCCTCATTTCAATAGAAATTGCAACCTTATTATTTAGTTCATACAAAAAAAAAATTCGGGTATATTTTACTATTAAAAACAATAATTTTTTAATGTTAAATGTATTTATTAGTCATCCACGCTTTTAAAACTATCTTAGTGACTAAATGATTGTCTATGTGCCTTTTTATCTTACAAGTTTTTTTTTAAAGCATTTCATAAAAAAACGTTTTAAGAACTAAGGCCAACTAGAAAGAATTTAGGAAAATTTTGAAAGCACGTGTAACCTACAAAAACATAGGTTTGATTGAAAATGTTCTCCTAATAGGTCTATATTAATTAAGGTGTTTGTTTGAGTTAACGCATGCATATTTTTTTACCCACTATGGGTAGGTAAGTGTTTGCTAAGACATATGTCTTTTCAACCTTTCAAAGCATGTGTTAAGATTCATAATTAATATTATTCATTTAAGGATAAATAATAAAATAAATATCGCCCATAACAATACGGATGAAATGTCAAGGGGGTATATTATAAAAAGTGTTAATCATAGGGTCAATAAACTGTTATTTTGCCCCACTGACAATTTATTGTGATCTCACATAGTACTAATTCTGTGTATACGAGTTTCATATACAGTATGTAATAAATACTTTAAAGATGTTTGGAAAAGGTTCTGAATTCCAGAGATTATTCGTAATAATATTCCTTTGAATAATATTAACAAATTTTATCAGAAATAATATTCCTTTCAGTAATTATAATAAATTTTAACAGTAATAATATTCCAATCAGTAAAATAATAAATTTCTTTAGTAATAATAACAAATTCCAGCAGTAATAAAATTCCATTCAGTAATAATCTTAAATTTCATCAGTAAAATATATTCCTTTCAATAATAAGAACATATTTAATGATATAATAATATATTTCAATATAAGAAAATAATAATAACAGATATAATTAGTAATATTCCTTTCAGTAATAATAAAAAAAATCATCAGTAATATTATTCCTTTCAGTAATATTAATAAATTTCAAGAGTAATAATAATACATTTCTGCAGAAATAAAACTCATCTCAGTAATATTCATAAATTTTTTAGTAATAATATTCCTTTCAATAATAATAACAAATTTCATCAGTATTGATATTACTTTCAGTAATAATAAATTTCATCAGTAATAGTATTCCTTTCAGTAATAAAAATAAGTCATAAGTAATAGTATTCCTTTCAGTAGTAATAATAAATTTCATTAGTAATAATAATAAATTTCAGCAGTAATAATATTCCTAATAATAATAATAACTAATTTCATCAGTAATATTATTCCTTTCTACTTGTTTACCTACTTTATTTTACAAACGTCGATCTTGTTCAAGAGGATATGATTTTGTCAAATAGTTGTTATATGTTGTCAGTCATCCGAGTCTTGGTTCTAGTTGGAAAACCACTAGAACTAACTACAAAATATAACTGCAAATAGAATGGAATATTGGATAGGGGGTCATATATAACTGATAAAACGGACTGTATTAACAAGAACGATATTCAGAGATAATTTCTATTGATCTTAGTTATAGGAGATCTCAATTATAAGGTTTCAATGGAAAAGGAATGTTTACACAAACGTTTGAAAAAAATGTTTAATTTAAATTCAACGAATAATGCCGTTTCAGCATAGCGGCATGCCTTTTACCGTTATAGGGAAGATTTTCAGGCCGATCTTCGGGAAAAGGGGCCTCTCAGTGGTCTGCTGCTTATTGCTAAAAACTTGAAAATATTCCCACTTTGCTCAATGTGGAATAAAACGGTTAATTCATGATTTGGTTGTTTTCCACAGTTTAAAAATAAAAGCTACTAACATGAAAACTTCCAATAAAACTACTAAAGGAAAATCTCACATCATGGGGTAACTAATTTGAAACTTAATTAACAACGTTTACCCTGAGATATTATGTAAAATTTTAAATAAATGAGTAACTACTTGTATTTATAATTTACTGAGGGTTTCCTAAAACTGTTTTATTTATAAAATGATATGTTTGATTGTGTAACAAAAAACTATTATTAAAAACATTTGTTTGTAGTTTAAAATATCAGGTCTAGTAATACGCTTACAATTTATTAAAGTGACAAAAATTTTGTGAAGTTTTGAAGAGAATATATATATATATATATATATATATATATATATATATATATATATAAGTTTGTGTATATTAAACACACACACAATTATATAGTATAAGCCTATATAAAAATAATTGATGTTATTCAAATACAACAATTATTTATTTATAATTTTGCTTGCAAATTTATTTTATTTAACAACTCTTGTATTTGAACATCCTTAGTTGTTTTGAATATTATACAACAAAACACACACACACACACACACATATATATATATATATATA
This sequence comes from Prosapia bicincta, assembly GCA_036971475.1. Lineage (NCBI taxonomy): Eukaryota > Metazoa > Arthropoda > Insecta > Hemiptera > Cercopidae > Prosapia > Prosapia bicincta. The sequence goes on along the minus strand of JBAIZL010000006.1, from coordinate 13,833,252 downwards.
TATATATATATATATATATACATATATATATATATATATATATATATATATATATATATATGTAATTAATAAATTAAAAATATTTCAAAAAGAAGAATACTTTTGTTGCATATATTATTCAAAGCTTTTCGCCAATAAAATAGTACCAGTATCTTCAAGAAAATAGTTATATAACCTTTTAGATGTTAGATAATTATTTTCCTGAAGATGCTGGTACTATTTTATCGGCGAAAAGTTTTAAATAATATATGCAATAAAAGTATTTTTGTTTTTGAAATGTTTTTAATTTATTAAATACATTACAAGAAAACATATCACCATATTTAATATATATATAAATTTCCTGTAATTGTGTATATTGTTTAATCTTAAATAAATAAATAAATAAATATATATATATATATATATATATATATATAAATCTGTTTGTGTGTGTGCGTGTGTTTGCACGTGCTCATGCGTGTACGTGTGTTAGAGGGTGCAGAGAGAGTGAGAGAGACTTACAGAGGAGACGGAGAGAAAGAGAGAGAGAAAGAGAGAGAGAGAGAGAGAGAGAGAGAGAGAGAGAGAGAAAGAGTTATATATCTAATAAGACTGTTACTATGCATTTCAGCTTTCGTCATTTACTACACCCCTTAAAATATAAAATGTACTCAGGCTAGCTAAAGCTTGCATATTTCAACTTGATGCCAGGTGGGATTCCACCCATTGAAAATGCAAATGCTTCGTTACTTCTTTAATCCAATTTTATATTCATAAAGGCAGCCGAGCACACTTTTCGCTCAGTGACTGCTAATATCATTGCTGCTTTTTAAAGTTGTTTTCCTATTTATCTTTTAAACGTATTATTTACCTACTTCAAAATATTTTCGTATATATTTGGCAGGATCAGACCTGTGCTTTTGGTACTATGCAGGACAATAACCGTGCAACTGTAAACGGTAAGATATTAGTTATGTGTCTGTGAATTTGTTGTAGTTTTTACTTATACTTGTAATTACCAGCTGACATTATCTTTAAAAAGTTAGCGACGTGTTAGTGAATCGTTCGATCCTGACAATTCTCATTTCAAAAACAAATTAAAATTAAGAGCTTGTTATATAATATATTTTGTATGACAAACCAGTTATGGTTTAAAAATTACTATACACAGACCAATATGAAAACTATCACTATATAATTAAACGCTTTAAAAAACTGAATCACTAGTACAAATATTTTCACATTATCAATGAATATGATCTCTGACAAGCAAATATAAGCTGCACATTTTCCTAAAAATATGATTTCAAAGTATCACAGAAACTACAAGAAAACTACAGAGGTTTTTCCGTTGAATTACTTCAATTATAAATTTTGAAAAATAATCTTCAGGTAAAAGTTATTGAGCAAAAACTAATCCATCCTAAACTTCTACCAATTTTCATAGTGATATTCAACACCTGCATTGTTGAAACATTTTCTACTCTCATTTCCTTGGAATAAAATAATGTAACATACAAAGTAAATCAATCTTCTTTGTGTTTTCTTCTTTCCTGTCATGACTCATTTACTTCCATAAGCAGCTAATATATTAACAAGGTAATAGATATAGAAAGTTTTTTTTATAAATATTTAAAACCTATTAAAATAAATTTATCTCGTTTAATATATGTCTTTTGCATATTAAAAACATATTTACTGACTCAAGCATTTGTTATTTTTAAAAATAAAAAATAATAAAAGAAAGTGAAAAAATATTAAAAAAGGGAAATATTTCAAATAGATTGTGAGTGTTTGGAAAGAGAGAATACAAAATTTATAAAACGATTACATCAAAGTCAATCCTTGAAAACATTACTATGTTTAAATTAAAAACACAAAAAAATAATTATAATTATACTAAGTACATACCTACGTTTAAACACAGAAAATTCATTATTTGTTAATATGGGAAGGAAATATATTTTACAACGTTTCTTAACTTTAGATAATTCACTTTCATTAACATAGTGAGCACGCAATTATTACGGTACATCTAGCGTTGTATTAAGCTTTGCTTATCACTTGCCGCAGTATTTCAATCTTTTAAAAGTACTTTCAGAAATAAATAGCTCTGTATAGAATAAACAGCAAATCCTCACATAATTCCAATTGATTTACTAAGTTCATCATTCGTTTAGCTAGGTTTAATTACGTGTAACATCAATTGCTCCATGTAAGAAATATTACTCCAGTATTACTGTTATACTCAACTATAATATCTTTAATTCAAATCTAGTATCAGGAATGTTTTGAACTAACTTTATCAGCTGTTAAAAATTTGAAACCCTAATAAGAAACTAGTAATATATACAAATACTTTTAAGGTCAATTCCGACTTGAGTCATCTTACTTTTTATTAAGTAATTAGAATTAATATAAATAAAGTAGTATAACCATGCGTTTAAACAGCTGTTCCTGTTCCGGTTAGCATAACCTATAAGAAAAAATCATGTGTTTTATTAAATAATATGTTATCACTTATTTTGAGTCAATTGATACGAAATAATTATATTAGGCCTATATAGCTTGCCCATTTGTTGAAAAGTGTTTCTTCCATATACAAATTAAATATTTATAATGAATTATCATTTGCACCTGTATTAACATCAAGAGTCATCCACTCCAAGTTTAATCAAAGACGTTTGAATTTTAATGAGTCTAATAAAGAATATTTTAATAACGGTTGAAAATTTGAACGATATATATAAGAGGAACTAAAAAAATACTGCAAACGATATTATATTTTTAACTCTGGAGGGCTCGCGTGGGGTAATTATTCTTCCAGTGAGTTTTCAACAAAGATTATAAAACAGTTGAAACTCCTAAAATTCCCCCACCCCTTACATACCTTCTAATTGACTCTCCCTGTGTTCTGTTTCTGTCCCTACATCAGGTAGTTTCACATTTATTGTTTATTTCTACCCGTTTGAAGTTATTGTTGCAACAGCTATGAAAGGTTTTACCCCACGCGAGTCCTCACGTTACAATACTGGACCCTCTAAGTGAAGTCTATTTTTATTTGTAATTTGCGAGGTTTTTATAAGGAGCGTCTGTTTCTATTTGTATTTGGCATGGTTTATATAAGTGAAATCTATTTTTATTTTTATTTTGTGATGCTTATATAAGTAGAGTTACTTTCTATTTGTATTTTGCGAGGTTTTAATAAGCGAAGTCTATTTCTATTTGTATTTTACGAGGTTTTTATAGATAAAGAATACTTTAAATTGTATTTTGCAATTTTTTTATCACATAAATTAATTTTTATTTGTTTCTTTGCAAGATTGTTATTAGTGAATTTTATTATGTTTTGTATTTTGTGAGGATATTATAACTGAAATTCGATTTAATTTATAAATGTACTAATCTATTTTAAATTATTTACGTTCATATTTTGTCCTGGTGATAAGAGACGACACACATTTTAAAGATCGCTTGTTACAAGAGACGGAAAATAAAGTATATGGAGGATCGTCAAGAAGAAAGTGATAATGTTGGGAAAAGTGTTCGTTACTCCGAGAGTGAACAAATTTCCTACAGTGATGTTGATGAGGCTAGTTATGTTTATAAGGACGTTGACTGAGATTTGTATTTCGGAATTGAAAATCCAGGTAACTATGGTAACATAAATAACATGAATGATAGTTTAGAGGAAAAATACGCTAAAAACTGTCGCTTGGAACCGAACTTGAATGATTACACCTCTGACGAAACAGATTTAACTAATAGTGAACGCGTTACTTGTTACTACGGCAAATCTAAAATTCACAATAAATTGTAGAGTGATTGTGCCACCCACATAATGGTATCGCAAACCAGCCCATCATAATGTATGAGCCCCTCCCCGTAATTTTATAACTCATTTGCTCAGGCGTAAAGGGAGAAGCAAAAAGTTCGAATACACCCCTGTAAGCATGGAATCAGTTGTCTGATAATTACTTGATTCATTACATAATGTCTTACACAAATAAATATATACAGACAAAAAGAGTAATTTTTCAAGGGAGAGAGACGCCCTTCTTTTGAAGAAATTTAAGCTTTGTTTGGGGTTTTGTATATTTGTAGAGAAATGATTTCTTCGTTCAAAAATTCTAAAGGTATGATAGAGAACAGACTGAACTGGTTTGCATATAGTAACTTGTACAATGTCGAGACACAGATTGTATATTCTCTTACAAGTATTACGTTTTGAGATATATATATATATATATATATATATATATATATATATATATATATATATATATATATATATATATAGTGTTTGTAAACTAGTCTTGTTTGTGACATATGTTGTTTTCGTGTTTATTTTAAAACGTTTATTTAATATGTAGGCTATAGCTTTAAATTTGGCCATATTACAAACAAACATCTTAATTACAGGTGTGATTTTTGCCCTAAGAACTTAGACAAAAAACAACAATTTGATGTGCTAATTGTGAGAAAAGTGTTTGTAAAGACCATTTAGTTGAAGTATGTGAAGAGAGTTTTGACATATAAAAAAAGTATCTCATGATTTTGTTTATATCTTGTGGAGAATATCAAAATATGTTTAAATGATGTTTTTAATTGCAACACCGATTATTTTACTGATATTGACCTGAAAACTAGTTGAGGTAAAAAGTTACCCCGCACGAGCTCTGGTGTAACGGGTATTAGCACGAGTCCTTTAAGGCTGGTTGAATTTATTTGTATTTATAAATTAGTTAACCTTGTATATTCAGTTTATTAAAAAAAATTATATTCAAATGAAAAAATATTTAGGTTTTTCCTCATAAGGTGTTCCTTACAAAATTGTGCAAGGAATCGAGAGAGTTATGCAATCCCTCAGATCATACCTTCAGATTCGTGATACTGAAATTAAAATAAGTTTGGTGCGAGCATAAGTACGGTCTACAAAGGACGCCTTGCATGAAATCAGTTTCTACAATGATCTTCTCACTCACAATTCCACAAAAACGTCTCAATTCATCGACCTTGTTTGGATACGCATTTCTTCTTAAATACGATCTTTTCTTTTTGATTCAAGTAAGCTGTGAACATATTCAGGAAATCTTTACAGAATTTGATAAAAAGAAATACGTGTGCTTTGCTCTCTGGTTTTCCTCCATTAGGATTCATTTCAGCATTTTCACCTAAACATACAAAACATTTTTCTTTTCAACACAAATAATATAACATAAAACTCTAGTAGATCCTACCTCTACATTTCAACATATGAATGAAACAGAAAAATAAAATAAATATAAATCTAATTCACATCAGCTGATCTTAACACCATCTGGTATATTTAATAATTACCATTCTGCAAATAGGGCTTATTTTTTAATAAGCAAAATACGCAAAAACTGTGTAAACCAACTGCGGCGTAATGTTTAATTTAAATAAATGTAACCTCTATACCACAAATGACTTTTTCTTTTATTTAACACCATATGTACATTTCAATTGCATAGCAATCATCCTCAGAAGTAATTTACAATAAAAATACTCTATTGTATTGAGGTTTCCTTTATTTAAATTTATGCAAAAACTTTATTAAAACACGAGTAACTCATGTTTATCTGAGTACTCGAAATAAGTATTGAATAAATGTAACCGGTTGAATATCGAGTAAAAGACGGTTATTCATTCTGTGCAATATTTCGGCAATTAACTCGTTGGCCCTATCAAGCTTGTTGATGGATTTGAAACAGTTAATCCAAAGTAAACATATTAACTGTATGTAGCTTGTAACGGTCTGACATTCCGTGACAAATAGGAAATAAATAATTTCCTGTTTTTAAGTAATAAAGTTGATTTTTAAATTAATCAAGTTTGGAGTTATACAAATAATAAAGAGTGAAAATTTAAATAAAACCTTAAATAGAATAATTAAGCTAAATTAAAAAGTATTTGAAAATAAATTTGTAATAACTATCTAAATTTGACCATCGGGAGTGAGGCGAAAATTTTCTAAGTGCTTAAAAAAGCTATCTTAAGAACCAAACCACGTAGAACTTTCATCGACATTTTAAAAGAACCAGAATAAGCCAGAATAAACATTAGTGAAAACAAAATTTGAAAAACTTAAAAAACAAAAAAGTTACAGCAGTTTAAATAAAATAGACATTTTTCAGTGTTCCAAAAATGATAATCAAACTCTGCAAGCTAAAACAGATTCGTTGCCCGACTTGCCTGTACAAGGAATAAATCCAAAGATAGCAAGTATTGCAGGCGGGGTGAGGTAGGTTAAATTCAGCGCTATATATATTAGGTCTCTAGGACCTTAGAGACAGTCTGAAATAAATTTCTAATACGAGGTGCCGCGGAACGCTATGCTATACCGCGAGTAGGACCGCCCTCAGGCCAGATGGACCAAACCTCAACGCTTCCGACGTCTAGGACTACCAAGGGATGAAGGCTCCAGACTCAGCCTCCAGGACGCGGGAATGGAGGAAAACCACCACCGACGAACCAGGGATGGCGACTTCCGATGTCCAAGGACCAGGGAATCCAGACGAGGGACCCTAGGACCGGCAGGAACATCTTTGGCAAGTCATTTTCTCTATTCGATACCAATTACGTCAAATTTAGTCAGTTAATTTTATTAAATTCAAACAAATATTCAAGCTTAAACAATGACTTCACTCCTTATAAAATTTTAATAAATTTTATGCTTAATAAAATGAATTTATGTGATCAGAATATTTCAAATGATAAATACTAAACTTACAAAGGGTTTTTGGCGATGAGCCATTTATTTTCAAGGAAATAAGAATTTTTTGGATATTATAAGTTTAAAAATTAAGTGTCATAAATACGAATTTACCAATTCAATATAGAAGATAAATTTTTATTATGTGTAATTTGGGAAATAATTTTATGTTTATGTAAATGTAATTGATATAAATGGAAATTATAAGATTTTAAAGTATGAAAAACAACAAGTTATTTAGTGAATTGTTTTGTTAATATAATTGTGTTGTATTTGAAAGTAAAAATTTTCTTTTTTATTTAAATAAATAAAATTAAATATGTTATAAAAATCAACAGTATTTGCATTTCATGCTGTGTCGAATAATCAATAAAAACTGTTTAGCTTTTTCCAACTAATATGAAAATGAATATTAAATCAGTAAACAAGTTTAATTAAATTTCACTAAATTATAATAGTTAAAACCTAATGTTTTTAAAGAGTTTCTCTCAACTAACTTCATTGAGCTAGCCTAAAGATTAGTTGGTTTTTTGTATAAAAGTCCAGAGATATATTTACTGGCAGATTGTGTTTAAAAGGACACAGAAGCCTTTTAAAATAGGTAATTTAAACACGATCATATTTTGCACGTTCCCTTGCTGTCTCTGCAGATCATCATCAGGTGGTAAGACTCTGTGAATATTTTGTGTATTATTTTAAATGTGTTTCTTTCCAGCTGACTATTGAAATGACATGTGTGACTATATCTAGACCATACATAATTGATAAACCAATTTTGGGGAGTTAATACTTATTTTAAATAGTAGTCAGCGGGAATAGGCTTGTTTTGGGCCTGGCCCTATGAGCGGGAAATATACACGTAACTCAGGGATTTTAGCACGGTTTAACAAGCGGGGTGTTTGGCAGATGTTTGGTTTGTTTATAAATAAGTTTTTAAACAACAAATTTTGGTATTCTGCGAAAAGGGATATCAACAAAGTAGGGTGGGATGTTGTAAGCTGTGTTATAATGTATTGATAATGGTTAGTAATATTTATAGGATTATGTTATTATTATAATATTTAATGTATTAATATAATAATGTATTATTATATATAATAGATATTACATTACTGGTAATATAATGGATTATGAATAAATGAGGTTTAAACTCATACATAAAAATTATAAATACATTGACTTAAAGCCTTCATCGTGAATTCATTCATCTCGTTTGGACATCTGGTAATCAGTATCTGTCTGTATTTGTGTGTTTTCTACCAAAAAGCTTCAATTTGTCGAATGGCAGCAAAAATATAAAGTAACTAGCTACTTTTTCCAACATTTGTATTAAAAACATTTTCATAAAAACTGTGTCAAATGTATCCACAAACCTGATAAGGGCAATGAATTAGTTGCCGAAACGTTGCACTAAATAAATAAACTTCTTAGACTCGATAATCAACCGGTTTATCTTGATTCAAAACAAGAGTAATTTATCCGTTTTTTTGTTTTATTTCTACTGTAATTATGGTTACGATAATAGTCTCAACTTCTATCATATTATTAAATTTAGACAAACAAAATAAATTGACAACATTTCTAAAATGAAAAAAAAATTTATCGTTAAGGAGTGTATTTTTATTAGCCAAAGCAACAAACAAAGGTATGTTTTTATTGAAGGAACAGCTCTATGTCATTCTCTTATCAACTAATCGAGCAGTTTTATGTAAAAACGTACTTAGGGAGTATTGCAGCTTTAGAAGCTGTTTTAGTGCAAAACTGGAGATGTGCAATCTCTAAAACCTGATACGTAACTAAATTAAATCCTAATTTAACAGTGTTTTTAAACACAAACTAATTAAATTGATAGGATCTGTTTTCAAATAATTGGTAGATTTACATAAACGACAAAAAGAAAAAAACAGACTTAAAAAAATAGGAAAATATTCTCCCTTTGTACAAGTCAAGGAAGTAAAAGATTTGGAATGTCAAGTAGTTGGTTTTAGATGTATCAAAGGAATTATTTATTAAAGTTTTCTTTACATAAGGAAATCCTGAGAACAGTTTTGTGTTGTGCAATAAGGATTTCATAATCCTAGAGTGGCGTTATTTACTAAAGTGAAATATTCCATTGGTTAAACATGTTTATATTGTGGACGAAATTATATGCCAGTCAAGAGATGAACCCACTAATGCCTTTCGTCATTTGCTTTCTATATAGCATCAAAGCTCAATATTTTATCAACATCTATTCTAACAAGCGCATATCATTTGGTGAGAGAAATTAATTACTTACTAGCCAATGGCCATACTTGGCAGTTAAGCTATTTGGTAACGCGGTGATCAGTAGAGATAGGTTTCCTTGGAACTGTCGTGATAATGGGCTCGGTCCAAGGCTGTACAATCCTGACGGTATTCGGCATTGTTAACTTCACCATCACACATCACACATCAAAAATACCGGGGTCGGCAGCACATGGATGTGGTAGAGATGGGCAGCAATATAATCTTGAACAGACTTCTAATGATGTAACGCTAACAGCTCGAGGCAAACTAATGGTAAATTTGTTACTTCGAGAGAAGACTTTCACACCGTTTTTCCGCTAAGAGTTTAAAGAATGTGGTTAACTTAGATGCTCAGACTGGAGAATGGTCGACCCGTGCTTATCTAGTTGGTTAGCTTTTTAATTGATATTATGTTTACTTCATTGGGAATCCATTGGAAACTTATTCCCAATTGAGAGAATTTTGTCTTCTTCTACAGTCTATGGCTCTTTTACAGCCAGTCTGTGAATCGCCAGAGAGGTCCAGGATGGCCTTCTTGCAGTCAACAAGAAAAAGGCTCTAGCTGGAGAAGTCAGCATTGTTGCAACCTGTATGGCAGCTACCACGCCTTCGTAATTGCTAAGGTGGGCTTCGACAGCAGGAAATCCTTGAAAATATATGCAGTAGTATGCATCAATTGTTTTGCCTGATCCAGACATCTATGATCTTACAGTTAAATGTGGAGCAATTCAGGTGCATGGTATTTTTCATTATTAGTTTCGAGGGCTGCTCTTCTGACACGAGGATGCTTGCTTTGGCAAGTGGTTGTCTGTCAGATGAGCGTTCTGCATCTGGGCGCTCTTGGAGGGAGTCTTAATAAGCAATAGGCGGAGTTGGGTTTCCGGGAGTAAGTCCAAACTCTTTGTAAAGATCCTGGGTTTCAATTAGTTTCAATTCTTCAATATACTTGAAAAAAGAGCTTCTTTATTTGGTAAACTTAGGTTATTTGTTAATTAAAAGCTCTTCAGATAATAATTGGAAATGAAATAATAATAACCGTTGCCAAATATATTTGAAAATAGCCGGGGATATTTTGTGTATTTATATTTTCGGTTTAGATAAAATGTACAAATTGCTGTTTCAAGGAAAGTAAGTTATAACAAGAGCAACCTATTTCCAGTCTAAGGAGCCAACATAATGAATGAGTAAAATACTAAATTGTTAAAAATGTCTGATGGCCTATAAATTGTTAAGAGCAAATTAATCACTCAATAAACTAAGATTTGCCGTTCAAGTCACCAGTATGGTAAGTTCACAGCAATATTCACAATTGTCGAAAACAAACTGAGACCAAAAAATCACAGATTATCACTACGGTTTCAAAATACCACGTTCCTGTATGAACGTCTACCTCGAAATTCAACTTATTCCAACGAGTTTCTAAGTACAAACTACCCCTATCTGGTAATGACGAGGAAAGATTTAGTACTAATGGCATTACATCCAAGGGATGGACACGAATACAAGTGCATGAAAACTGAACGAACCGTTATATTAATTTCAAAAAGTTTGATTTTCATGACACCATAACAAAACATTTTCTAATTAAGAAACGAAATAATAAATAAGAGATTAGGTTTTTAACTATTAAAAAAGTAACTTTACTTGTAATAGTACAAGATACTATTAAAAAGTACTTGTATTAAAATAATATTGTATGGTGAGTTTTGATAAATGAATCCATTGTTCCATATAGTTTATATTTGAGAGTATTAATATTGTGTAGCATGTTAAATATTTGCCAACTATTCAGCATATTGCACAAATATTTGTTGGTTTCAGATGTAATAGTATCAGCCTAATTTTAAAAGAAAATATTGTTTCTAATAAATCCATTAGATAGCGTTCAGTAGAGATACATACTGTAACACTCCTAAATAATTTGCCTGAGTGTTTATGCCTGAGTTGTGAAGTTAGGCACAAACATTGAATAATTTTTTGAACAAATTGAACTAACATCAGTTGTCATGAACTACAGGTTTAAAAAAATGTATTTAAATGTGATTGGATAAATGAAAATGGGTTTGATGAAGAACTCAAAATTTGTACAAGATATTTATAGGGAGCGTGTGAACTAATAGAAAGAATTGAATAATGATTGCAAGGAAGGAATTGAATATTAGTCACACCATTGAAAATATGTTGGTAATAAAATTGTAATTCTGTTACTTATTTGTGATTGTAATGTTAAAAAAGTAAAAGGTTACGTTGCGTTGTATGATCGTTAATATAAAGTAAATATTTTCTCCTGCAGTAGCAAATCTATAGACTAAATAAAATTTGTCGCATACATTGAGAGTTGTTCATATATACCATTTGTATTTAAAACTAAAAAATTACCAGGTTTGGAAGTAAAACATTTAATTTTGTGAATTTTGCACATTTCTCATAGGCAATAATGAATATGTTGGTCAACAATTGTGCTTAATGTCAGAGAAAACTAACAATTATTGTCTAATATTATTATATATATATATATTTATATATATATATATATATAAATATATTTTTTTTTCGATAATATATTCTTTTATAAAGTCTTTAAAAAAAGGTTTTTATATTCCTTTTTACATGTAATTATATAAATATTACTTATTTATATTATCTGTCATTTAGTTTGGAATATTGTTTGTAAAGTAGACACTTTAGGAATCAAACTCTACTATGATTTTTTTTCTACTTTTATTACACATCAACGATAACCGGTATTACGTATAGCACTCTTTCGTTTATCTGGATCCAGAAACAGACACTGTAAAATAGGTAAAAACAGTCACCGATTAATTACGTAACTTAAAATGGGAATTCCATTTTAATGATGATATCTTCCATGATGAGCTTAGAATTGGGAATTAGTTGGGGTGTTTATTGCATGCCTTTAGGGCCAAGGTGATCCTTATCCACCGTGCGAAAATCGATTCAATTGTACACCTGTTTACATTAACTCACTTTCCCAATGTTCTATGAGCAACAAATTGATCAAGAACGGTTTGTATCATTTACTACATCATCCAGAATTTTGTTTCAAGGAACCCCACCCTTAAGGTCGATATTTTATGTTGGTTACACTCACTCCATATTATGCTTGTAAAACGTAATGACACATACACACACACACACACACACACACAAACAAACAACACACACATACACACACACACACACACACACACATACACCACCTACACCACCACACCACCACCACACCACCACCACACCACCACCACACCACCACCACACCACCACCACACCACCACCACACCACCACCGCACCACCACCACACCACCACACCAGCACCACACCACCACCACACCACCACCACCACACCACCACCACCACACCACCACCACCACACCACCACCACCACACCACCACCACACCACCACCACCACACCACCACCACCACACCACCACCACCACCACCACAACCACTAACACCAACACACCCACCACCACCACAACCACCCCCATTGCAACTAGTTGACACTGTATTAGTCATCTGATCATCAGAACTCTTGCTCAAAATATCTTTTGTAGATAGTAAAATCGTTAATCAATATTTATTTGACAAATACGTTTAAATTGAGTCATTGTTATAATGATAATTTAGTTTGAAAATATTTATTGGTTAATGCATAAAGATATTGGCTTGTATCTCTATGGATCTAGCAAAAATTCATTGAAGTTCTTATTTTAAAAGTGTTAGTGAAGAAAGTACTTTATTAAAAATACATTTCTTCTTAATTTTATTTAAATATAAGTGCTTTAAAAAATGTATACTATTTTAAATTTGATAATTTTCTTTGCAGGATATTTCAAATGCTGCAGTGACTGTGACATATTTTAAAAAGCTTCACAATGAATGTTTACTGTATTTAAACAGTTATTATAATATAAATACATTACAAATAATGTTATCTACAAATTCACTTAACTATCAGAACAAATTTTTCACTTTAAAATTATGATGCACAGTATTATTATAGATATATAAAAGCTAAACATTCACAGAAATAATAATTTCTTCAATTCCTTCTATTAGTTCACACTCTTCTTATATATATCTTGTTCAAGATTTAATTTGTTATTCAACTACTCAAGTCTAAGTACATTTTAATAAACTTGTAGGGGATAACACTTGATGATAACACAGATTTTTCAAATATTTATTCATTAATTACATTATTTATTAAATTAATTTTAAATTTATTTAATTATTTCATAAAAAGTTAATAAAATAAAACTTGTGTTTGTTGACCTAAGTAGATATTGACTTTAAAAAAAGTTTCTTTACATTACTTGTTAAAAATTATTTACAACGTGTACTACTAAGTAAAAATTAAGGATAGCTATTTTCTTTAAAAACTGCTTATAAAATTCCTATGTTATTGCAAAACATATATTTCTAAAACCAGAGTATTACCTACTTTTGTAAATCTAGCAAGTGTATTCACCGCCTCTGCGTTATCGTGCACAATGCTGAATGTATACCAGTCCAATTAGTTCTCGTACCCGAGTTAAACAGACGAGTGGGACTGAATAATAGACGCGACACTAGTTTGTTGCAGGGTAATGCTTCTGCAGTAATTATTCATTTACTACAAACAATGGCTAGAAAATTAGATGTGTTTTTACTGCAAATACAGTTACTTGAATTTATTTTAACAAGATCTTCTGAGATTGTAATGTTTAACGGAGTGACCCAACTAGAAATACACATACACACACACACACACACACACACACACACACACACACACACACACACACACACACACACACACACACAAACACACACACACACACAAACACACACACTCACAAACACACACACACACAAACACACACACACAAACACACACACACACACACAAACACACACACACACACACACACACACACACACACACACACATATATATATATATATATATATATATATATATATTTATACTAGTACCCTGTAGTCTATATAAATTGTCACTTTATAAGTTATTTAATAAAATTTACAAACAATTAATAATTAATTGATAATGATTTTAGAATGTCTGTTTCCTTGTGAGAAGTTATACTAATTATAGAACATGCATAGTCACTGAATTTATATTTCTTATGAGAATATCATACACGTGTTGTAGGAATTCCAAAAAAATTTAAAATATTTAGCCTTTTATGCATCTATATTATGAAAGAAATGAACCCTGAAAATTTCAAGACGTTCCCTTTTATAGTTTCGGCTCTACGTTGATTTTCAGTCAGTCACTTTAGGAAAGAGAGGTTAAGTTTAGTTTTACATTCAAATATACATACACACATATACAATATACATTCAAATATAAACGCTTTGATTACCTTTATCTCATTCATCCTTTTTCACCATATTCCTCGACTTACTGTCTGTTTAGGGTTAGAAGCTGACACAATACTCCGTATTAAAGTTTGCAGGAGATCTGTTGTCGCGTAGCAAATGCAGCTTTCAATGAAATAACCAATGCATAGACAGATTGCCACTAAAATATTATTCCTACAAAAGATGTACCTCGACAATATTAAAACTATTATAGACCTACTTTGAATGGTTTGAAGGTGATCCACAATCTGTTTGACGAAGGTGTTGTGACTTAGTGATAGCGTAAATGCCCTGTGTTCATAAATATACTAAGGTTAGGTCACGGCGCTATTTTTCTAATAGAGTGCAAGAGAAGGAAGGCCTGTGACGATAACGTACTCGTTATCGAAACGTTGCCTGACAGTAAGTAAATAGTTGTACCTGACTCACAAATCAACCGATTTTCATTTAAACAGTTTCTGGTTTGTTGTAAATTATTTTCTGAAATTTTATCCGACTTAATTATAAGCCATGTATTATTTCCTAAGATACATAAATATTGTATTGTTTAGTTTGTTTTCTAATATATTCTTTGAAATTCAGGTTTTTTCAAAAATATATATTTTATTGATTATTCTCCCTAAAGCTCGGTAGCTATCTTTAAAACTTTTATGATGTATTGTTAAAGATATGATTTAGTTGATATATTTACTACAGTAATGTATGCAGCAACGGGTTGACCTGGATAGATGGGCATCCTCTATAGTAAAAGGAAATTTAAAAATTATTCAGACAAATTTGTCTATACAATTAGAAAGCTTTCTACCAAGTATTAAACGAATATGATGTAATGCTGCAGCGTAGAATGGAGAACAAATTAATTGTAAATAAAGAATAAATGCGAGTCATTTTCTAATATAACTCTCAAAGCCCCGATCTCGTGATTCCGTATTGAAAATGTTATGTTTTGAAGTTTTTGATAAAGTATTATACAACTCACACAGTATCTAACTAGTTATAAGTTTAAATTGCTTTTCAAAATTATATTAATATACTTGAGTTATTTCAAACTTTTCATAATGTTGGAAGTTTAAGGCTTAATGCAAGACAAAGTATCTACCTTTGGTAGCTGAATTAATTATAAACTTTTCCTATGAGTGCTTCTATAGAGTAAGATGGAAACTGAAATATCAAGTTAAGCGCATTTAATTTATAATATCTTAGTATTTAAAATCATTAATATAATAACTGTAAGTTTGTTTTAATATTCAAATGAAAGAAACTTTTTAGAAGAAACATAACACATTTTAATTTAAAAATAAAATATTAAACTGAAATGTAATGGTTTAATTTATTATCAATTATGTTAAAAAACAATTAAATTACTAATATTTTTAAATTACTAATAGAGTTCAAACATAAATTCATGAATTACGTTTAATAATGACATTACGTTTTATATGGGAGTAAAACGTTTCACAAAAGGGGCTGGGTATGCAATATAGTTAATTCGTCCCGTTTGGCTTGAGATAACTGATAACATATGCTTTCATAAAACGGCTGATTTTATGGTATAGGTTATATGGTAGAATAGCTTTTTTAACTCATTGGTTATGCTAATTTATTTATAATAATAATATTAGGAGGTCATTACCTTCGGTGGATAAGATTACATGTTTGCATTGTACGATGTTAGGGACAACTACAAGGCCTATAGTGCAACCATATATTTCATAATGTGAATAGATTACTCATAATTTTAATTTTGTTTTAACAGTTTAACAGTGAACTGTGAGATAAACTGTATACAAGATTTTGGTCCACTTTCCTATAAAAGGTGTATCTTACTGTTCAATCAAAACAGAGGAGAATCGCATCGAATACGTCCTACGAATATTAAAATATAATAAATTCAAAAAACTATTGGCGTTATAAGGGAAATTAGGCTATGTAATCCTATTAAACAAACAAACTCGTAAAACACATTCATTCAGCGCCTTTAGTAATATTGTTATACATGTATTAGATATGAATACTTTCATTACCACAAACCAAGCAGGTAAACCAATCAGAAGCACAAGCGGAACTAAATATTCGGTTTGATTATTAGATCTAGGAAATTTATTTATCTAGTCTCTCGCTCATTTCCAGGGAACATTTAATGTTTGCATTTGTTTAAAACCTTAATTGGTCAAGA
Source organism: Prosapia bicincta (assembly GCA_036971475.1). Classification (NCBI taxonomy): domain Eukaryota; kingdom Metazoa; phylum Arthropoda; class Insecta; order Hemiptera; family Cercopidae; genus Prosapia; species Prosapia bicincta. Next base: position 13,816,700 of record JBAIZL010000006.1, on the reverse strand, counting down.
TACAAATATTGAACAATTACAGTGGATTTATGTACTTCTATAAATGAATTGCTTTTTTATCTTAAAAGTAGGTTAATGCTTATATAAATCGACTTTGTTTTAAATGAGAAAAATTATCGAAAACATTGTATAGAAGAAAAGGCTGTAATAAACACTAATTTATTAAATCAGTGCATTATTAATTGTTATTAGTGTTTGTGTATAAAACAAACATACCCCTCACTCTTTATGTATGGTAATAACAAAAATTGTGAATATTCAATACAAGAAATATTAATTAATTTTATGTTTCAAATCTTTTCGTTGGTCAACAGTACCAATAGCATCCGGTTTGAATAATAAAAAGAAACACTAATTTTTACTTATGAATATCCTCTGACGTATAAATAAATATATATATATATATATATATATATATATATATATATATATATATATATACATATACATATACATATATATAAATATATATATATATATATATATATATATATATATATATATATATATATATATATATTAGGGAAAGAGAGAGAGAGAGCGGAAGAGAGGGAGGGAGATAGACACACGCATACAAACGTGCGCGCGCGCTCTCGCACACACACTCATACATACCTTTAAAAATAATTATACCTTTAAATAGCTTAAGCAATTAATCTCTGGTGACAAAAATAGGCTAATGCAAAATTGTCTAATTTTTTTCTATAAAAAACTCTCATTTTACAAAACAACTATCCTAGCTTGATTAAATCCTTATTATTACATTAATAAGGCATTGTAAAAATATTAAATTGAATTCTATTCTTGCTTAGATTAAATATTTAATTAAAAATTCCACTCAAGCATATTATATCGAATAATTAACTAAACACAGTAGGTAATTAAAAATCATTGAGTATAAATATTCGATTTTATTTCAAAGCTTGACTATTACAGTGCCATTATGTGGGGAACCAACTTATTGCTAATAATATCACTTTTATTGTTAAGTGGCAGCTTCGCGGAAAGTGTTAATAGTTCTGAAAAGGCTCTTATCAGCGAACCTAGTTCAAAGCCTCATTATGGAAATTCTCAGTTGCAGTTTCGTCATTTAGAAAGCATTTTAAAAAGTTACGTCAAGGGACATCAGTTGCAAGACCATGATAAAGGCGATCGTACCGCTAAGTTAAATAGATTAAAATTAATGATAAATCTGTTAAAAGATAAATCGTTTTTAAACGTAATAACTAAATCTTTATTATTGTCTCGCGTTCAAGGAGAAGCAAAAAATATTCATATACAAAATAGAGATATCATTAGCACATGGTTTGATTTTTTTAAAAATCTGTTTTAACAGCACGTCATCTGTTTCAATAGACGTGTAATAAAATAAATTTAGATAAGTAAAAACGCAAAAAATGGGGAGAAGACATTCAAGATAAAAAAAAACCCTGCAACAACAAGAAGCTGTGTAATTCTATAAATAATGAATTTAGATATTGTAAAATTATTTTGTTGAATCTATTGCTGTTTGTGAAAATTCAATAAACCAATGCCCATCCACTTTGAGTTTTTCAATACAAATTATTCATATCTTTAAATGCAAAAATATACAAATAATACGATTTATGAAAAGGCAAACACATTCTATACAGGAGGAAACACTTTTTAAACAGATGTATATATATTCAGGTTGGGTTTTTTCATTAGTAGCATATCTGCTAGTCATTTTAATAAAGGAAATATTTACCTCTTTGTATTAGGCCTATTACCTATATATTGTCTCTAACAACATCATTTTATCATCAGAAATAATCACTTTCCGATATTATAGTCATTTTATTAATGAAAATATATATATTTTTGTTTTATATTACTCAATTATGGTTAGTAGTAAAATCTTTTTACCATCGCTATTATTGTCTTTTAAAATTTTTGTGTATGGCTTGCAATGTTATCGATATTTGTTGAATTTTATTACTAATAATAAGAAAAATTTGAGTCACAGCCGCAAGTGTTTATTTATACTCTTCAGGCTTACAGTAAATAAACCGACAGTTCATTATTCTACGTTTTAAAGTATTCTGTAATAAAAAAAAAACAGATATGAAGACTATTTAAATTTGTAAAGTATGAAATATATTTCTATTATCAAGTTGTGAAGTATTGTTTTTTTTTAATATAGTTGACATCATACATAGACAATTAATACAAAATTGTTATTTTACTATTAGCGTTAAATATTAATGAAGACCTAAATTTGGGCATGAATGTAATAAATAGTCTTAGAAAGTGAATGATTTAGTTTCGTCATAGTCAAGTACAAGATATTGGATAATAATGCAAAACGTTTATTTCTAAAGTGTTTTATTGGAAAATAAACATAAGGAAAGATGTCTTAATGAAACAGCATTTGGTGCCCAATCCATTAAATCCAGGTGAAATATAAGCGGGAGCAGAGAATATTTCGGCGTAGAGCAATGATGTGTTACAACTACAACTTCTAAATGTAATACATTCCATTTTCTTAAAAAAGGAATTTTATATTAAACGGTAAACACTACTTATGAAGTTTTGGAATTGTCCTCTTATAATAACTACCAAAACGGTTAATTATATTTATTATCTGGAGATAGTAATTTTCATATAAGTGTATATAAAATGACTGTGTATACCAGGAATTCAAAGGGGACCGGAATTGAGATTTTGTTCAACAATGACGTTAGAGTTATTAATTCACATTGTGTGATAATTGTAGGTGTTTGTGTTGTGTGTATGTGTATGTGTGTGTGAGTAAGTGTGTGTGTGTGTGTGTTTGTTTGTATGTGTGAGTGTTGGCTGTAAATATGTGTGTGCGGGGTGAAGATGTGGGTGTTTGGGTTGGACTATGTGTGTTCGTTCGTGTGGGTGTGTGTGTTAATGTGTGTATGTGTTCAAGCTTTGTGTGTTTGTGTGTGTGTGTGTGTGTGCTTGCGCTCACGTGTGAATTTGTGTGTTCGTGTGTCGTGTTTGTGTGTGTGTTGCTGTGCTTGTGTGTGTGTGTGTATGTATGTGTGTGTGTGTGTGTGTGTGTGTGTGTGTGTGTGTGTGTGTGTGTGTGTGTGAGTGTGTGTGTGTGTGTGTGTGTGTGTGTGTGTGTGTTGCTGTGTGTGTGTGTGTGTTGCTGTGTGTGTGTGTGTGTGTGTGTGGGCGTGTTTGCTGTAAATATGTGTGTGCGGGGTGAAGATGTGGGTGTTTGGGTTGGTCTATGTGTGTTCGTTCGTGCGGGTGTGTGTGTTAATGTGTGTGCGGGGTGAAGATGTGGGTGTTTGGGTTGGTCTATGTGTGTTCGTTCGTGCGGGTGTGTATGTTAATGTGTGTATGTGTTCATGCTTTGTGTGTGTGCGTGTGTCGTGTTTGTGTGTGTTGCTGTGCTTGTGTGTGTGTGTGTGTGTGTGTGTTGCTGTGTGTGTGTGTGTGTGTGTGTGTGTGTGTTGCTGTGCTTGTGTGTGTGTGTGTGTGTGTGTGTGTATGTGTGTGTGTGTGTGTGTGTGTGTGTGTGTGTGTGTGTGTGTGTTGATGTGTGTGTGTGTGTCTGTGTGTTGCTGTGTGTGTGTGCGCGTGTGTGTGTGTGCGTGCGTGTGTGTGTGTGTGTGTGTGTGTGTGTGTGTGTGTGTGTGTGTGTGTGTGTGTGTGTGTGTGTGTGTGTGTGTGTGTGTGTGTGTGTGTGTGTGTGTGTGTGTGTGTGTGTGTAATTGACTGTCTGTGTGCATCGTGAGTATGTGTTGATGTAATCGAGTTCAGAGTTCATGAATGAGAGTCTGTGTGTGTTTTTGTGTTTGTTTGTGTGCGCGGGTGAGGATGTTTGTTTGTGTGTGTGTGTGTGTGTGTGTGTGAGTTTGTGGATGAGCGTTTGGTACATTACCAAGTTAATAAACGTGTATTAAATATTTGGATTTTATGCCGACTAACCTCTGCCATTCATTCACAGATAAGAATATAAAGTTAGGATTGGGGAAATTTTGAAGAACATTATTGAAGAAGTGTTGCAATAAAATAAAATTATGTTGGATAGTGATAAACGTGAAATAATATTCCTCTCCACAATGCGTCACAGTTTATACCTTCTAATCTGGATTACTACAGTATATAACCCAACTTGACTCGACCATAACTAACAAATTTATAATTATTATCTGAAAGTAAAATTTGTTAAATAGAGCTGCTTTGGTAAAACCTATAGCCAATGTGAATTCATAATAGTAAATACCTTAATTTCATACTATTCTGCTTTTTTGGTTTACATAAATGTTTTAAAAGTTAATCGAATGGAGTAATATATAGCAAAAGACAATTTATTAAAGGTAGAACTTTAATTATTTAACGTCAGGAAATGGGTATTTCTACAATCATAATGGGGATTGATGAGCTGGGAACTACCTATCAAGGGTGATCACTTGACTGCACTCATCCCCGCTCAGTAGGAGTGTCGTGTTTCCACATTCTCACGGGATACGACTACCTTGCAGCACGTCTCGCAAGGATTGGTGTTTTGGCTTCAGCCAAGTGCCCGCTTTGCCACAAAGCGAATTCACAAATGGGTTTGCAAATCTTTATAGTTGCAGAGACCTGGCAGAAATCCGAAACAGTATTACAGAAAATAGTGACCTCTAGCGGCTAACCATACTCTAATGGACTGAGGGCCACTGGAGGAGAGAAATGAGAGGAGTGGGTATCGGATGAAGAAGATGAAGATATTATATTGTTTCTTGAATATTAAGCAGAGTAAGAATATGCCCACTTGATAATCATTCGCTATTTCTAAGAGATTTTGATTTAATTAATTTTATATGGACAATATATTATATAAACTAATAAATGTTGTATTGCATTAGGATTCTTTTGCATTATTTAATTCTTTCGATTAGTTCAAATTTTTCTTAATATAAGTATGTATTGTTGACATTTTCATTCCGTATAACATACGTTTCATTCATCCACTCAAGTTCAAATACATTGTTTTTAATTTGTAGTAGATAAAAGCTGATGTCAAAACAGTTATTTTAAATAGCAATTCATTATTTTATATCAGTAATTTTTTAGCTTTATATGGGGGAAACTCTTTTACAAAAGGGGCAGGTTATGCAATACAATTGCACAATGATAGTTGGCTTAAAATAAATGATACCACAGGACCTCATAAAGCAGCAGATTTTATGTTATAGATTATGTGATAGAACTTCTGTTTTAAAGCAAAGATTATACTACCTGTTTACATTAAATTGTAATTATATAATAAAGAAATTTAAATAAACTTTTTCTTTGTTGTACTAAGTATGAATTAACTTGAAAAAACGTTTGTTTATATTACTTGTTTTTAATTCTAAAACATGTAGTAAAATAATTAGTATAAACGATTATACAAGTGTTAATTAATTACTAAATTTTATAATAAACGAGAAAATATAGGTAAATGAAAGTAAATTGAAGATATAATTAAAACTGAGTCTGTCAGGTTGGGGATGGTAAAGCTTATATTTTTATAGACATTATATATTAGAATATCTATGTACAGAGCATTCCCTTCTCCTATTATCTCGTTTTTACTGAAATATTTACTATTTAAGTATATTTACGATATGAACTATATTATTGTATTCTAGCATTAAACATTTAGTCATGTTTTTTGTATAAATAGCTACTAATTAGATATTATTAATTAAATTAACCAAATTTATTTATATGCATATATTCTATTTATATAATTTGGCTTGAAAAAAACTAAGGGAATGTAAATTACTATATGGCCAACAGCTTTCAATTAACAACAATTTTATAATTGACACTGGAAAGTAAATCAAGGTTTAATAATAACCTGAATAAAGTGTAACATATAATATTACTTTATAAAAACTAATAAAATATGACCGTACACGTATAATGAAACTAATTATTATTTATTATCATCATTGAACTCCATATTCAAGTTTCTATATCTATTTTTAGGAAAAAGATTTTTAAGTATAACGTTCGGGGTAAATGTCTTTAATATTACTTCACATCACCTAATTAGAACAGATTAAGTAAGAATTCGTATGGGATATACAGGCTATCACAGGAGAGTTCACGAGACGATATTAGAAATGTTCTGGCTATGTAGATACTGAGATTCATACTTCAAGAGAAAAATTGAAGTTGAAAGAGTTGTAATGAATGCTATATGAAATAAGCGATTATTCATCGGGTAGATAGGAATTGGTTGGGGGAAGGCCTCGAGTAGGAGATGTAGGAGCGGATACAACGAACAGATGATGGGGATAAATCTATTTCTGGAAGCGAAGTGAGGAAGGAAAGAGGATAAAGGAAAGGCTGAAGGTTTGAAACATACCACTCACAGGAATTTTTTCCACCTTTCCCATAGATGCAGTTATCTGTGACGCAACTGACCATACTAACACCTTGCCCACAGATGCAGTACCTGTACGTAACTAACTGTACTAACTATAATTGTAGAATAAAGAGTCAATGGATTGTATCTAAGTCACTGACGCTTTAAATGGAAAATTTTAGACTGCTTCTCTTACAATTTTCTTTATTTTCTTTATGAAATAAATAGTTTGGAAAGCCTAAACCTAACGAAAGCTGAGAAAACGGTAAACATAGTAGACGATTGTAGTATGTAACACAATACTATTAGCTTGCAAAATCGTTCAGTATAACCTCACATGTTTGTGTAAGTAGTAGGTTTCATAAAATCTTACATTTAAGCTTATATTCGAATATTAAATCAGGTGGGATTGCACGTATTTAAAATTTAAATGTGTACGCTCTCCATATATATATATATATATATATATATATATATGTATAGGATATCAAATGTGTTTTCCTGTTAGAATATTTTTAAGATTAAATAATATACACTAATACAGGAATAAATTATACATGTATATATATAATATATATATATATAATATATATATATATATATATATATATATATATATATATAATATATATATATATATATATATATATATATATATATATATATATATATATTTTTTTTTTTTTTTTAAAATAACATAGGTTATTCAAATACAAGAATTTTCATTATTGTAATTTTCATTCCTGATGATGTTGGTACTGTTTGCCAACGAAAATCTTTGGATATAAAATAATAAATATTCTTGTATTTGAATAACCTATGTTGTTTTAAATTATTAAACAAGAAAACGTATTATATATATATATATATTTGGCAAAAGAATCAACATCATTGTTGCTGATGTGTTGGTAAAATGCAACGAATTATTGTATTTTCTTGTGTTTTATATATATATATATATATATATATATAATAAATTAAAATTATTTCAAAAACAAGAATACTCTTAATACATATATTATTCAGAACTTTTCGCTGATACAACATCTTCAGGAAAATAATTATGTAACAAATAATTTTTACAAAAATTAAATCCTATGTACTACAAAGAACCATATGTTTATAAGTATTGCACTTTATGTAATTTTTTCTATAACATAAATGACATTATCAATCGTTTGGTGCCTTGATCTCACTTGAATTTGTTCAACAATAAGTCTCTCTTTTACTTTATGTTTATAAATTTCCAATGTTTCACATATGTTCATCTTTTTTCCTTTATTTAATTTTTTATTAATTTCATATTCTCTATTTCAGGATATTTGTGTCCATTGTTATTACAATGAGTTGCTAAATTTGATTTGTATATGTTTTTTTAAAATATAAGCTTATAAATGTTCTTTGTATCTTTCTTTTAATTTCTTTTTTGTTTGTCCTACATATAATCCATTACAATCTTGGTATTGTATATTATATACACCATTTATTTGGAGCATATTGTTTTGGTTACTGTTATAATTAATTAAATTTTTAAATTTATTATCATATTGTCGGAAGTATTTTTACAAAGTATAGACATTGAAATAGATATGATAATTAAAACATACGATCAAAATGGACACTTGTTTCGATATGTAGATGATGGATTATATATATCAAATAATAATGGTTTAAATATTGACAAAATATTAAATTGTATAAATAATATACATGAAAATATAAAACTTACTCGTGAATTTGAATCAAAAAGTAAACTAAATTATTTAGATATTACAATTACCAGATACAATGAAAAGTTTGAGTATAATATATATAATAAACTAACGCAGACAAATCAAATAATACCAAATAATTCAAATCACCCATATAACCAAAAAATGGCAGCGCTGTATAATTTATTATATAGAATGTACAAAATACCAATGATCTTGAATGATCAAATGAAAGAGACAAATATAATATATCAAATTGGATTAGAAAATGGATATACAAGGATAATTATAGATAAATTAAATAATTACATAATAAGAAAACAAATAATGGAAAATAAGTTTGTAAATAATACAAGAGAAAAAATTTGGACATCTTTTACTTACAGTGGTAGTGAAATAAACAAAGTTAGAAGATTATTTAAAGAAACAAATTTACAAATTACTTACAAAACTGATAATAAATTTAAAAATTTAATTAAAAATAACAGTAATCAGAACAATACGCTCCAAATAAATGGTGTATATAATATACGATGTCAAGATTGGAATAGATTATATATAGGACAAACAAAAAGAAACTCAAAGAAAGATACAAAGAACATTTAAACGCTATTAAACCAAACATACACAAATCAAAGCTAGCGACTCTATGTATTAATAATGGACATAAATATCATGAAATAGAAAATATGAAATTATTAAAAGAATTAAATAAAGGATTAAAGATGAATATATGCGAAACATTGGTAATTTATAAACATAAAGTTAAATACTGATTATTTGATGAAAAAATTCTAGTGAGATCAAGCTACCAAAATATTTATAATTACATTGATGTTATAGAAACAATTACATAAAGTGCAATACTTATAAACATGTGGTTGTTTGTAGTACATATGTTTTAACTTTTGTAAACATATTTTGATACATAATTGTTTTCCTGAAGATGCTGGTACTGGTTTATCGGCGAATAGCTTTGAATAATTATTGTATTAAAATTATTCTTGTTTTTGAAATATTTTAAATTTATTTACTATATTACAAGAAAACATATCACCATATATATATATATATATATATATATATATATATATATATATATACATATATATATATATATATAATGATTGTATCGATGTATATCTTTTCAAGTTATCATAATTGCTGCATTTAATTCATATAAAGCTTATAATGATTTAATGACCTAACGAATATAATATAATTTTATTCATTGCAAACTATTAGTCGTGAGAATTTACAATTTTGTACAGACTTCACTAAATCAAATTTAATAAATTACATGAAATTTATAATAAATGTAGTTTATATTTACATTTTATTAAATTAGAAACAATAAAATATAAACAGACATTGTCTTTCCGTATGACGCATATGTTTCCGAATATATAAATAAATAAATATATAAATAAATATATAATTATATATATATTTATATATATATGTATATATATATATATATATATATATATATATATATATATATATATACATTTAAAGTAATATTAAATAGAAATAATGTAATCCTCTGTCTCCAGAAACAAGAATTGACAAACAAACATTTTTCTAGTCTCTAACTAAAAACACCACTGTATGTCACAACTATAATTTCGTAACTCTCTATTTACTCAGCATTATCGGAGTTTTTAATCGAATTCTTCTGTTCATTTGATTGAACCATTAAATAAAATGCCGCACGAGCATATTAAACCGACCAGTTAACTAAACATAGAAGGTAATTAAATACCGTTGACTATAAATACTCGATTCCATTTTAAAATTTGGCTATTACAGTGGCATCATGTGGGGAACCAACTTATTGCTAATATTATCACTTATATTGTTAAGTGGCAGCTTCGCAGAAAGTGTTAATAGCTCTACAACGTCTGTTTTCAACCAACCAAGCTCAAAGCCTCATCATGAAAGTTCTACCTTGCAGTTTCATCGTTTAGAAACTCTTTTAAAAAATTTCGTCGAGGGACACCATTTGAAGGACCATGATGTAAACGACCGCACTGCTAAGTTAACTAGAATAAGATTGATGATAGCGCTTTTAGAAAATAAAGCGTTTTTAAACTCAATAACTAAATTTTTATTACACTCTCACGTTCAAGGAGACAAAAATAATGAGATACAAAATAGACTTTTTGATATCATTATAAACTTAAATATTAATGTTAAGTTAGATTTCTTAACTAAGATAATTGATGTCTTCGTAAACAGTCCAATAACACCAGACCATCAATTTGAATAGTTATTTAACGGAATAACTTTAAATATATAGGGACTCAAAAATTGCAGAGAAGAGATTCAATATTTCAAAAGGACTAAAATAAGAAACAATGTTGTTCTATAAATACTGAAGTGAAGATATTAAAATTATTTTGTTAAAACTATTGTTGTTTGAGAAAATTCAATAAACAGCTGCCTATTAACTTTCACTTTTTTAATACAAATTATTTAAATATTGGTGTAAAATTACACAACTAACTCATATTATATAAAACAAAAAATATTATTAAAACTAAACAATTATGTTAAACAGATGTTTTCTTTTATATTCAGGATTGTAATATTATAATTCATTCTTTTCAATAAGGGAAATATTAATATTTGTTTTGTATTAGATATATTGTATCACTAACAACATTATATTATGTTCGGAAATAATCTCTTTCCGAGATTATAGTCATTTTATTAATAATAATAATAATTTCTGTTTTATGTTACATATGGTTACTGGTAAATCTTTTTATCATCGGAATTAATGTTTTTTTATAAAACCTTGTGTATAGCTTGCAATGTATCTGTCATTTGAAGGATTATATTACCAATAATAAAAAAAATAAGTTATAAATGAAAGTGCTTTCTTTAGACCCTTAAGGCCTACAGCAGATAAACTGAGAGTTCATTATTCTTGTTTTAAAGAATTCTTTAACAAAACATTTAGAAATCAAGAATACACATTTAGTCAAGTAAAGAATTAAATGTATTTCTAACATCAGGCATTCAGGTGGTGATTTCTTACTGATATAGTGTATATCATAAATAGACAATTATCACAAAATTGTTATTTGACGATCTACATGTAGATTCTACAGAAAACGTTATACTTCTAACAGCAATGAAGTCATAAATCAGGTTAAGAATGTATTAGATAGAGTCTTAGATAGGGAATGATTTTTTTTTCATTATAATCAAGTGTAAAGTATTGACGAAATATTTATTACTAAAGCGTTTTATTGGAATCTAATCCTAAGGGAAGATGTCCTAATTTAGAAAACCCAGCTACCAACCCTTAAACATTGAACAAAATGAAAGAGGAAGTATTACAATGTAATGGACCGAAGAGTGTCAATTACGACGTCAAAATGCTGTGGATTCAGTTTACACAGAAAAAGATATTAGAATTTATGTTAAATCCTAATATCTAAGCTCGAATTCTGGAATTGAACTATTTTACGGACTACCAGAAAAATTATTTTGTTTATTACCTGGAGATTGACATCCTATATGATATTTGCGGTAGTGTCAGTTTTGATGTGATTGTATGATTTTAAAAAAGGCCAGGGTTATATAAGAAGAATATTAGAGTTCATATCACAAATTGCATATTAATTGTAGGTCTTTGTATTGTGTGTGTGTGTATGTGTGTGTTTGTGTGTGTGTGTGTGTGTGTGTGTGTGTGTGTGTGTGTGTGTGTGTATTTGTGTGTGTGTGTGTGTGTTGCAACGTCCCTCCCTATTTATTGATATCCCTTTTCGCAGAATACCAAAATATGTTGTTTAAAAACTTATTTATAAACAAACCAAACATCTGCCAAACACCCCGCTTGTTAAACCGTGCTAAAATCCCTGAGTTACGTGTATATTTCCCGCTCATAGGGCCAGGCCCAAAACAAGCCTATTCTTGCTGACTACTATTTAAAATAAGTATAAACTCCCCAAAATTGGTTTATCAATTATGTATGGTCTAGATATAGTCACATTCATTTCAATAGTCAGCTGGAAAGAAACACATTTAAAATAATACACAAAATATTCACAGAGTCTTACCACCTGATGATGATCTGCAGAGACAGCAAGGGAACGTGCAAAATATGATCGTGTTTAAATTAACCTATTTTAAAAAGGCTTCTGTGTCCTTTTAAACACAATCTGCCAGTAGATAAATCTCTGGACTTTTATACAAAAAACCAACTAATCTTTAGGCTAGCTCAATGAAGTTAGTTGAGAGAAACTCTTTAAAAACATTAGGTTTTAACTATTATCATTTAATGAAATTTAATTAAACTTGTTTACTGATTTAATAATCATTTTCATATTAGTTGGAAAAGCTAAACAGTTTTTATTGATTATTCGACACAGGATGAAATGCAAATACTGTTGATTTTTATAACATATTTAATTTTATTTATTTAAATAAAAAAGAGAATTTATCTTTTCAAATACAACACAATTATACTTATCAAAACGATTCACTAAGTAACTTTTTGTTTTTCATACTTTAAAATCTTATAATTTCCATATAGATTGTTTACATTTACATATACATAAAATTATTTCCCAAATTACACATAATAAAAATTTATCTTCTATATTGAATTGGTAAATTCGTATTTATGACACTTAATTTTTAAATTTATAATATCCAAAAAATTCTTATTTCCTTGAAAATAAATGGCTCATGACCAAAAACCCTTTGTAATAACTATATGAAGCAACTGTGGCGTAATGTTTATTTTTAAATAAATATAACCTCTAAACCACAAATAACATTTTATTTAAACCTTAGGTTTAAATAAAATGTTATTTGTGGTTTAGAGGTTTTATTTATTTAAAAATAACCCTTCGTAAGTTTAGTATTTATCATTTGAAATATTCTGATCACATAAAATCATTTTATTAAGCATAAAATTTATTAAAATTTTATAAAGAGTGAAGTCATTGTTTAAGCTTGAATATTTGTTTGAATTTAATAAAATTAACTGACTAAATTTGACGTAATTGGTATCGAATAGAGAAAATGACTTGCCAAAGATGTTCCTGCCGGTCCTAGTGTCCCTCGTCTGGATTCCCTGGTCCTTGGACATCGGAAGCCGCCATCCCTGGTTCGTCGTTGTTGGTTTTCCTCCATTCCCCCGTCCTGGAGGCTGAGTCTGGATCCTTCATCCCTTGGTAGTCCTAGACGTCGGAAGCGTTGAGGTTTGGTCCATCTGGCCTGATGGCGGTCCTACTCGCGGTCCAGCATAGCGTTCCGCGGCACCTCGTGTTAAAAATTTATTTCAGACTGTCTCTAAAGTCTTAGAGACCTAGTATATATAGCGGTGAATTTAACCTACCTCACCCCGCCTGCAATGCTTGCTATCTCTCAATTTATTCCTTGTACAGGCATTAGTCTCCCGACAATTAGGTCTTTCCCTAACTTGTTGGAATTTTAATTGTTTCGGCTTGTAGCCATTTTTATTTAATTCGTTGTATTCTCCCTCGTCATTATTTAATTTGTTTGTTGTAGGTTTGGTTAACCCATTTTTTGCTTTGTTTAATCCCGTTAGCTTACTTGATTCCGTTCTTTCACAGTTTAATAATTCACTCTCCCTTGAATTTTCGCTTAATATGTTGTCTAAATTTTTGGTAATGTCATTTGTAACTTTATTCGTTGACAATTGTTTTAATTTTATTGTTTGTTCCCCGCTTGTATCGTTGGAACATATTAAATTTTTAGTTATATTTTTGTTGACAGTTTGTTTACATTCTAGTTTGTCACCACCTAACTCGCACAAGGACCCATCTTCCTGACCCTTGCCCATGAACAGCCCCGTCTGCTCGCTATCCACTATCGGACCCTCCAATGTCGGCTCTTCAGGTGTTAATTTGCCGTCGTTAATTGGTCCGCCTATAACAGGCGATTTTATCATATTTACTTTCTGTTCCCCGCTTGTATCTTCGAAACATAATACATTTTTGTTACTATTTTTGTTTACAACTTTATTAATCTTATTACATCCTATCTCTTGTCTTATGTTGTCTTTGTTATTATTTGATACAAGAAACTCCTGGTGCAGCAGATATCCATCAATCTCATACGTCATAAATGATCTCTCCATGTTTATTCGGGCTTTTAACGCACACAAAGTATTTGCTCCCAAGATGAGGTCAACCCGTAGATTGTCCACTATCAAGAAAACAAATTCCTTTGTGTGTCCGTTTAATGTTAGAGGTAGCATCGTTTGTAATTTGACTCGTTTACAGGTAGACCCTAATGCTGTGACTATCGCTACGTTAGCTATAGGTAGCTCATAGAATAGATTCCCGTTTTGTTTTAGGACTATGTATTTTTCTGTTTTAATCACAGACATTTGGGCACCTGTATCAACTTGGGCAATTACCTTATGGTCTTTAATTTCGCACTCTATCACTGGACACTGGTCTACATTCTCCAGTTTTATTACCGAGTCAATTCCTTCCTCTAACAAATCGTCCCTAATAGACATGGAAAAACCGCTTAGGCTGATCTTATTATGATGGTAAACCGGCTTTTCCTTCGGTCTCTCGCTCTGAATTATTTTTGACTTCTTATTGCTTCGGATCTCTAACCTGGTTAACGTATCTCCCTGATTGTTGCCAGAGATCCTCATATTTAGTTTTTTGGCTTCTGGTCGCTTGGTCCGGGGATAGGCGATTTAGGATGAGGGTTTTTAGGATACTTGGTATCTTGGTATTTTGCGGTATCACCATGGGACCTTGGGTTAGGGTTAGGTTGTTGGTTTGGAACTTCCTGCCTCTGTTGACTTCTTTGAGCGTTCCCATTACCATTTCCATTGTCAGTAACGCTGTCTAGCTGTTGTAGGAAAACTATCGCTTGTTTGATATTACTTGTGGGGTTCCCCACACTAGCTAGCTGAACGTTACTCCCAAAATGTTTCATCAACATGAAAATTAGATGGTTCTCTGGGATTATCGGGTCTAAGTTTTTCGCCCTGTTTACCATCATAATAAAATACTCTGCCATAGAGTATGGTCCATTATTATGGTAGCGCCCTTGATTTATTTGTCTAGGTATCCGATCCTGCTGGCGATAACTCCAGAAATGCTCCGTGAATTCATGCTTGAATTCAGAATAAGTTTCTGTGTTGTTCTTGATGGCTTTCCACCATGCATCCGCTGCCCCTTTCAAATATCGCTCTACAATCCTTAATTTGGCAGTCTCGTCCATAGTATTGTCGATCTCGGAAAATAGGTCTTCTATTTCCCCTAGGAATGTCATTGGATCTTCTTTGTTATTCCTCCAGAACTCAATTCTACGGTACGTAGCCTCCCCGTTCCTGTCTATTACCCTTGGTAAGCAAACTCGTGTTACTATTCCTGCTCCAGCTGTTTGCTGTACTTTTGCAACTTGATGTTTCATTGTTTTAAAGTCCTCTTGGATATTCTGTACTTTTTCATTTAATTTAGCCGTTTTTGTTTCCGTTTTAGTGTTTAGTCTCTCTATTTCCGTCTCATGTTCGTTTAACTATTCGTATATGTGACTTGTCTTAGTCTCATTTTCTTTTTGGTAGTCATCGAATTTTAACTGGAAAGCCTCCCATAACCGTTGTCTTTCCATTTTCTCTTCGGCTTTTTCTTTCTCTCTCAATTGTTTCTCTTCCTCTCTCCATCGTTTTTCTTCCGCCTTCTCTTTCTCTCTCAATTGTTTCTCTTCCTCTCTCCATTGTTTTTCTTTGTCTTCTCCCTCCTTCGCCCTTTGTTCTGCTTCCTCCCTCAATCGTTTCTCTTTGTCTTATCTCTCCTTCGTCCTTTGTTCTGCTTCCTCCCTCAATCGTTTCTTTTCCGCCTTCTCTTTCTCTCTCAATTGTCTCTCTTCCTCTCTCAATCGTTTCTCTTCCGCCTTCTCTTTCTCTCTCAATTGTTTCTCTTCCGCCTTCTCTTTCCCTCTCAATTGTTTCTCTTCCTTGAAAAAGGCCATCATTTTATCCATCTCGGATTTAGACATTTTGATTTATTATTTATTATTCAATTAATTACTTATCCACTTATTCCTTTCTTTTTGATTTGCTTTAGGCCAGATGGTTCCTACCCGCTCTTTCGTTTAAATCTTTATTCAAATTCAGTTATTTATTTATTTTATTTTTATTTGTACGCTCTTGGATTCGTTCAATTTATATTATTATTTAAAAATTTAATTGCATTATTTAAAACATTCTGACTTCACTTATTTAATCAATCTCGATTTATTTCTATAATTCAACTATTTAATCTTGATATAGGGAACCTGTTCAAAGTCCCTACCGTTCGGGCGCCAATTCTGCAACGTCCCCCCCACCTTCCTCTCTGCCGCTGCTGCCGTTTGCTGTTTGTTATATCCTTTCTTGCAGAATACCAAAATTTTATTGTTTACAAGAGAACTTATTCATAAACAACCAAAAATCTGCCTATCACCCTGCTTGTAAAACCGTGCTAAACTCCCTGAGTTAAGTGTATGTTTCCCGCTCGTAGGGCCAAGCCCACAACAAGCCTATTCCCGCTGACTACTATTTAAAATACGTATAAACTCTCCCAAATTAGTTTATCAATTGTGTATGGTCCAAGTATAGTCACACATGTCATTTTACTAGTCAGTTGGAAAGAAACACATTTAAAATAATACACAAAATAATCACAGAGTCTTACCACCTGATGATCTGCAGAGACAGCAAGGGAACGTGCAAAATATGATTGTGTTTAAAATTACCTATTTTAAAAGGCTCCTGTGTCCTTTCAAACACAATCTGCCAGTAGATAAATCTCTGGACTTTTATACAAAAAACCAACTAATCTTTAGACTAGCTCATGAAGTTAGTAGAGATTAACTCTTTAAAAACATTAGGCTTTATCTATTATCATTTAATGAAATTTAATTAAATTTGTTTACTGATTTAATAATCATTTTCATATTAGTTGGAAAAAGCTAAACAGTTTTTATTAATTATTCGACACAGAATGAAATGCAAATACTGTTGATTTTTATAACATATTTAATTCTATTTATTTTAATAAAAAAGAAAATTTATCCTTTTAAATACAACACAATTATATTAACGAAACAATTCACTAAGTAACTTGTTGTTTCTTATGCTTTAAAAACTTATAATTTGCATATAGATTGATTACATTGACATAAACATAAAATTATTTTCCAAATTACACATAATAAAATTTATCTCCTATATTGAATTGGTAAATTCGTATTTTATGACATTTAATTTTTAAATTTATAATATTCGAAAAATTCTCATTTCCTTTAAATAAATGGCTTATGGCCAAAAACCTTTCGTAAGTTTAATATTCATTATTTTAAATATTCTGATCACATAAATTCATTTTATTTAGCATACAATTTATTAAAATTTTATAAAGAGTGAAGTCATTGTTCTAGCTTGCAGATTTGTTTGAATTTAATAAAATTAACCAACTAAATTTGACGTGACTGGTATCGAATAAAGAAAATGACTTGCCAAAGATGTTCCTGCCGGTCCTTGGAGTCCCTCGTCTGGATTCCCTGGTCCTTGGACATCGGAAGTCGCCATCCCTGGTTCGTCGGTGGTGGTTTCCCTCTATTCCTGCGTCCTGGAGGCTGAGTCTGGAGCCTTCATCCTTTGGTAGTCCTGGATGTTGAAAGCGCTGAGGTTTTGGTCCATCTGGCCTGGTGACGGTCCTACTCGCGGTCCAGCATAGCGTTCCGCGGCACCTCGTGTTAAAAATTTATTTCAGACTGTCTCTAAAGTCTTAGAGACCTAGTATATATAGCGGTGAATTTAACCTACCTCACCCCGCCTGCAATGCTTGCTATCTCTCGATTTATTCCTTGTACAGGGAAGTCGGGCAACGAATCTGTTTTAGCTTGCAGAGTTTGATTATTATTTTTGGAACACTGAAAAATGTCTATTTTACTTAAACTGCTGTAACGTTTTTGTTTTTTAAGTTTTTTGAATTTTGTTTTCTCTAATGTTCATTCTGGCTCATTCTGGTTCTTTTAAAATGTCGATGAAAGTTCTACGTGGTTTGGTTCTAAAGATAGCTTTTTTAAGCACTTAGAAAGTTTTCGCCTCACTCCCGATGCTCAAATTTAGTTAGTTATTACAAATTTATTTTATAACATTTTTTAATTTAGCTTAACTATTCTATTTAAGGTTTTATTTAATTTTTCACTCTTTATTATTTGTATAACTCCCAACTTGATTAATTTAAAAACAACTTTATTTCTTAAAAACAGGAAATTATTTATTTCCTATTTGCCACGGTATCTTAGACCGTTGCAGTGTGCGTGTGTGTGTGTGTAGCAGGCTAAAGGTATATTAATTATAAAACAAATTGTTACAGTATAGCCAAATCATTTAAAAGAGTTTAAAAACTAATCACAAAGATCAAAGTCGAAGAAGATAAAGGTAGAGGTGACAAAAAGTTCTTGATGTCAATTTGAAATTAGTTGGATGGAGAGAGTTGGATTGGAGACACTACGGCACTGCGGTAGTAGGTTTTGTTTTTTTAAAGTTTTTTCTTGACATCATCCTGGCTGGCTAAAGAGTTATTCCTTAGCCTTGCCAGGAACAAAAACTGATAGTACATATTTCTCAATGTAAAATAACTGCAGCAGAACCATTCCGAACGGAACTATAAAGTTTTCAAAATTAAGAGATAACTGGTAATTTATAATATGAATTTCACTCGTAATATTAAATTCGATAAGAAGAAGCCAAATCACTGGAGAAGAGGTCCACTAAAAATTGGACAAAATGAAAGGGGAAGCCGAAAGTATTACAATACAATGGAACGAAGAGTGTCAATTACAACGTCTAAAGGCTGTAGATTCAGTTTACATAGAAAAGGATATTAGAAATTATAATAAATCCTAATATCTAAGCTCAAATTTTATGTAATTGAACTCATCTACTGACTACCAGAAAAATATTTTGTTTATTACCTGGAGATTTAGATCCTATATGATATTTGCGGCGGTGTCAGTTTTGATGTGATTATATGATTCAATATTTCTTTTTTTGGATTATATTACGAATAATAAAAACGATGGGTTATGGAGTCAAACGTTTGCTTTAGACCCTCAAAGTTGACTGTGAAACATCCGTTGGAAGATTAATTAACGAGGTTATTAATAACAACAAATAAAATTTATCATTCTCTTTTTAAAAGACATCTGAGAAGCAATCATCCTCAGGCGTGGTCGTTGTGCGCATTTATAATATGTATAAAAAAATATAATAGAAATATAAATGAAATATATACCTGTTGCGGGTAGTTTATTTACGAGTGTACCTCTAGTGCTTACTGGTTTCCTTGAGTGATCGTGAGGCACCGCTCAGTGACCAGGTAAACGCCGAAGACCCTTTTTGTTCGTATCTCGCTACAAGACTCCCACTTTTCCTAACTGGATTCTCTCAGTTAATTGTGGGACCGGAAAATGCATGTTTATCACAGTCAACTGTAGGCCCGCTGAAGAGTTACGGTCATTTACACTATTAACTAACTTTCATTTACCTTTATCGCAGTTTGGCCGTAATATATAAAATAAAGGAACAAGGTCCACAGCAGATACACTGACAGTTCACTATTCCAGTTTTGTAGCATAGTTTTGTTCACTATTACAAACCTCTTTAACAAAAAAAAAAAAAAAAAAAAAAAATCAGACACCAAAAATACATAATTCAAGTAAAATGTCAAATATCTGTCACTGAGGCAGTGTTATCTAACTAATATTTTCGTTATAGTAACCAAATATTATTAAATTAGTTATTTTCGATAGGTATGTAGACACTATAGAAAAAGAAATCAGGATGTGAATGGAATAGAGAGAGTTTTAAAAATTGAACAAATAAGATTTCGTTATAATCAAATACGACGTATTGATGAATCATGGAAAGTGAATAATTATATATACTCTAATGGAAAAAAATATTATAGCTGTATTTTCACAGCAAGGGAACTCGGCGTCCCGTCCGTTCTAAATAGGACTAAAAGTTAAGGATGCCCTAAATTAATTTAGGCTAAAATTATGGTAAGTTGCAACTAAAAAATCAAATAAAAACATATAATTTAACATACCAGGATGAACACTACCAGGAGTTAAACGCCATAAAATATATAGCACAAACGAACGGATACAACCCAACAATTATTGACAAATTATACAAACACCTAAAAAATTAACATAATAACCGATATACAAACACACAAGATGCAAATCCCATAAAATACTTATCAATACCATACAGATCATCCAAAACCCGCAATATAACCAACGCATTACGAAAATACAACTACAAAATAGCTTACTCCACACACAACACTCTCACACAAACAATTTAAACCCAACAACAAAATCAACGACATTTACAACACCACTGGAGTTTAAAAACTAACTTTCAGTTCATGCCCCAGTTTTTACATAGGCCAGACAGGGAGGTCATTCTACACACGTTACCAAGAACACATAAAAGCACTAAAAAACTATAACTACAAAGCAAACTTCGGCGATCATCTCAACTCCACAAAACATGACTACATAGACATAACATCTAACCTACAAATTCTTCATAAACAACACAGAAATAACCGACGCTACACAACCGAACAACACGAAATATATAGGCACTTCAAACTACACCCTACACACACTCTCAATACACAATTAAATTACAACTCACACGCACTTTTTGACATCATAACTCCTAATACACACAAACTACACCCACACCACCAAAATATCCCACCCCCACCCTAACCTACGTAAACCTTGAGATCAGTTACGGTCTGAGTTTACAAAGGGACACATTTCCCGAAACAAGCAAAGTGCTACTATAGGCAAGCTTAAAACATTTAAAAGTGATTACTAGGAGCTCACGCGAAGATGGAATCAACAAATGTTATAATTTAAAGCTTTAAACGCTAATCCTAGAATCGGCCTCATCATCTCAGTTCCAAAGTGTTACCTTACACATCACTTGGAGATAGAAATTTCTATATTAAGCTTGAGTGCAGCTACGGTATTGCAGATGTGCTATTTTGTGGTGTGTCAGAGGTAGGTAGAAATTTATATTTCGTTTTATAATAATGTTAAAATTAATATTTTTTGCAATATTGTTAAATGTAGTTCTATGTTTAGATACAAGCCGAAATAAATAATTGTTATGTGAGTTTATAATGTGGGATACAGTCTGACAAGCCATTGTCCTATTTGTTTTTTTTTTAACGTGAGATACAAACTGATAAACTATTGCAGTATATGTGAGTTTACACTGTGGGATACAGTCTGATAAGCTATTGTGCTATTTGTCAGTTTATAACGTGAGATACAGTCTGATAAACTATTGCAATATTTGTGAGTATACACCGTGGGATACAGTCTAATAAGCCATTGTGCTATTTGTTAGTTTATAACGTGAGATACAGTCTGATAAACTATTGCAATATTTGTGAGTTTACACGGTGGGATACAGCCTGATAAGCCATTGTGCTATTTGTATTTTTATAACTTGAGATACAGGTTGATAAACCACTTCATTTAGCTCTTTAAATAATTCTCTTTTAAAATAACCACACTTATATCTTCATAGCTTATAATTTAGGTGTTATGAAATTAAACTAATTATTAATAATTATTACTTTATTAAAGCAATTAAAACATCATAAGCGAACAATCAATTTTTAAAAATTGCAAATAATCTAGTCTAAATCCCTTTAAAGTATTTTTTTGTGGCACAAGGTTTTTAATGGCAATTCAGTTACCTTTCTAAAATCTTCAAACTGAATTTTAAAACATTTTAACTGAACTGATGTGGAGGTATAATTAAATGCATCACTTCAAGAAAATGACAAAAAAAAGTTTTTTGAAGATCCTAAAGCGTATTCTAAAACAAAAAATTATACTTACAGTTCAAAATTTGATACTCATTCACAGAATAAATAAAATATTTTAACATAAAATTATTTCTAAGTTAGAATATAAGACTCAAGTCTTAAAATGATAACAAACAGTGGCATAGTACAAAGGTATTTGTAAAAATAAAGTAATACATATAAGGGTTTTGACTTTTCAAGGCGATAGAATCACCAAACTTTTGAAGTTGTGTGTTTGTTAAAAGAAACAAGGAGCTGTAGGGTCGCTAAAATACCGTTAGCAAAGGTTAGGGCAATGACCTTAAGTTTGAAAAAAGAATTAGTTAACCGACAAGTAACGCTACAAATTTTAAACCAGATGGTTTAGCTGAGATAGTATTGGTTGTACTTGAATATGTGTTTTGTGATTGGTTGAAAATTATCAGATGGGAATATGACGCTAGTGCGTCTATTCTAGAGAGAACTTGATTCCGAAAAATGACTTTGGTAGGACGTGTTGGTACGGGAACTGGGTTGAAGAAAACGACGGTGGTTTGACGAGTGGGTAACAAGGGGATGAATTTATTGGGAAGAAGGAAATTTATAAAAACAAAGTAAAGTTATTAGGAGAGGTTGAGGGAATTAATTAATCAGGAGATTGATATAGGAAGGAATTAAGTGCAAAAATGCATTATAGAGAAGCGAGTCGAGGAACTACCAACCAATCTTGGAGGAGCATTGAGCTAACAGACGAGTCCAAGAATACCATCATGCCAACCCTAAGGAAGTCCAAGGATAACTAAGCACGTTCAGTGAGTCACAGATATAAAATAAATACATTATTTCTTATTGTTGTAATAATTAATCACCATTTCAGTCAACCCGTAACACCTTTAAAAACTTAATTATTCAGTATAATTATTGTTATCATTACATCATTGATAAATTTTCATGTATGCATCATCTAGATTACAGTAACGTCTTAGACGACCCAGAGTATAAATAGATAAAGTTGTAAGCTTACCAGAGGGTCAAAGGAAGACCATAAAGGCAGCAGAAATTCAACTTCGCATGAAGAAGAAACGAGAAAAGTACGTGAACGTACGAGAAAACTCCTTATCTAGAAAAATCCTGCTACGGAGTATCAAGTTAGAATAATGGTATTTGGGAAATCCCTAAATACAACAAACCTCGCAATGGGAAAATATCATATGTTTTTGGCGCCCAACGAATCAGCTTTAGGGGATGATTGTAATGTTGACTTATTGTTTCAAGTTTAATAAGATTTTTTTTATATAGGCTTATGACAGATCACAGACAATTTTAAACACTCAACGTTTTGAATTTCTTTCCGAAATTTCTTTTCAAGAGCTTAGTTTTAATTAAACAATTACACAATAATTAAAGAATAAAAATATGGTACAACTCATAAATATACAAATTTTTATTTCATACGCGTTTCAACGACTAATTTGTCGTCATCCTCAGTGAAGCTAAACAAATCAAATTGACTAAAAATAAAAATATTAAACATAACCTGTAAAGTTTTAACAAAAGTAAAAATCAGATCTGAGGATTGTCAAATTTATAGCCACAGCTACTAATATAATTACATTAAATGACATATGATAATTATAAATATTTAATTTTGATGAGCCTATATTACTAGTAAGACATAATAATAACAAAATTATTTAAATAATTTAAAAAAATTAAAAAAATATAGTATTTAACAATTAATTAATTTAAAATAATATTGAATTGGTCTTAATTCATCATTAACAATTTTATTTATATTTATAGATTTTTTAGGTTAGTTCTTGTAACTAACGTTACTTTTACATTACTGTTCTTCTCCAAAGCTTTTTTAGCCAAATTAGATAAAGGTGGATGGTCAGCTAATCTAATCAATTTTTTTCCTCTCTATTTTTTAGTAACGTACATCTTGAATTATAAATTTTCGTCCGTTACATTTTGTTATGGATGTTATCTATCAATGATTCATTATATCCGTTAAAATTTTCTACATAGTAGATATAATTTAATTTTTTTATATAATCTTCTTTCGAAAGAGGTAGAGTAATTAATCTATGTATCTTAGAGTTAAAAGCTGCACTCTTATATATTTATAATTGTATATTTATAATTACACAATGCTTGATATAGATTGTATAACATATACAATGTTTTATATATGCCATTAGCCAATATAAAAAAAATAATGGTTATTAACAGACATTAAATAAAATATTATTTAGGATTTTTAACTGTGTGTATAACATTGTAAGGAAACAAGTTGATAACCATGCACCAAACCGAAGTAAAAGAATTAAAGAAAAATAAATAAAATGATTGAAGTAGATAAGGAAATGACTAGATTAGGGCAAGACATGTTAGGAGGCAGTGACGTCGTAGGTGTTGAATACACTCCGATCAATAATTCTTAGGGTAGTGGAACTAGTAGCCAAAATAGGGAGTAATTAAATATCCTACAAATGTTAAAACAAGTAAAATACAATAATTTATATATAAACGTTTTATAAAAAACTATATGTAACCAAAACACTATATAAAAAGTATATGTATAAGGTATAAATATGTATATATATATATATATATATATATATATATATATATATATATATTTATTTATTTATATACAAGCAGGGATACCTTTAAAATATCAATATATGGAAATAATTTAGGCCTCTGTCTTTAACGGCCAGATTAGACTAATAGATATTTTGCTAATCTCCTTCCGAATCACCACTCAACCTTACAAGAAAATTATGATAACTTGATTTATTCCGTTTTACTACATTTGTTCAGGTTTATTAACATTTTAAATCTAATTCTACTGTTGAATTGATTAAATTTTTAATTAAAATGCCACACAAGCATATTATACCAACCAATTAACTAAACACAGTAGGTAATTAAAAATCGTTGTGTATAAATACTGGATTCGGTTTCGAAGCTTGACCATTACAGAAATTGGCATCATGTGGGGAACCGAATTATGGTTAATAGTATCACTTATATTGTTAAGTTGCATCTTCGCGGAAAGTGCTAATAATTCTGAAAAGTCTCTTATCAATTTACCAAGTTCAAAGCCTCATCATGGTAATGCTCACTTGCATTTTCATCATTTAGAAAGTATCTTAAAACGTTACGACGAGGGACATCAGTTGAAGGGTCACGATGAAGGCGATCGGACTGCTAAGTTAAATAGATTAAAAGTAATGATAAGTGTGTTGAAACATAAGTTGTTTTTACACGCAATATCTAAATTTTTATCACAATCTCCCGATCAAGGAGAAGGAAAAAATAATGAGATACAAAACCGATCAATCTTGACCTGGTTTTTTAAAATGTTGAAAAATTATCCTGTATCAGCAGATCATATGTTTGAATAGAAGTTCAAAGGAATAATTTTAGATATATGAGGAATCAAAAACTGAGGAGAAGACATTCAATATAAATAATGTATTTGTTCATTGTAAACCTGTTTTGTGAAATGTATTGTTGTTTGAGAAAATTCTATAAACGAATACTTATCCACTTTCAGTTTTTCATTACAATTTGTTTATATCTTGTTGCAAAACAATACAAATAACTAGACGTATGATGAGAGAGAAAATGTCTATGGAAGTAAAAAAATTTGTTAAATAGATGACTTATATATATAATCAGATTAATTGTTAAAAATATATTTTTAAATATAAATTAATTTCTTATTACTTATTTGTTATTTTTAAAAAACTATTTGAACATCCCAAACAATGTATTTTTTAAATTCGTGTAATATTTCTTGCCATATATCTGTTACACTTTGGATTATATTACTAATTATAACAAATTTCAGTTTAAAAACTGAAGACCTACATCGGTCCCCTAAGGACCACGGCATATACACAGTGAGTTATTTCCATTATAAAACAAAAAAAATCAAACATCAAAATTTGAGACAGTTAAAAATGTATTTCTATTACCTGGCTTTGAGGCCATGTTTTCTTACTAATATAGTCAGTATAATCAATAGACAAATAGAATCTATTACAAAATTGTTACTTTACGATCTAAATGTAGATTCTATAGTAAAAGCTTTACTTCTGATAATAATTAACAAATAAAACTGGGCATAAATGTAATAGATATAGTCTTACAAAGTGGATTAGGTTTTTATCATTATAGTACAGCTTAAATGACTGACGAATTATGCGAAACGTTTATCTCTAAAGTGGTTTATTAAAACAAAACACCTAATTAAAGCTGTCTTATAGGATTAAAGTTGGTGCCCAACCCTTCAAAATCGGGGGAAATGTAAAAGGAGGTCGAACGTGATGAAATTTATTGCAGTTATGAGTTACCACAACAACTTCTAAATGCAGTACATTCAATTTACTGTGTGTGTGTTCTATGTGTTCATCTGTGTGTGTGTGTGTGTGTGTGTGTGTGTGTGTGTGTATAGTGTGTGTGCCCTTGTTGAAAATTATTTTTTTTGAACTTCCCGACAACGCCGTACGTTACCGTTTATATTCCTGCTCGTAACTTCCCCCTCCAGCCACTGTTTTTTTTTTTTTATTTTATTTGACCCGTCTTCGTGTCGAAGTCTGCCACTAAGCTGTTTGATTTAACTTGCATGCAAGCCCCTTATCGTTCTCTTAATTTCTAAATGTCCATTTTATTAAATTTTTACTAAGTTTTTGTCTTAATAAAGTTTCATGGTTTATTATTGCACTATTTAGTTTTTTACACTTTGCTCGTTATTTTGAAATGTCAATGGTATTGTAGGTGGTCGGGTTCACAAATATTTGTTAGTTATTTAATTTCACCTAATTGTCGGCACTGCACTCTCGGTTGGTCAAATTTATACGTAAGTATATACATAAGTAATATATATTACATCAATTAAGTAAACAATATTTTAGATAGATTACCTAATACCATAAGAATTTAAATTTATATAAATTTATATATATATATATATATACATTTATAATATTGTTTACGAAATTTTAATATTAGTTGGTCCATATATGTATTTGTAAAAACCTTAAAAATGTGAATGAGTAATCTAATATAAAAAGACCAACACAATCTCATATTAAAGAATAATTTTCAGTTAAGAGAGTCTCAGCACAATATAGCTAATATGCAATCATCTTATAAAGACAAAACCGATGTCAAAACCAGTTTGATTTTGATTCAAAGTTTCATTGTGACGTTGCATACTTTAATTCTACTTTTTTTATTAACTTGGTAGCGGGTTTAAACTGGCCGAAGCACCGCTACCTTAGGTATATTGTACTTACCTCCCTGATCTAGTCAAAGAGCCCCTTCCCTCGTTTAGGAGTTTTCTGACTAGTGTTTTACCTTCAGCATCCTCCTCCAGAGCTGTGCTATCACCAAAGAGGTTGAAGCGCCTCTCGGCAAATGCTTCACATCTATAAATGATGTGTATGGCGGTATCCAGTTCTTGCCCGCATAATCTGCACACTGGTTCATCTTTGAAGATAACCGTATTATGCAGATGTTTCATTAGTCCACAGTGTCCCGTGAGTAGACCTGTGACTATCCTCAATTCTTGCCTAGACAGATAGACGAGACTCTCCTGCAGCCCCAAGGAAGGTTTCCTAAGGGTTAGCTTACTGTGTCTCATTCCTTCAGCCCTGACCCAGTGCTCACAGTGTCTTTCAGCCATCCACCTTCGCACTGCAATCTTGACCATGGATTTGGAAATACCTACCGCCGGCTCCTGTCCAATCAGGGGTTGAAGACCCCTCTCTGGCCAGTGCATCTACGGCCTCATTTCCAAATATTCCCCTACGCCCTGGCACCCAACCTATCTTCATTTGATTGTGCCTTGCCAGGGCTTCTAGGTTATTTAGGCACTCCCAGGCTATGGCCGAGGTGACCACATGTCCGTTTAGTGCCTTAATTGCTGCCTGACTGTCAGAAAAATAGCAATCCGGGTCCTGTGTATTCCCCTTCTCGCTATCTCTCCCAGACAGGCATTTATAGCATATATTTAGGCCTGAAAGACAGAGGTATACTTCCCCAAGGAAAAAAACTAGTTTTATCTTGGGTTTTTATAATACATCCTCGCTCCAGTGCCGAAGTCCATCTTGGAGCCATCTGTGTACCAGATCTGAGCTCCCGATGTTACTGACCCTGACCATTCAATCATAGTTTGTTGGGCCTGGTCAGGTGCAAACGTCCGAGTAAGGTGGTCACTGCCCATCTCTAAGACAGGTTCTTTGACCACGCACTCGATACTCATATGTCCCGAAACATCTGGGAGATTAGCCCAGTTGTTCGAGTTCTCCATGCCGCCAGCCTCGCCTCTCCCCTAAGGACAAGCTCAAGGGGAGGGAGGTTAAGCATTACTTCCATTGCTGCACCAGGTGTAGTTGACATTGCTCCCAGTGTGCACAGACAGGCCAATCTCTGGATAGAGCTCAGTTGAGCTCTTGCCTGTGCCTGGTTGGCCTTTGTCCACCACACCAGAGCTCCATAGGTAATCATAGGTCTTATCACTCTCAGATACATCCAGTGCATCATTGATGGCTTCAGTCCCCATTTCTTACCCACCATTATTCTCACTATCATCAGGGCCCTTTTGGCCATGTTAACTGTCCTCTCAAGATGTGGGTTCCAGGTGAGTTTCCTGTCCAGAGTAACTCCCAGGTACTTCACCTCCCCCACAAACTCAAGGTGTTCACCAAACAAGCGAGGCATCCTGGTCGTCAGATCTTTTCGCTGTCTGGTGAAGTTAATAAGAGTAGTCTTTTTCGGATTTACCCTAAAGTTCTCCTTATTACCTCACTCTTAAATCAGTCGTAGAGGATTTTTGATTACCTCATGTACTGTATCAGGGAATCTGACCAGGATCAGAACAACTATGTCGTCCCAGACAGAAGTACCTCTGTCATTCAGGAGTTCAATAAGATTGTCAACCACCAGGAACCACAACAGAGGAGAGAAACCCCCCCCCCCTGTGCACAGCCCAGACTTGTCTCCGCCCTTCTGACCTCCCCTGCCACCTCTACAGAAATGCTTCTGTTCGTTAACATTGAACTTATCCAGCCACAAGTGGTCGCATCCAATTCATGACGTCTTGCACCATTTACCATCGTCTCCACTGAGGGGTTATTGAAAGCCCCTTCAATGGCGAGGAAGGCACCAATCGCACAACCTTTCTTAGCGATCATTTGCTCTATCCTACCAACCACTTGGTGGAGAGCTTCCTCGCAGGATTTCCCCGGTTGATAAGCATAGTGTTGATTCCAATGCAGTGGTTTTATGGTCGAAGCACCCCCCCCCCCCTCAATATGCCTATCAACCAGTTTTTCAAGTCCCTTAAGAACAAAGGACATGAGAGTAATAGGTCTGTATCCTTTCCCTTCCAATTGGTTACCGGTAGGCTTAGGAATAAAGACCACCTTACTAGATTTCCAGGCTGCAGACATATGCCTTAGAGCAATGCTTAGCCTGTATAATTTAGTAAGTACCAGCACCAGCAGGTATATTCCCTGCTGCAGCAGTACAGGATAGATCCCATCTGGACCTGGAAATTTGTAGGGTTTAAATGTGCCCTTTGTGCATCTTACTCTAAATGTGCATCTTACCCTTTGTGTAGTTACTATCCTCCTTGCCACTTCCAAGTCCTCCCTCTTACCACGTCTTGTGAAGGGTTTGGCAACTGGTACAGTGTCTGCTCCCCCAAGTTTCCTCAGAGTGTTGCAAGGGAAATGTGTTCGGATTAATTCTTCTACAGTTTCCAATGCAGTTTTTGTTATATTTTCCAATGGGGTTCATAGCCTCCCCACCGGGTTAACGGGGTCTTTTGAGAGCATTTTATGCAGTCGTGCCCGTTCCCGAATCTCGTCAATCTCTTCATAAAACAACTTCCAGGACTTTTTACGTGCATCTCTAATTGCCCTATTGTATTCAGTTAGTGTTTTCCTATACTGGTCCCACTCTCCGTTCTATTTTGCTCTATTAAAGAGTCTCCTGGTGGTCTTCCGAAGTTTGGCTAGCTTCCTATTCCACCATGACGAAACCCCTACTTTTCATCCATTACTAAGAGGCAGTTATCAGTAAAGGACTTTACTATAGCCTCGCCAACCAGTGTGGCAGAGTCTTTTAGCTCTCTCCTCCCACCATACACCAATCCAGCCTCCTCAATCCGAACACCCAGGTCCCTCCTGTAGGAGTCCCAGTCTGTTCTTCTTGGATCCCTGGTTGGCCGAAGCATGGCTGGATTGAGAGAGATATCATACCTAATATGTCTATGGTCAGAAGAAGACGGTTCATCCGACACATGCCAATTTAGTACATACCTAGCCATCTGGTTCGACACCACCGTAATTTCCAGGACCTCCCGTCTGGCCCTAGTGACAAACTTCTGCTCTTCCCCCTGATTTAAGACTAGTAGATTCTTAGAGCTAAGATAAGCTAAAAGTTCTTCACCTCTAGTGTTGGTACCTGTACTTTCCCAAGAAGTGTGATGGCAGTTAGCATCCATCCCCACCAGCAGCTCCTCAACCACAGCCCGCAGATCGACCAGCCTCCTCAGCTCTTGTGTCGGTAGAGCCCCCGCGTAGTCAAAGGGAAGATATGCCGTGGCCAAGTTCAGCCTCCTCATCCTCCCCTCCGCCCGCAGCTCCACCATCACTGCTCTCAAGTCCCTGCAGCAGAAGTCCGTTAGTACAAAAGCACTCAGCCCCCTCCTGGCCAGGATACACGTTCTGGGAACACCGGAGTTCTTATCCAGAACAACGTACCTCCAGATGTCGCCAGCCCGGATATACGTCCTCCAGAAGCCCATGGCTCCTGGATGAGCACCAAGTCCACCTCTCTCCTGTCCAGCATCCTACACACGACAGCACTAGCTGCCCTGCTGTGATGTAGGTTCACTTGAAGAAACTTGACCATTGTTCTGCTTACTTAGCAGTTTCCTGAGTCCGGCAGCCCCAGGAGTAGAGATCACCTTGTACGTGGCCTGTCTCAGCCCCACGTTCACCCTCAGGTTGTTGCTCCGCAATGCCTTGAGGGAGCCCTTTCCTATATACAGGATAAGGGTAAGACCTGCATCCTCCTTTTTCCTGACAATCACCTTCCAAGTATCGTGAATTTCCCAGGGTTCTGGGTTTTGACCACATTCAGGATCTTTTCCTGCTCATTGTCATTGTAGGGCTTGGACACCCACATTAAAACTTTTACAATACACCTCCTGAGTTCGCCCTGCCCTCAATTTTACCTCCCCAATCAGGGTGAAGCTGGGCAGGAACCGAAAGACCCACTTCAGGCTCTGCCGTGAGGAACATACAAAGTTTAGAGCCCCCTCTCCAAGTATTCTGTTCTAAACCCTCTGTCCCCACTCTCCGTCTCAGCGGACAGCAGTTCGGAAGAACAGCTCCTCCAGCTCCAACGCCATCTCTTCAGAGAGTTGACTCTCTGGGTAGCTGACTGGGACAATGGCTAGCTTTTATCGTAGGGTATCGCCGTATGCGCCCGAAGACCCTGCAGCATCCCCCTCTTGTCCCAGCTTAGGTTTCTCCTTTCCTCCCTCCACTGGAGAGGGATTGGAATTCGAACTCCTAGGCCTTTTAGATGTGCTGGGGTTTGGTGCTCGTGGTTGATTGCTTCCCACCTGTTGCACCTC
This sequence comes from Prosapia bicincta, assembly GCA_036971475.1. Classification (NCBI taxonomy): domain Eukaryota; kingdom Metazoa; phylum Arthropoda; class Insecta; order Hemiptera; family Cercopidae; genus Prosapia; species Prosapia bicincta. Next base: position 13,785,086 of record JBAIZL010000006.1, on the reverse strand, counting down.
ACCCTTCACAACATGCAAGCCCTGGACGTTAACGTGCTCGGCTCGGTTTTGGCCTCCCCTGCGTTGTGTGCTCAGGATTATTTGCCCTCCCGCTGCTCTCGACTGATCCCTTCGGAGCCGCCTTCTGGCCTCTCCACTCATACGCTTTTTCCGTAGAGAAAGCTTGCTCAACTCTACAACCATTTCACTGGTTTCTGCAGTCGGCAGCTTGATAGCCATCCATGCACCCCCAGTGGTGGTTGCAGTTGACACATCTGCTACAGACTCACGGTTTGCCGTCTCATTGGCTCCCGCTGTCAGACTCAACAACAATTTGTGTACTTACTCGGTCCATTAGCTTCCCATGAGTATGGGGGAAAGAACGGTCAACCACAGCAGAGCTCCCACTGCCCTGGAAAGACAACATACAATGAGGTTTTGTCTGGTACCTCAAGGGGATCGTGTGCGACTGCATTTTATACCCTGCAGCCATTCATCCATCGGCACGATGCCTTCCACCTTGGATTGGGTATTCAGTCACTGACCTTGAAGCACACCCCAAGTTCAGGACATTATTAACTGTTGCTCATGGAGCGAACAGCCTACTTTACTCTCTTTTGTTACAACTGTGTCGTTAGGGTAGTTTCCCACCCATACTTCACAGCCGCATTGCCCTTGGTTCACCTAGGAGGTGAGAGTGGCATTGTGAGGACTTAATTCCCAACTACCCCAGTCCCCAGTCAGAGCAGTTATTTCTACCACACCCAACCGGTTGACTGACGATGACGGATAATTCCTCACCTTTGAACCATTGCCTTGGTCCGGGCCTGCTTATTCAGAAACCTTCCGGAATCCTTATTCACAAGTAACCTACATATCTGTAGGCCGTTCCACTATCCGCCACCCGTGGACCCGCCCAGACGCTAAGGCAAGCTATCTGGGTTAATTGTACTTACAATCTATACTGTTCTGGTGTGACAAGCCAACCTATTAACTACTTATTGTTGTAGATATTTTAAACGTGTTAAATGCTGTGGTAAACACCAATAGTATTATCGTATATTCTGTACAAATCTACAGAATAATTCTGTAGAAATGCTTTTGCAGTTAGATAATCTAAAGTGCGATAAAAGTAATTAGAATAAATACATTTAATTTTATAATGATTTTGCAGAAATATTATCATTTAAATAAATAAAATGTAGTTTAAAATAAAATTTATTAAAACAATGGATTTATATGAGCAAATTATTTATTCGATTGGTATATTGAAGCAAATATTTACAATTGTTTTAATATTTCAGTTTAAAAAATTAAAGAAAATATTTTAAAAACATTATTACACTAAAAAGTATAATAAGTAGTTTCAGATTCACTGATGGTGTGAAGACATCCTACAATATAGGTTTCTTGTATAATTTATATCCAACTTCCCGCGACTGAACGGAGCATAAAATATAACAAGACTGCAGCGCCGTACATTAGTGCTTGTTAGGTCGGCTTTGCGTTATTCCCTTTGGGTAGGAGATTTATGTTCTTCCTTATTGTTGTTCCCAACTTGTATAAAATCTTACATCCAACGAATACGCGGAAATGTCTTTTTACTGGGGATAAAATGGAAACTTCCCTCTAAGAATTTGTAACCAAAACCCTCCTAACCCGTTTAATATAAAAGAAAAATGCATGTAGATAAGAGAATTTTTAAATATTATAAAGCATGAGAATAAATTATAGATTAAAAAAAAAAAAATTCTTTAAGTATATTGTGAGTTTTATATATTTACTTTTTATGTATTCTGGGTGACAAGTTAAATCAAGTCAAATACTGTTTTCTCTAGGTATTATTTCTAAATGATTATAAAACCAGAATTTTTCAATAGTTAAAACGGTAGGATCGAAATTAAAAACCCGTAGCTTATCGTGTTTAAATCCCAGAGATTATTATTTAAATAAATGCAGTTGATTTGCGAGTCAGGTACGGCTATTTATTTAAACAGACAACGTTTCAATAGGGAATACGTTATCGTCTTCATGCTTTATTCTTACCGATCTACATATACTACTATGGCACAACGCCTACGCAAGGTTGCGTGCAAACACAGTTAGTAGAAATGATAATATCGTACTTGAGAAGGAACCCACTATCATATGGTAGCTATGCAGAAAATACATTTTGCCCTAAGTGTAATTGTATAGTTTACTCAAAACACCGGCCGGATTGATTAGCCTGAAGAACCCCATTTGGCCCGCGGGCCGTGAGTATGAGACAAAATATTCATGAAGCTGTGCTTCTACTGTTTATGTGAAAAAGAAAAAGAAAAAAGAAACGGATACAATTAATTAGTAAATAGTTAAAAACCAAGAGTCCATTCGTATTCAGACTCTTCTCACTTTTAGTGCATGCTTTGATAGTTGAAAGCACTAACTACAGAAATAAGGGTACTTAAATTAACAAATAAAAAATGAATGTATATTAAATGCATTCCGACTGTTTTTCACTAAACAGGGATAGTCCCGTATTAGTGGCTATTCTGTATATACTCGTATTACTATTGAAACACAAAATACGCTTTAGTTAGGGTAACATAAAGTAAACGTTTAGCTTTGCTAAACAAATTTAATAAAATAGTAAAGTAAATAAGTAATAACAGAGAAACTAGAGACAAACAGAAGAATGTCATGTGTTTATCAATTTCCGTAGACATGTCTGTATATACACGACAATCTATCAGTGAAAGAACAGGGGTTGCCTTAGTCATCTATGTGGTGACAGATTGAGATCAAATATTGTGACTGGAATTTGTGTAAAATCTAATTGAAGCAAATTTATTAATTCAATTTCTTATATTATATCAAAATCTACGTATAGGGGTAAGCTGTACAAAATGAGACGCTAGTGTATTTTCGATTGAACAGAAAAATATATTGTTATTAAAGTGTGTTAATGTAGCTGAAAATATCGAAAACAACTGGCAATAATCACTTAAATTAATAATTTATGCTAGAATTATTTTAAAAAAATGTAAAATCAGACCAAAGTCCCCTTTTTTCATCACCATTCGTATCAACCGGGGAGCACCTTCAAAACAATGCATAATATTTTAAACTTTATTTTTTAAATTATATTTTAATAAAACATATTAATACAGTTAAAAACACTACGTATTTGTAACTGGCGACCACGAAAAAAGTTCAAACTTTCACAGGAATGTGCACTACGTATCATTGAAAAACTCCTCGTCCCTGTTTCAGCCGCTGCGGCATCCTCATTTTTTACAACTTTCCCTTATATATATATATATATATATATATATATATATATATATATATATATATATTTATTTATTTATTTATTTATTTTTCCAATTTTTATTCGTTAATAAAATACTTTTTATTTATTTACTCAAGTTCATATACATACTCGTATTTATATCTTGTATTGATGACACTAGAGGTTTATTCAAATTAAAATTCAATGATTAAATTTAATATTTATTTTAGTTTTGTATTGGAGGATAAGGATTGAGCTATGCAATATAGTCAATTATAACCATTTGTTTTTTAATATGTGATAACATATTATTTCATAAAACAGCTGATTTTATGTTATAGGTTGTAAAGGTTTCTTAAAATGATCCTAAATATTAACATGCTTTGTATATATATATATATATATTATTTTTTCTGAAGATGCTGGTACTTTATCAGGGAAAAGCTTTGAATAATTATGTATTGAAAATATTCTTTTTTTAAAAATATTTTAAATTTTTTTAACTATATTACAAGGGAACATATCACCACATTTATTATATATGTAGAGAGAGAGAGAGAGAGAGAGAGAGAGAGAGAGAGAGAGAGAGAGAGAGGGAGAGAGAAAGAGAGAAAGAGAGAAAAAGGGAGAGAGAAAGGGAGAGTTTTAAAAGCAATCTTAATTTTTTAGAAGTTTTTCATAAAACCATTTCATAAAAAGCTTAAAAGAGAAATGTTTTATTGACATAATGAGTTATATTTTAACTTATGCTCTTTTACAAATAAAATGGAAAATGCATACCATTGTTTCCTAAAACCAAGGGCTAAAATTATCCTAAAATTTAAATTGCTGTAAACATAATTTAATCACAAACAATATAACAATGTATAGGCTACGTGTAAACATTACTCCTTACTAAACGTAATTTCTATAAATAAATCTTCCCGAAAGGCAAACATTTTTAACGACCCAATAACATTTTGACTTCAACTGATGTGACATCCTCATCTCCCCTGATTGCTTCTTACACCGAAGGGAGTAAAACTTTATAGCGTCGATAAAACTTTCAGGTAGTGCTGGCTTAGGTTTTTGTTGGCCCTATATGCGAACTATAAATGCGAATTTTAGGTTAAATATTGCGGTGTAGTAAGAAATTAGTAGTGCTAAATATATAATTATTCGATGTGATATATTGTGTCTTTCTTTAAGTATAATTACATTGCATTTCTTACATTGTTATTATTTTTATTTGAATCACATTTGGTAAGGAGAAAGGTTTCACAATAATTAATGATTCTGATAAAATTAGTGAACGTAATACAATTTGAGTTTATAAGACATTGTTACACTTTAGAATAGTTTAATAATTTATTAGACAATAGTATACAAAATAACTATAAATAATTCATATATTTTTATTGCTACTATTATTCACAGACATTAACGATAGAGGGCTCTTGTTAATACCCGTTACAGCAGAGCATGGGCCGGGTAATTGTTTACCCCAACTAGTTTTCAGGTCAATATCGGTTAAATAATTGGTGTTACATTTAAACACATTATTTAAACGTATTTCAATATACTCCACAAGATATGAACAAACTCATGCGATATTATTTCCTGTTTTATACGTCAAAACAGTTTTCACATACTACAACTAAATGGTCATTACAATCACTTTTCCCACAATTAGCACAGCATTTTGTTGTTTTTTGTCCAAGTTCTTAGGGCAAAATCACACCTGTAATTAAAATTTTTGTTTGTAATACTACTAAATATAAAGCTATAGCCTATATTGTAAATAAACGAACTATTATTAGAATAATCATGAAACCAAAATGTTTCATAAACAAGAATAGTTTACAAACACAATATATATCAAAACGTAATACTTGCAAGTGAAAATAGAATCTGTGTCTTGACATTGTACACGTTACTATATGCAAACCGGTTCCGTCTGTTGTCCATATACCTTTAGAATTTTAGTACGAAGACATAATTGCTCCCCAAATATATAAAACCGCAAACAAAACTTTAATTTCTTCAAAAGAATTTTCATTTTAGTCTCTACCGTGAAAAATTACCCTTTTTTGTTTGTATATATTTATTTGTGTAAGACACTATGTAATGAATTTAGTCATTATCAACTGATTCAATACTTTCGGGGTGTATTCGAATTTTATGCTTAATGCCTAGCAAATGAGTTATAAAATTACGGGAAGGGGTTCTTAGATTTTGATGAGACGGTTTGCGATACCATTTAGTCGGTTACCCAATCACTCTTACCTTTTTTAGTCAATTCTAGATTTGCCATGGTAACAAATAACGCGTTCACTATATGTTAAATATGTTTCGTCAGAGGTGTACTCATTCAGGTTCAGTCTTAAGTGTCAGTTTTTAGCGTATTTTTCCTCTAAACTAACATTCATGTTATTTATGTTACCAGAGTTATCTGGACCTTCAATTTCGAAATCAAAATCTCGGTCAACGTCTTTATAAACAACAATAGCCTGATCAACATCACTGTAAGCACATTTTTCAATCTCGGAGTAATGACACGTTTTTCAACATTATCACTTTCCTTACTTGAAGATTCTCCATATACTTTATATACCATTTCCTGTAACAAACGATTTATAAAATATTTCTCGTCTCTTATCGTCATGACAAAATATGAACGTAGATAATTTAAAATAGATTTTTAAATTATATTAAATATGGTGATATGTTTTCTTGTATATATAGTTAATAAATTAAAAATATTTCAAAAACAAGAATACTTTTAATGAATATATTTATTCAAAGCTTTTCGCCGATAAAATAGTATCAGCATCTTCAGGAAAATAATTATCTAATAAAATACTTTTACAAAATTAAATCATATGTACTACAAAGAATCATATGTTTATAAGTATTGCACTTTATGTAAATTTTTCTATAACATCAATGACTTTATAAATAGATTGGTGCCTTGATCTATAAATATTTTTACAAAATATAGACATTGATATAGATAAGATTATTAAAACATATGATCAAAATGGACACTGGTTTAGATATGTAGATGATGGATTATACATATCAAATAATAATGGTTCAAATATTGACAAAATATTAAAATGTATAATATTTGTAGATTATGCAACACTGTTTTCTTGTATACACTTATCACTTTCACTTATGTACTTAAACAAGAATCTTACTTGGTATTTATGCGAGTACTTTCAGAGACTAGTAAGTGCCTCCATCTTCCGGCATACTGAACGTATTTTGGACTGCGAGCTGTGTGGAATCTGCTGTTGACCTTGATGTACCGTTAACTTCTATTTTTAGTTTCACTGCACTGTGCGGGTTTCTAGCGTTTGTCTTGGGGTTTATACTGTCTATTAGATTGAATAATTTGTCGTTTTTTGATTTTATTTGTAAAATTTATAAAAATAAAAATAACATCATCAACGAACAGATACAAATAAAATCAAAAAACGACAAATTATTCAATCTAATAGACAGTATAAACCCCAAGACAAACGCTAAAAACTCGCACAGTGCAGTGAAACTAAAAATAGAAGTTAACGGTACATCAAGGTCAACAGCAGATTCCACACAGCTCGCAGTCCAAAATACGTTCAGTATGCCGGAAGATGGAGGCACTTACTAGTCTCTGAAAGTACTCGCATAAATACCAAGTAAGATTCTTGTTGAAGTACATAAGTAAAAGTGATAAAATGTATAAATAATATACACAAAAATATAAAATTTACTCATGAATTTGAATTAAAAAATAAACTAAATTATTTAGATATTACAATTACTAGAAATAAAGAATCATTTGAATATAATATATATAGAAAACCAACGCAGACAAATCAAATAATACCTAATTATTCAAACCATCCATACAACAAAAAATGGCAGCACTTTATAATTTACTACATAGAATGCACAAAATACCAATGAACTTGAATGATCAAATAAAAGAGAAAAATATAATATATCAAATTGGTTTAGAAAATGGATATAAAAGAAAAACTATAGATAAAGTAAATAATAATATAATAAAAAAACAGAAACTCGAAAATAATTTTGTACCTAATAAAAGAGAAAATATTTGGACAACTTTTACATTCACTGGTAACGAAATAAATAAAATTACTAGATTATTTAAAGAAACAAATTTATAAATTACATATAAAACCGATAATAAAATGAAAAATTTAATAAACAATAACAAAAATGAAAATAATATGCACGAAAGAAATGGAGTATATAATATAAAATGTCAAACTTGTAATAAATTATATGTAGGACACACAAAAAAGAAATTAAAAGAAAGATACAAAGAACATTTAAACGCTTATATCAAACCAAACATATACAAATCCAATTTAGCTACGCATTGTAATAATAATGGACATGAGTTTCCGGAAATAGAAGATATGAAATTAATAAAACAATTAAATTAAGGATTAAAAATGAATATATTTGAAACATTGGAAATTTATAAGCATAAAGTTAAAGACAAATTAATTGATGAACAAATTCAAGTGAGATCAAGGCACCAAACTATTTATAAAGTCATTGATGTTATAGAAAAATTTACATAAAGTGCAATACTTCTAAACATATGATTCTTTGTAGTACATATGATCTAATTTTGTAAAAGTATTTTATTAGATAATTATTTTCCTGAAGATGCTGATACTATTTTATCGGCGAAAACCTTTGAATAAATATATTCATTAAAAGTATTCTTGTTTTTGAAATAATTTTAATTTATTAATTATTAAGTTAATAAATTAAAACTAACTTCAGTTATAAAACCCTCACAATATACAATACATAATACAATTTACTAACAACAATCTTGCAAAAAATAAATACGAATTTATTTATTTGATAAGAAACTTGCAAAATTTAATTTAAAATAAATCTTCACTTATAAAAACCTCGTAAAATACAAATAGCAATAGATTTCGTTAATAAAAATCTCGCAAAATTTCACTTAAAAAAGCTTCGCAAAATACAAATACACTTCACTTATAAAAACCTCGAAAAATACAAATACAAATAGACTACATTTAGAGAGACTAGTATTGTAACGTGAGGACTCGCGCGGGGTAAAATCTTTCCCAGCTGTTACAACAATAACTTCAAACCGTTATAAGTAAGCAAAAACTGTCAAACTACGTGATGTAGGGACAGAGGTACAGGGCGAGTCAATTAAAAGGTATGTGAGAGGTTTAACAATTTCGGGATTTACAATTGTCTTATAATCTTTGCTGAAAACTCACTGGGAGAATAATTACCCTACGTGAGTCCTCTAGGGTTAAATTTATAAAAGCATCAAACCGCTGACGCTTGGTAGGTCTATCGTTACTGAGTTAGCTAGTGTTCTTACACTGTCGCTGTCTGTCACTAAATCTTACTCTATTACAACATTAAAAACATTACCTTTCCTCGCGCTTAACAAAATTGTTATATATCGCTTCTTGCAACGTCTCGTACATTCTAGTCGCTTCACTTCTTAGATAGTTCAAGTCGTTCTTCTGGCTTGGCAGTTGCATCCACTAAGGCGTGAAAATACTTGCAATATTGTTAAGCCGTATAGTATAATTCAAGGATTGAGCTTTACTTACAATATGATCAATGATATTTGTGTTTATTTTAAATAATTTTGGTGAGTTGAAAAGCTCTGCAAAACTATGTTAAAGATATATTTCTTAAGTGTTTATTCTCATGTACAACATTTTGAATGGTTTCTGATTTAATACATGGGACTAAATGGAAAGGATTTTACTATAATTATATCGTTTATTATAATTCTGAAACCATTTTAATACTGAAGAGAACATCGTTTTAATTTCTTTTTAGAAACAAAATATATAAACTCCCTCTAAAATCTTACACAGTAGTTATTTAATACTGGTTGATATTATAAAATACAGAGGACCACAGACTTTCTAATAGCATAATTAAATACTTAATTAGTCAGGAAAATGAAAAGTCTCCGTTAATTCAGTTCTGTTAATTCACTTGCTTTCGATTAATTACTCGATAATTTATTTAAAATATTACATTTAGTAGCAACAAACACTTATTATTAAATAGAAAATGAACCTTTATAAATAGTCATTTATAGTTTCGTTAGTTTATTATAATTTTCGGTAACTAACATATAAACACAATATAAATTTTAATGAATAATCATAAGAAGTCTAACTTCGTTCGATTAAGATTATTTAAGATAAAGCGAACTGAGGCAATGCAAATAACTATAAATTCAACTTTACCCATTTGTTTTCGTGGTAATGTACCAAGTTTGAGAACGAAAATGGGTCATTGCCTGAAGAACTTTGTGAAGTGGGTCTTTAGTAATACTGGCCTAGAAACAAGCCGAAATATATAATCCTTACAGAATGTAATAGTTTTAAATTAAAGTTTTATCGATATATAATATGTTGGAAATTGAATAATTTAATGATAAATTAAATATATATATAAATATAAATGTATATATATATATATATATATATATATATATATATATATATATATAGTATGTAGTCTATAGTACTGTAATGTATAGTATGTGCCAAAATAAACAATCCTAAAAGAGTTCTGAGATATTATTTTGTTTTATAGCATACTTTTAAAAACACATGCAAGCAAAAAGAAGCTAAATTGGTTAGACTCGGGTATAAATATGTCATATATGTCGTCCAATCAATTTGAGACCACACTCGTACCGTTCTTGAAGGATTAAATATTGTAATTGTTTTAGTAAACAGAATTTTATACTGAGTTGCTTTAAATAAATATATGCAGAATATGTAACAAAGAATGTAAATGATGATTATTTTGTACCAATACACTTTTTCCTTCTAGGATTGTGACTATTTTAGTGTTTAATAGTAGTAAACATGTGTAAAAGTCAAGTCAAACTATACTCCATGAAATATTTACTCTTATTTATTTGGTTGCAGGATTATGGTGATGAAATAAATTACTTAGAACAAAATCTTATGTTTCACCTTAACGGTATTCAGTAATATGCAGCATATTAAACTGTAAATAATATAGTGTGCAATATACGAGGGTAAGTCAATTATTATCTGCATTGTACATCTGACCATAAGCAACAGTTTGGGTCTTGATAATTTTCATTCACGTCAAATTTGGATGATTCCATTCCCTACTCTGTATGGGTCCATGTTTCGTGTCCAGTAATGGTCCTGTCTAAAAAGCCCCATTCGTTTTCATAGCGATACAAATATTTTTGGCAGATGTTCAAGCTCGTTTGCTTATGTAATTGTGTGAGATGTTTTGGGACCTATCTTGCACAACCTTTCTAAAACCCATGTCTGTTGTTGAAACCGAAATATTTTTGAACTCTTCAATCCATTCGTAGCCACCCAGTTGTGGTAAAACACTCTTCCCATACTGCACAAAACCTATAGTGAAACAATCCTAGCAGTTCGAAAGATGAACAAACATAACAACAAAAACAAAGCATGATTCATCAACGCAAAGCGACAGTATTACTAACATAAAGAAAAATATAACTAAAAATCAGATATTATTTGACTTTCCCTTATATTTGTATTATTGCACCGGCTGAGTGGGTACTTAGCATCATTAGAATATTAACAGAAAAAACCTAGGTTTGATTCTCTATGTCATCAGAGGTTTCTGACTACTTTTACGTCCCTAATATTACAAAACATGTGACAATTAACCATTTGGAGGAAAATCTTTGAGTATTATAAAACTTTTATATTTCTAGCCAGGTATAAGGTTGAATACTGTTCGATACATTGGAGGCAGGTTTAGCCTGTATCTTCATGTTGATATAGTAAAACGTTTACATTTTAATAGATCTTAATAAGTTTCGACAAATATTATATGAGATTTTGGTCTTTATTTCATCGTGAAATTTATGAAAGTATAACAAAACGTGAGATGGAAATAAATTTGAATTATAAAAATTTTTGAGAAATATCTAATGTTTAGTATTTAGTAATGCATGGAATACAATATACACCCATTTTGATTATTGTAGTATACATTAAGAAAACCACCTAATATTTTAAATCACATGTTTGCTTGCACAAAACTATTACATCGATATTATTAGTAATTACTATAATTTTAGAACTAATTAAAGTTTCTAAATAATGAGACGTTGATGTATTTCTATCTCTCGTCAAATAATACATATGTCTAACGTTGAAAATCTAAACACACTAACACACACACAAACAGAAACATGCACTGCAACGGACCGGCTCAACGACCTAACGCCCGAAATCCTTTCTCGAAACGCCGCCGCCAGCCCTCGTATCCGTTGCTAGGTAAAAATTTTCAAACGAGCCGGTCCGGGCGACGGTCTGTGCAATGTTCACCAAAATCTGCCAGAGACCCAGTAACTGAACTTTATTTAAAAACCTAACCCGTTGAGATTTAACCCTCTGGGTATCTCTTCCCGGGGAATGAGTTCATTTGAAGGCATAATATGGCTAACTGACTATCTTGGTTTAGGATTGTGTAAGAAATTTTTTTAAATAAATATAATCACTGTTTTGTGGCAAGTTTTTAAAACACTTGGTTTTTATTCATTTTAAAATTAAATTACGTTACTGCACATTTTTATATCTTTAAAACTCTACTTAATCATCTAAAATTTCTTTAACATTTTGAATATAGTTACATAAACAGGTTGTATAACTTTATTAGTAAACAAAATAATTTTTATATCATCTTCTTCTTATCTTACTTTTTACATAAAACAGGATAGTTTACAGTTACTTTAACGTCAAGATTTACCCTTTCTAGGTTAATTATTTTAATTATCAAACCTTATTTTAAACTTGTTCATTCAATTTAAAACTTCTTATTTAATCGCAAAAATTACTTCAAATTTCTATATTAGATTTTAATTTATTTTCCAAATTTGAAATTTATTTACACTTTTTATGACTTAAATTTACTTTATAGGATCCAATTGTTCTTTTTCCAAAGTTTTAGTTTTTAATTTTAATTTTCAAAAACTTATTTCCAAGCATTTTTTTTGTGCTTTTTCAATCTAGAAAGAGAGGGTTCACCATTTTAATTTGAGGCAATTACCACAACCTAACGCTATCCCCTCCACTTTCTTTCTGAAACGATGCCATTTTCACTTTTTCCAAAATTTATTTATTTTTAAACTTTAAAACTTCAAAAAGTTCCCCAAAAAACTAAAAACAAAATTTTTAAAATTTATTTGAGAGTGAGAGAGAAAATCTAAAATCTGACCTTTCCTGCGTCACTTCCTCCCTGGCCCGTCTTTGGCGTGATGTCATCTCTCTCCTTTTGTGGCTTGTAATCTTTGATGTAGGACTCGCCCAAAACTCTCGTCACCTGCTCTCCATTGTTCTCAAGTTTGCGTGATTTCCGAAACAAACAATACGCTTTTCTCTTGCTCGAAATTATCCATTTTGTATTAATATATATGTTTTTTTATTTAAAGTCTTGAATTTAGTCTTTTAACCCGTCTTGAACACTGTCTTTATAATTTTTAACTTAATTTGATCTACTGGTTTCTGTTTTATTTCACTTTTCCAGTTTAAATTTTATAGGTGAATTTACTTAATTTTACCCTAAATTAACCATTTTAACTTTAAGCACTGTTTATTTTCTTATATTAGCACTGACTCAAAACATTTATTTGACCTAATTTTCTGCAACAATTTCCTTGAGGACGCTATGACATTGTCGTTTAACGATGCAAACCACTTTTGGAGAGTGACCTCCCCAAAAGGGTTTTAAAAAGACACTACACTACATTGCAGCGGTCTATCTCCCTCTTAGCCCTGCATTTTTACCATTTACCTAACGGTTTGAAGCGCGGTCGGAGTTGTACCAAAAGGAGTGCACTCGCACACGACCGATCCCTTCGTGGTCTCAAGCTACACTGAATTTTTGACGTTCCCAGGCTTTGTTATCCCCTTCCGGCTACTTTAGACTAATAACAAACTTCCCACAGCTTGTGTGACTGGAAGCTTTGTCAGGTTTACTTCCTCCTTGCTTGATCTTCTCACGTTCGTCGTGTTGTCGAAATATTCACTAATTTTTTAGTTTAACTTTTACTCATTGGGGAGGCTCCGCATCTGGTTTTTTGTCCCTTCACTTTGTCCTTCGTTTTTCATTTTGCATCCTCTCGAATGTTGATGGTCTCTCTACGTGGATTCTAGACTTACCCCCTGACACATCTGGAAAAAATCCCCATATCCCGAAAATTGCTTTATTTCTATCCCTTAAACTCGGTAAATTAAACTTACATTATGACTGAGGCTTTTTTTTGTTTTGGCTTCGCTATTTTGACTGCAAAACCTCTTAAAATATATGGAATTTTTAATTTCACTTGCAACGGTATAATGTAACATTTTTAACCCGTTGCAGCACATACACACACACACGCGCGCGCGCGCGAGCACACATACACACACCTAAACACAAACATAAACTATAAATATCTAAATAGATCAGACATACACATTTTAAATATTTTAATTAGTATAGAAATGTTAATAATGTAAATTATCCAAGGCGTTTCATATTTGTACAAACTAAGTTTCGATTCAAATGTATTTCAAAGTTTCACGATGTTATTATACTGGTGAGATACTTTCACCTGAATCACCATTAGCTTAGTGGATAACTTGAACAGCATGCTTTCAACATTCTATGACAGATAGCTTTATTTTATCACTAAATTTTCGTAGTGCATTTATACACTTTAAACTTCGCGAAAGTAATTATTCTCTGAAGAAATATAAAATTTATTCGCAGTGACAAAAACAGATGTTCTTACAAGATAGTTTATTAGCTGTGTTATGTTGTTGATAAAAACACGTGATAAGCTATTATATCACGCTACACAAATATTAAGCAGCAAGTGTAATGCATTTTTGTATACTACTACTGTTGTCACAGAGTACTACATTATCTTATTTATTTATTATTGAGTGACGAATACCTTAATGGAGAGCTACATTAGTATAATAAACGTTCGATTGTAATAAATCAATTAAATTCCAAATAATGGTTTATTTAAAAATCCTACAATTTCTTGAATTAATTACACAAACCTTTAATAGTATATATATATATATATATATATATATGTGTGTGTGTGTGTGTGTGTGTATCGGTACGACAATATCTAGAAATATTTCACAAAATCATATGTAATATATGTTCTAAATCATACTTTATTATGTGGATATAAATAATTATAAGTAGGAATCGTAAAAAGGTTTTGTTTAAATTAAATATTTTGCAGAGATTGTGAGGAAAACCTATCCATTGTTGCAAGTAAATTTGACAATTGTCGATAGGAGTTATTTGTGAATATTATTATGTCTAGGTGTATATAATGTTAAATTAAATTAATTATTTAACCAAATAATGAATTCCCATTTCCATTAGGTGTCTTAATTAATCGAATTCTTTTGTTATCTAACAGAAAAACCAAATGAAAATGGGTCGACATCTATCTATCTATCTATCTGTATATATATATATATATATATATATATATATATATATATATATATATATATATATATATAAAAGAGTCGTTGTCCGGAGTGACTGAGTTACAGTCAACGGGAAGTCGAAGCTATGAAAAGTACAGACTTAAAATTTTCAGGTTTCATTCTGTTCATAGCATGGATGGTCACTAAAAAAACATATTGTAAAATGTTGATTTTAAAGGCTAAAAATTGCAAAATTCTTGGAAAGTAAACAAGTCTAAAATGAAATGGACAGAAAAAGTATAATTTCAGAGACTATGCCCGTTCTATCATAATACAACTTCCTATTAGGGAAAAGACATTCCTTAATAATTATCAACTATTAGTTGGTTTTTAATTTTATAAAATAATATATGAAGCTACAGTTTTAAACTAGTACAGGCGAAACCGCAACGAGGCGCTAGTTTATATATTCATATAAATTTAATTTCATGCATTTAACTAGCACCTAGAGTACAATAACGTAAAACATTACAGCCAAACTTATAAGATTTTTGTCTAACGTAAGGTGTACGTTTTAGTGCGGCAATAAATTTTACACCCTTCGACAGAAAAACCAATGTAAGGAATAGGGTGGTGCGGTACCAGGTGAACATAAAAGGAAAGGTAAACAACAGGAAATATTTTGTTGGTGGATATGCGAAACTACAAGTCAGAATAGCACAAGATAAACGTGACTTCTTTCTTTTGCTTGGCTTTCCTGAATAAGGCTACAGTTTTATAATTTTTTTAATATATATTTGTAATTTAGATAATGCTTTAGTCGTGATACTTATTATGATGTCTAAAATTATAATTAGCAAAATAAAAAAAATTGAAATAATGCTAATACTTATATTTTAGGAACAATGACATAAACGAATTTCAATACTTTTTCTGCTTTTAATTATAATTGAAAAACCTCTGAAAGTGACTGTCAAGCAACCACCCTATTGTAAAATATAGCGTAGAATATAATAATGGTTAAATTAGTCTACCATTCATGAAAATATTGCTACTGTGAAGGGGAAACCTATCCCGGAAACTATATTCAGGAAGTACACAGTTGTTATTTCTTCAAGAAAAGTACAAAACGGAATAAATTATTTTATCTTTGGCTTCCTACAAAATTTATATACAGATAAAAATGGAAACATGGTTTACTAGATACCAAACGCAAACACTATTTACTAGATACCAAACGCAAACACTGTTCACTAGATATCAAACGCAAATAATGTTTACTATATATAAAAAGAAACACTGTTTACTAGATACCAAACGGAAACACTGTTTACTAGATATCAAAATTAAAACAGTGTTTACTAGATACCAAACTCAAACACTGTTTACTATATACAAAACGCAAACACTGTTTATTAGATACCAAATGCAAACACTATTCATCAGGAATAAAACGCAAACACTGTTTACTAGATACCAAATGCAAACACTGTTCACTAGATACAAAATGCAAACACTGTTTAGTAGATACAATACGCAAACACAGTTTACTAGATACCAAAAGGAAACTCTGTTTATTGGATACAAAACGAACTCTGTACATTATTAAAACATCTAGTAATATAATTACTTAATTACATGTAAATGCTGGAGATTAAAAATTAATCCTAATTCAAAACCGTAAATATGAGAAATGAGAAATAGCCACGCCTACCATTGTGTTTAAGAACAACGCACATTATTGATTTCTTAAAATTATCTTAACTTTATAGATTAAATGCGGTAAATTTGAAAACATTTAAATAATGTTGAATCTCTATAAGATTACTACGAATGAAAGTAGAGTTACAGGCAGCCTAAAACCAAATTCGAAATATGTATATATATATATATATATATATATATATATATATATATATATATATATATATCTTACTATATATACTATATCTTTACTATATATATATATAGTAAATAACACTCTCATAAACAAGAGGAAAGCATTTTTTTTTTTTATACATTGAAGCTTTTCGATGATTGGAAATATCAGCAATATCAAGTCGTTTTAAGCACCTATGACTACATCTGGACTCATACTTGCAAAATTTTGATATTGCTGATATTGACAATCGGCGAAAGGCTTCAATTTATGAAGAAAATTAAAATATAAAAATTTTTATTTATTAAAGTGTTATTTAATTGTTTTACACATGAAAAAAAACCTTGTGGCTTTAGATTTTTTTTCTATGAAACCAAATTAAATACTGCAAAAAAATTCTATATTGAGTATATAGGAATATTTTGAATTACAACAGATTTTGTACAGATTAAAGTTCATTAAATATAAAAGTTATTATTTATAAATAGATTGAGATATAGTATTAAAAAGGATGAAAATAAAATTTTCGTATGCATATAAAGAGAAGACACAAAATAGATTTAAACAAGTTAAAAATAAATAAATAAAGAAATATATATATATATATATATATATATATATATATATATATATATATATATATATATATATATATGTATATATATATATATATATATATATATATGTATATATATATATACATTTATATATACATGTATGTATTGACATTATTGTAATTTTCATTCCTGATGATGTTGGTACTGTTTTGCCAACGAAAAGCTTTGGATATAAATTAATAAATATTCTTGTATTTGAATATCCTATGTTGTTTTAAATTATTAAACAAGAAAACGTATTATATATATATATATATATATATATATATATATATATATATATATATATATATAGTAAACTCCCGATTATCCGTGGGCGGATTAACCGGTTTGCGGATTATCCGGGGTCTGCCATTGTTTTACAAATATCCAATTTTTGTTCCAATCAGTTTCATGTGTTTATATTTTCAAACGGTGAATTACGACGTAAATACATTTAAGGCTTAATAGAAGTTAAGATGAATGGAATAGATATGTAAATATGTACGTACTAATTTTTACATTGAAACGGAAGCATCCCCACGCGGGGTTCAAAGGTGAGGAATTATCCCTCCTCGTCAGTCAACCGGTTGGGCTTGGTAGAAATAACCGAGTGCTCTGACCGGGGAGACTGGGGTAGTTGGGAATTAAGTCCTCACAATGCTACTCTCACCTCCCGGGTGAACCAAGGGCAATGCGACAGTGAAGTAGGGGCGGGAAACTGCCCAAACGACACAGTTGTAAAAAAGAGAGTAAAGCAGGCTGTTCATCTGAGCAGTTAATAATGTCCTGAACTTGGGGTGTGCTTCAAGGTCAGTGACTGAATACCCAATCCAAGGTGGAAGGCATCGTGCCGAAGGATGAATGGCTGCAGGGTATAAAATGCAGTCCCAAACGATCCCCTTGAGGAACCAGACAAAACCTCATTGTATGTTGTCTTGCCAGGGCAGTGGGGGCTCTGCTCTGGTCGACCGTTATTTCCCCCATACTCGTGGGACTTTAATGGACCAAGTAAGTATAAGAATTAATTTCGAGACTGCACAGACAGTGGGAGCCAATGAGACGGCAAACCGTGAGTCTGTAGCAGATGTGTCAACGGCAACCATCACTGGGGGTGCGGGGGCGGCTGTCAAGCTGCCGACTGCAGAAACCGGTGAAGTGGCTGTAGAGTTGAGCTCAATGTCTAGTCCTGGGGCTGCTCTGCGGACCCAGGCGACTGCAAATTAAGCAGAACAATGATCAAGATCCTCCAAGTGAACCTACAGCATAGCAGGGCGGCGAGTGCTGTCGCGTGTAGGATGCTGGACAGGGGAGAGGTGGACTTGGTGCTCATCCAGGAATCATGGATTTCTGGAGGAAAAATATGCGGGCTGGCGACATCTGGAGGTAAGTTGTTGTATGATAAGGACTCCGGTGTTCCCAGGACGTGTATCCTGGTTAGGAGGGGGTTGTGTGCTTTTGTACTAACGAACTTCTGTTGCAGGGATTTGTTAGCAGTGACGGTGGAGCTGCGGGCGGAGGGGGGGATGAAGAGGCTGAACCTGGCCACGGCATATCTCCCCTTTGACTGCGCGGGGGCTCTGCCAACACAAGAGCTGAGGAGCCTGGTCGAGCACTGCGAGGCTGTGGATGAGGAGCTGCTGGTGGGTATGGATGCTAACTCCCATCACACTTCGTGGGGTAGTACAGGTACAAACACTAGAGGTGAGGAACTTTTAGCTTATCTTAGCTCTAAGAATCTACTAGTCCTAAATCAGGGGGAAGAGCCGACGTTTGTCACTAGGGCCAGACAGGAGGTCCTGGACATTACGGTGGCATCGAACCAGATGGCTAGGTATGTACTAAATTGGCATGTGTCGGATGAACCATCTTCTTCTGATCACAGACATATTAGGTATGATATCTCTCTAAATCCAGCCATGCTTCGTCCAACCAGGGATCCAAGAAGAACAGACTGGGACTCCTACAGGAGGGACCTGGGTGTTCGGATTGAGGAGGCTGGATTGGAGTATGGTGGGAGGAGAGAGCTAGAAGACTCTGCCACATTGGTTGGCGAGGCTATAATAGAATCCTTTACCGATAACTGCCCTCTCAGTGAGGGGAGGAAAGTAGGGGATCCGTCATGGTGGAACAAGAAGCTAGCCAAACTTCGGAAGACCACCAGGAGAGTCTTTAATAGAGCAAAAAAGAACGGGGAGTGGGACCTGTATAGGAAAACACTAACCGAATACAACAGGGCAATTAGAGAAGCGCGCAGGAAGTCCTGGAAGGAGTTTTGTCATGAGATTGACAAAACTCGGGAAGGGGCACGACTGTATAAAGTGCTCTCTAAGGACCCAGTGAACCCGGTGGGGATGCTAAGAACTCCACTGGGAAATATAACAAAAACGGCAGGGGAAACTGTGGAAGAATTAATCAGGACACATTTCCCTTCCAGTACCCTGAGGAAACTTGGGGGAGCAGACACTGAACCGGTTACCAAACTCTCCACAAGACGTGGTAAGAGGGAGGACTGGGAAGTGGCAAGGAGGATAGTAACTCCACAAAGGGTAAGATGGGCTATTGGCACTTTTAAACCCTACAAATCTCCAGGTCCAGATGGGATCTATCCTGTGCTGCTGCAGCAGGGAATGGATATGCTGGTGCTGGTACTTACTAAATTATACAGGCTAAGCATTGCTCTAGGGCATGTGCCGGCAGCCTGGAAATCTAGTAAGGTGGTCTTTATACCTAAGCCCACCGGTAACCAATCGGAAGGGAAAGGATACAGACCTATCACACTCATGTCCTTTGTTCTCAAGGGACTTGAAAAACTGGTTGATAGGCATATTAGGGGGGGTGCTTTGGCTATCAAACCACTGCATTGGAACCAGTATGCCTACCAACCGGGGAAATCTTGCGAGGGAGCTCTCCATCAAGTGGTTGGTAGGATTGAGCAAATGATCGCTAAGAAAGGTTGTGCCATAGGTGCCTTCCTCGACATTGAAGGGGCTTTCAATAACCCCTCAGTGGAGACGATGGTAAATGGTGCAAGACGTCATGGAGTGGATGCGACCACGTGTGGTTGGATAAGTTCCATGTTAACAAACAGAAGCATTTCTGTAGAGGTGGCAGGGGAGGTCAGAAGGGCGGAGACAAGTCTGGGCTGTGCACAGGGGGGGGGTTCTCTCTCCTCTGTTGTGGTGCCTAGTGGTTGACAACCTTATTGAACTCCTGAATGAACAGGGGTACTTCTGTCTAGGATATGCGGACGACATAGTTGTCCTGATCCTGGGCAGATTCCCTGATACAGTCCTTGAGGTAATCAGAAATCCTCTACGACTGATTGAAGAGTGGTGTAAAAAGGAGAACCTTAGGGTAAATCCAAAAAAGACTGCTCTCATTAACTTCACCAGACAGCGAAAAGATCTGACGACCAGGATGCCCCGCTTGTTTGGTGAATACCTTGAGTTTGTGGGGGAGGTGAAGTACCTGGGAGTTACTCTGGACAGGAAACTCACCTGGAATCCACATCTTGAGAGGACAGTTAACAGGGCTAAAAGGGCACTGATGACTGTGAGAAGAATGGTGGGTAAGAAATGGGGACTGAAGCCATCAATGATGCACTGGATGTATCTGAGGGTGATAAGACCTATGATTACCTATGGAGCTCTGGTGTGGTGGACAAAGGCCAACCAGGCACAGACAAGAGCTAAACTGAGCTCTATCCAGAGATTGGCCTGTCTGTGCACACTGGGAGCGATGTCAACTACACCAGGTGCAGCAATGGAAGTAATGCTTAACCTCCCTCCCCTTGAGCTTGTCCTTAGGGGAGAGGCGAGGCTAGCGGCATGGAGATTGCGCAACTCGAGCAACTGGGCTAACCTCCCAGATGTCTCGGGACATATGAGTATCGAGTGCGTGGTCAAAGAACCCGTCTTGGAAATGGGCAGCGACCACATTACTCGAATGTTTGCACCTGACCAGGTCCACCAAACTGTGATGGAATGGTCAGGGACATTAACATCGGGAGCTCAGATCTGGTACACAGATGGCTCCAAGATGGACTTCGGCACTGGAGCGGGGGTGTACTGTAAAAACCCAAGGGTAGAACTAGTTTTTTCCTTGGGGAGGCATACCTCTGTCTTTCAGGCCGAAGTATATGCTATAAATGCCTGTCTGGGAGAGATAGCGAGAAGGGAAACACACGGGGCCCGGATTGCTATTTTCTCCGACAGTCAGGCAGCAATTAAGGCACTAAACGGACACGTGGTCACCTCAGCCATAGTCAGGGAGTGCCTAATTAACCTACAAGCTCTGGCAAGGCACAATCAAGTCAAGATTGGTTGGGTGCCAGGGCATAGGGGAATACTTGGAAATGAAGCCGCAGATGCGCTGGCCAGGGAGGGGTCCTCGACTCCCCTGATTGGACCGGAACCTGCGGTGGGTATTTCCAAATCCATGGTCAGGATGACAGTGCGAAGGTGGATGGCTGAAAGACACTGTGAGCACTGGATCAGGGCCGAAGGGATGAGGCACAGTAAGCTAACCCTTAGGAGACCTTCCTTGGGGCTGCAGAAGAGTCTCATCTATCTGTCTAGGCAGGAATTAAGGATAGCCACAGGACTACTCACGGGACACTGTGGACTAAGGAAACATTTGCATAAAATGGGTATCTACAAGGATGAACCAGTGTGCAGATTGTGCGGGCAGGAACAGGAGACTGCCACACACATTATTTACAGATGTGGAGTACTTGCTGAGAGGCGCTTCAACCTCTTTGGTGATGGAACGGCTTTGGTGGATGCTGAAGGTAAAACTCTAGTCAGGAAACTCCTAAACCTGGTAAGAGGGGAGGGGTTATTTGACTAGATCAGGGAGGTAAGTACAATATACCTTAAGGTAGCAGTGCTTCGGGCAATTCAAACCCGCTCCCAAGTTATATATAAAAAAAAAAAAAAAAAATCCCCACGCGGGCCAGCGAAATAAAAGGGGCTTGCAGACTACTGTATATAAGCGACAATGACAAAATGCTTGGGCGCCCGAAAACCTAATGAGTGTCATAAGATTGTAAGCAAATGTCAGCTAATCTCATCTATAAATAGTCTAGGACGTGACATATACATTATCCATGTCTGTAAAAAACATTATCGATCTTTATGGCTTTGTGACACGTGATACAATTAGACACTGTGCGACAAAATGGTTCTCAAGAAACGTAGATCGCACATTAAAGTTAAATCAATGTTCACAAAAAAATAGACGAAAGTGACAGATTTTTTTGTTAAAAAGTGAAAATATTACGTATAAAGGAAATTACATATGTACATACATACTTACTTTTGTACGTATATACTTACGTAATACTTATGTACGTATTGTAAATAGTTAGACATATAAATGTACATGATATAATCCGTCAAATACATCGACATTTTAAATTATTTTTTGTATTTATTTTGTCCTCTGAAGTAAATTTGTGAATTGCATTAACCGGGGTCATTATTTGTGTAACTCATGGTATAATAATCGATTATCGATAGTTTTGCGTATTCTTTTGTTCATAGCGGATTATCCTGGGAATTCGTTATCCGGCGTTGCCGGGCCACCCTATTCCACGGATAATCGGGAGTTTACTATATATATATATATATATATATATATATATATATATATATATA
The DNA here is from genome assembly GCA_036971475.1 of Prosapia bicincta. NCBI lineage: Eukaryota > Metazoa > Arthropoda > Insecta > Hemiptera > Cercopidae > Prosapia > Prosapia bicincta. Next base: position 13,762,206 of record JBAIZL010000006.1, on the reverse strand, counting down.
TATATATATATATATATAAAGAACATAAGTCAAAATACAAATACAAGAATTATAATTGAATTTACAATTCAAAGCTTTTCGTTAGCTAACAGTACCAACATCATCAGGAATATTCCTGAAAAGCTTTGAATTGTAAATTCAATTATAATTCTTGTATTTTCTTTATTAATACACAAGAATACATATTGCGATATATATATATATATATATATATAATTAATATATTAAAAATATTTCAAAAACAAGAATACCTTTAATGAATATATTTATTCAGAGTAAATATGTTCATTAAAATTAATCTTGTTTTTGAAATATCTTTAATATATTAACTATATTACAAGAGAACATATCACCATAATTATTATTTAATATATATATATTCAATATACTAAATAATTAATTATATTTAATATCGTTTTCTTGTAATATAATAAATGGATACAAATATTTAAAACACTAGATCAGTTTTTAATTTATGTAATACTTCTCAAACCTTTTCGTTAATTATTGTAATAACATGTTCATTAATAATATAATCATTTAAAATCTTTTGAAATATAAAATATAAATATTAATATAAAATCTTTTACAAACTAAAATTTAAATTCTAATGTAACAAAACGAAGTTATTATTCTTCCAGCAGATATAACATAAAAAAAAGCATTTTGTAGAAATTCTCCTTTGATATACTTAATAAGGCCATTTCTTTAGATATAAGATTAAATTTGTAATAATCTAATACTAAGAGAATAAAAAAAGTCTTTTTCACTTATTAGCTTTAGTTATTAGTAAATATTTTCTACAATGGATTATGTTCTTATCAGTTAAAACTTTAAAACAGTCAATTTTTACATTATTTAATTTTTTGCATTTATGAATCCTTTTGAGTATATGAGACTTCAAGCAGTCAACAACTATTATATTAAAATTAAATCAAATTTAATGATGTATGCAACTTTTATTTAAACTGTACAAATAATTTTAAAGTAGCGTGTTATAATCGGTTTGATTCACAATTACATTGAAATTAAATGTAGGTTGTTGTTTGGGTAAGGATACATTTTTTTAAATAAAATAATGATACAGAATTATATAAGTATACCTTGTTTAAATATTTATGGAGGTCAGTGTAATTACCTTGTTTTCATGTGTGATACTCTTAGAAATACCATCCATAATGCATTTTCCCGCATGTTTTGTCCTGTTATCGTTGCCACGTAAGCATGAATCATTCATTTTATTCTACAGCAAACAATGTTGGCTTTTGTTTTTTTAAAACATCACCAACTTTCAGATAGGAAACGATTGTCAGGCTTGGTCCAAAAGTAATATTTATTGACGAGTATATTTGGAATAGAATAATTATTCTGTTAGTTTATTGCTGTTTATGTCTTTCATCATTTCAGAAATAAAATGATATTTCATTTATTATTATTTGTCCTTAAGCATTATGAATTTGTGGACTGCTTTTGGTTCAGAAGAAGAGTCAACCGAACTTGTCTATACTTTTAGTTTATAGTAAATGCGGAAAGCAGTCTAAGAAGATGTGTACATTTTCCAAATCTGACCGTAACGGAGTGACCTCTACAAAATATAAATGCTAATACTGTTTAGGGAAATGTTTAAAATATTATTATATTCAAGTATGTAGAAATGTACTCTAGAAGGTCGAAGACGAATAGGCCTATTCTATTTTGCAAGATTAATGAATAATTTATTAAAGGTAGTAAAATCATGAATTTCATGAACGGTGGTATATAATCAGGGCAGTGTATGATTTCATTTTATTAAAAGTAAAAAATAAATTAAGAAATATATCTAAGGTATATTATTACCAATATGATTTTATCTCGGTCTGAGGGCTCGTAATTTTTAACAAAACTAATACAATACAATCATAATACAAACTCATGTGAAACATGTTAATTATATTTAAAAGTTTCTAATTACCAAATTACTATATTCGAATAAGTTTAGAAATAGCCTTCAGAAATTATATTGACGAATAATTGACCTTCGAAAAAAGTACTAAAATATGGATGCAAATTTCACAATTTTGAAAAATAAACATATAAGAAACTCATGTTTTAGTAAGTAATTGTTATTTCACTTCTTAAAAAGTATTATTTTATTCAGTAATAACAACTGAAATGAGCATTAACTTTATTTACACAAACATGTACATTTTAAAACTGCCGTTAACTACTGTTTCTTTACTATAGAGTACAATTCTAAGATGCTCAAGAGTTACTAAACAAATTTTTACAGTACACTAACACTGAATTTCCAACGAAAATAAAGTGGAAATTAATGAAAAGCTACTAAACGAAATTAAAAACCTTTCTATTATAGTGATATTTTTAATACCCGTAGAGGAAAAAGTTGAAGCTACTGAAACTTCATAACACAAGTTCCATTTAATACATCTCTACACTGATTTTCACTATGAAATAAACAGAGGAAGCTACTTTACCTTCATACTGCGAGTTTTATGAATACCTATTACTCTGATCGTTACTATGAAATGAAGAATGGAAGCTACTGAAACGACGTAATAAGAGTTCCATGAATATAATATTACACAGACTTTCATCATAAAATGATAGCAGGATGCTACTGAAATGTTACTAAACGAGTATCAAGAATACACTATTACACTGTTCATTATAATAAAATAAAAAGAGGAAGATACTGATTCACCTTGAGGCGAGTTTTATGATTACACTTACATTTGATATGAAATGAATAGTAAAAACTACTGAAATGTCAAGACATGAGTTTCATGAATTCATCATAAACCTATCATTATTATGAAATAAACATTAGAAGCTACTGAAACGTCATAATACGAGTTTCATAAATAGATCATACCAGCTATCGTTATTATAAAATAAACAGTAAAAGCTACTGAAACGTCATAATACGAGTTTCGTGAATATATTTTAACACTTATCTTTATTATGAAATAAACCGTAGAAGCTACTGAAACGTCATAACCCGAGTTTCATAAATACATTTTAACACTTATCTTTATTATGAAATAAACAGCAGACGCTACTGAATTGTCATAATACGAGTTTCTTGAATATGTTTTAACTCTTATCTTTATAGCAAAATAAACAGTAGAAGCTACTGAAACGTCATAATACGAGTTTCATGAATACTTTTATAACATTTATCTTTATTATGAAATAAACAGTAGAAGCTACTGAAACGTCGTAATACGAGTTTCATAAATATATTTTAACACTTATCTTTATTATGAAATAAACAGTAGAAGCTACTGAAATACCTTAAGACGAGTTTTAAACACTAAGCCTATTTAATAACATTATTCCTGCGTTAAGACAATAAAAAGTAAAATTAAATAGAGATTTCATAAACTTTTAAAATTTAATTACTTGAAATAAAAATGTAATAGTTTAAATTTATTAAATAAAAAACATTATAAATTAGTTGTTTGACTAATTATTATGTAAAGCTATGTTAATTACATTGTATTTACTGAGTACAAGCAAGGGTTATATTTTAGGTGATTAAATACTGATAATACACGGTGTAAGAAACAGCTCCGCTATGAAAGAGGAACGTAGTAAACAAAGCGTTATTAATGAAAGTAATATTTCGTGAACACACACAGAGAGAAACAATGTCTGTCAGCCATTAAGTTAGATTCTTATTACATTCCTTTCAATTAGTTACAGGCAAGAGCTGTTATTTATGCTTTCACCCCTAAAGTGTTTCAAACAATAAACTTTGCCCTTGTGCACGAAATTAGATTTGTAAAAGTTTTAATAAATATATAATATGTTATGCGGTGTTTTAAAATTTGGTAAGAATGTAATACTTTCCAAAAGTAGATTAGTGTTTTAATATTAGTCTAAATTTACATTGAAAATAATATACATGTTTTTTTTTATTGTTTCTTTAAATTAAATAACAATTTGAACTTTAATGCTTTATTTGATAAATTTTAAAAACACAGTCATTTAACTGTTTACTTTTAAAGTTTCGCCTCTAGTTAAAAGTTCTCTTTAACAAAAATGTCATACTACGCTATGAAATATATATTTTTGTGGTGTGTAAACTACACATAATATTATAATACTGTATTCCTCATTCTACAATATTTTAAGGTCACTTGTTACTCCTTCTAGAGCCTGGTCTGATTGGGTTTTTGTGTTATTACTTATCTTTGATTAGATTTTAAATTTTCATTTTTTCCCTGTACTTTTAACAAGACCATTCATTCGAATCACTTGTTTATACTTGAAGATGTTAATTTATACTATCCAATGGCCGTGAAATAGGTAAAGTAAATAAGTAAATGATTACAAATGTGGCGATGAATAAGGTCACGTACTTTTCGTTTATTGACGAAAAAATTGTGCTTACAGATTCCCAAAACATAATACAGATTCCCATAAACAAGACAGAACGTTTTCGATCGCTATGTGGCGGTCTTCATCAGTGTATTCTGTTTGGAGATGTCGGGTAAAGCGGTTTAAAGGCAGGTTTTCGATAGTATCAAAGAGTATGTGCGATTGGTATTGTGTTTGTTCGTTTAATATGTTTGTACTTTGTATTTTTGTGTGTCTGTAAATTTCATATTGTTCTAGTGTGTTGAGATGTAGGTTTTTTGTTGTAAGAACATAATTTTTGTTTTTATAGGAAGCTTAGAAAGTTTCATTGCCGGATTTGCTTGACACTCGATTGGAAATGTAGCTTTCATAATGCAACCCATTCTAATTTTTACGTAAGGAAACCTTTACAACTAAAAATACGTTTCAATTCGGTGTAAAATACAAGTAAAAATTAAACCCAGTATAGTTGGGCCACAAAATTGCTTATCTAATTTGAGGATTAAACTATATGGATGTCTTAGTAGGTTCTAATTAATGTAGTGAATAAAGAATGAAAGCAGGAGCCGAAACCTCTAATAAATGTCGTTAAAAGTTCTGAATAAAATTGTTATTTAATTAATTTCTTGGCAGTGTTACTAAAGTTTTTATATCAAAAACTGAAACATTGGTATTATTATTTTAAATAATTTAATAGGGAATTATCCAAATATAAACAAACACATATAATAAATAGCTGATACAACATATTTAGTAGTACCGAGTAATCCTTTATATCCCAGATTTATCCGAGTAATCCTTTATATTCTAGATTTATCCGAGTAATCCTTTATATCCCAGATTTATCGGAGTAATCCTTTATATCCCAGATTTGTCCGAGTAACCCTTATACATAAAAATGTTTTATCAGTTTGTGTACACTTTGAAAACCCAAATCGTTCTGCAGTGATTGAGCTGACATTTTGACACGACATACAAACCTCATCAAAGATTGTTTTTATTCATTTCCTGCGTCAGTAACATACTTGCGACCGGATGAAAATATATTTTTTCAGATGCAATCGCGCCAGATGTCGGGAACACTCGCCATACTAGCTAAAAACCACAGTCGCATGTGAAACATTACCTGTTCCTAATTACATTTTTTATTAACGAAAACAAACGTATCTACTTGCATCCCATTCAGATTATTATACAATCAAAACTAAATATTCACCTTAATCGAGGTACTTTTATGTGACCATGGCGCGATCGAACTGCGTCGTCATTACAACACCTGTAATATACAGCCATTCCCAATCAAGAGTTCTTAAATTAACGCGTGGATATAATAGCATTGATAATGCGTTTGAGGAATGAAAAGGTTTGGGTGGAGAGTTGCTTCTTCTGGGATGCTATATTATGAACGGGGAGAACATTTCATATCACACTGTTTCGGGTAACGTTTCGTTCAAAAAATGACATATCCTTAGCTCTTTATTGGTTTAGGCTCTAAAATATCGGAAATTTGAACTTATAACTTTACCTAACTAGCCCATATTTTATATTTTGAGTTCCCTCAAAAGTTCGTCATTTTTATGTATATCTGGTAGTATAGCCATATGTCTGTACATCGTTGCATAGTTTTGTATAGCATGTAGTTTCAAGGTATATTGCTATATTATTATTATTATTATTATTATTATTCAACATTTGCTTACGAAATAGTAGTTTCCTACCACGATACGTTCTTCACTTCCAATAAGTTCGTCATTTTTATGTATATCTGGTAGTATAACCATATGTCTGTACATCGTTGCATAGTTTTGTATAGAATGTAGTTTCAAGGTATATTGCTATATTATTGTTATTATTATTATTATTATTATTATTATTATTATTATTCAACATTTGCTTACGAAATAATAATATCCTACCACGTTTTATACGTTCTTCACTTCCAATAAGTTCGTCATTTTTATGTATATCTGGTAGTATAACCATATGTCTGTACATCGTTGCATAGTTTTGTATAGGATGTAGTTTCAAGGTATATTGCTATATTATTATTATTATTATTATTATTCAACATTTGCTACGAAATAGTAGTTTCCTACCACGATACGTTCTTCACTTCCAATAAGTTCGTCATTTTTATGTATATCTGGTAGTATAACCATATGTCTGTACATCGTTGCATAGTTTTGTATAGCCTGTAGTTTCAAGGTATATTGCTATATTATTATTATTATTATTATTATTATTCAACATTTGCTTACGAAATAGTAGTTTCCTACCACGATACGTTCTTCACTTCCAATAAGTACGTCATTTTTATGTATATCTGGTAGTATAACCATATGTCTGTACATCGTTGCATAGTTTTGTATAGGATGTAGTTTCAAGGTATATTGCTATATTATTATTATTACTCAACATTTGCTACGAAATAGTAGTTTCCTACCACGTTTTATACGTTCCTCACTTCCAATAATTCTGTATTTGTAATTGTTATACCTTGAATTAGAAATTTAGATTTCATTTGTATTTCCACATTATGTCAGAAGCAATATTATAGTCCTCTGCTCTGTTACTTTAGAAAATTACCTGATCACTAATATATAAGATTATTTTTTTCTTTGGAAACTTTTAGATTTTATAATACTATTGACCAGCGCTTGTTCTTCGCACAAACGTCTAAGCAAATATTTTGTAATCTGATGATTTACCCTTGAGATTAAACCAAACCTGTTTTTAGATAAAAAATACGTATAATTTTATAACTTTCGGCCCATTTTCCAAAAATAAATCAACCTAAGTCATTTACTCTGAGTGAAGACCTAGACTTCATATTATTTCAAATTCCTTTGAGTTTGTTATATTTCCTGAATTCACAGCCTAGAGTGTAGACTCTCTGTGTGAAGTGGGGGGGGGGGGGCGGAGCACTTCTGCTTCGAGGGAGTATCAAAGCAACAGCTACTCCACAATCGATATCACTTAACTAGAGACATTTCTGTCATATAATCACCCTTCATAAAATAATGAACAGAATTCCTGTTAATGTTACTGGTACATTTAAGTACTTCTGATTTACAGTATATTTCTGTATTACCGTAACATATCATTTTCCTAATGATATTAAATTTCAATCGAACGAATAAAGGGAAAAAATGAAACATAACGGTTATAGTCTACATTTTTACGTATGAACCATAAACAAGTGTATAAAGTTAGTTTTTTGTAATTAAATAATAATAATTCAGGCTAGCACAATCTTATACGTATAAAAATAATTAATTTATCATATTTTCAATAGATTGTTATTTTATAAATTCAATGGCATGTGATGTTAACAATATTTTTTTTAAATGATTTTTTTTGTCTACAAAATAGTTGCCGGCGTTCGTTTTAAGTTATCTTTTATAACTGTATTTAGAAATTATGAAATTTCCTTGCTTAGACTAAGCGTTAGGTGGACGCTGTCATGTAGGTTTCCTGTTCTTTCCAGTGTAATAATGCTACTCTCCACCATTTTTTAAATTTGACTTTGCGGTATTAGGTGAAGGTGAAAGACTGTGTAAACAGTGTATGCAGACATATGGTAATATATGCGGCTTATAACGTTAAGGAATAGGCTTAATGAGTGGGTAAAAACTCGCTCTGGTTTTCCCCTTTATAATTATAAAAAGTAAATCTATATGTAATTTTGTATTCCACTTTATACACGACTATTGTTTTACAAACGTTTATACAAACACATATAAATAATTCATGACCGATATGAGTTACACGCTAATACAATGAACCTATAACGTTTACTCCCAGGGTGATCTGCTACTTTCCCCCACATTCGTTTGGACCTCTCTGTTGAATTGCGTTTTATAAAAACATGCTTCAGTAAAATAATCTAATTTGTCAGGGCTGTAAATTAAATTAAAACTCTAGCCTTATCAACCATACATTTTTCAGGAAAGAAAATTCGAGTATTTGGGTTATCTCTCAAACTTCTGAACACCATTAAATGTGTAAAGATTATTAATTAATTTAATGAAGGTATATTTCAGTTAAATTTACAAATTTCCATCAGTGTTTTTTATTGGAAAAATACGGTAAAATCGTCTACTTAGGTTTTTAACCACTCAACTATTAACCCGAGTTAACTCGGAATGTTTTTTGTTCTTGTGTCATGCATTTCACAACGCGATACCGATCGATAATGTAAACGCAGGCATAGATATTCACTATTTATAACCGTGGTTAGCTGACTTTGTTTACAATATTATGACAGACTTCTTCCTCCCACGTCTAAGAATTTTGGTTATTGATTCTAATTTACAGTAGTCAGTTCATTCACACTTATTGACCGTTTATCCGAGTGTTAGTTCACAACCCATAATTTACTTTTATGCTCATTGTTTTTACCGGATATTGCGCCACGTTTCCAAATTTGTTTCGCCTTCTTCAAGCGTAGACGTCCTAGTTCAACCCCCAACACCCATTCCAAATAAACAATGTACAGTTTGTGCTCTTACACTTGATGCAAACGGCGAAAACATTAAGAGATTCCAATTATATATGCCCTGGCTGTGATGTGTCGCTTTGTGTTACACCTAGTTTATAAATTTACCATAATCTCGTAAATACATAACACCATTTTTACAAATTTATATGCATTTATTTAGATATTTATTTATAATAGTGTATACATTAAGATCGTATTTTTGTGTGTAAAAGCATTAAATTTTTTTGCGAGTGTAAAAGTGCAGCATTCATTGGGTTACTGTCAAATTTCCTTCAAAAGTTGCAATATTTGCGTATTTTACACTTTTCTTTGTACAATTACTTCAAAGCTCTAACTTATGCACATGAATAACATTTTAATATATAATATAGTCATTAGAAATATGTCGTATACTATGTATCAATAATTAGGTAACTTTGATTGATTTCCAAACCGACACGGAAGAAATCCTACTGAGGTCAAGAAAGAAATGTTTTATCATTGTTTCCTCATTTCCAGTTTCTTTATTTATTCGTTTCATTCATTTTAAACTTTACAGCAGTTTAAGGTTGTACTATGCAGGTTTCGACAACAACCATATGTGGGGAAATATTCATATATATCTTTGAGAAATTAATGTTTTGGTACTGGTAAGTTGGCGCAGTGGTGCCAAAGCGCGCTACACTTTAAACATGAAGATGAACATAGTTCGAATCCCGATAGTCTCCCAGATTTTAACAATTTAATTTACAAATTATTATTTGTAAAAACTATATTAACATCAATTACCATCCAATATAGGGAAATAGAAATGTATTTGAACGATCTGATAAATAAAAAAAATGTATTAACGATTCAAAATTTGTACAAGGAATATATATCAGCAGAGTTTGAGCTAATAGCAAAAATCTAATAATAAAGCGAGTAGAGAAAACACAGTATTATATTCAAGTGCCATTTATTGATTTACAAATTTATATAAAAAAGTCAAGGTTTTGCTTTAGAAATGCACTAATTTACAGAAAGAAGCGACGTACAGTAGAGAATGGATATGTTGAGCAAACCCAAACTTTCGGTGGGGGGGGGGGGTGGAGGATCACAGCTGTATGACCCTAATTACAGACCTAAACGCAGGCTTGCCAAGGCAAACCTCTCACATGTGAAACACGGGCAATCCTTGATTACAGAACCATTATTATCAGAGAGATATAAGCCTAAAGCGCGGAACGCTTTACACACTTAATCAACATACAAAGTCTGGGATTTCCGTATGCTTTTGAAATAAATATTTTGATAAAAATTCCCTAATAAAAACGAAAAACAAGAGTAATTTTGCAAATATCAATCCCAACAATATGATATATTTTATACATTATATTTCAATTTAGATGTATTGAATAAATTCTACAAAATTGTTTTATTATTATTCTTGTGTAAATTTTCAGTCGTTAATCAAATACGTTTTTAATAATGCAATCATGTTCAAATACTTTTTTAAAACTATTGTGGATGCCAATTTATGTTAATAGAGTTTTACATATATTTATGCAATTATTAAATTATAAAAAGTCTAGGTCGGATTCGAAATGAGCATTTTCGTGTTCGAAGTCTAACGCTTATGGATATCAGCAAACTTTCCATTACTTGAAATGAACTTGTCAAAGATCTATTGAAAGCCTTCATTGTATTGCCTTAAATTGTTGCCAAGGTTACCACACAATAGCATAAATAATGCTCTATGATTAAAAATTAATTAAAATAATTAAATAAACGAAGAAACTGGATTAACGGAATCGAACCTGACTTCACAAAAATACAATGTGGAAGGATTTGAAAAGAATTTAGAACACATTGAAAGTGACAAAACAAAGAAAGCGTATAAATACTATTAAACTAACATAATAGTCCAAACCATACATAGAAAGGAAATGAAAAAAATGCAATACATTCGCTTTCTATTATGCCACTTACTAAAGTTATTCTGACATATGTATATACATATCTATATTAATTTTAATATAAATAAAATAAAACAAATATAAAATCTTCATTGGAATTGATTTAAAAAAAAAAAACTTGTTTGCTTTTACATAATGTTTGTTGTTAAAAACTCAGGGGAGAACTGTCATATATGACCGCCTTTAACCTTCACTAATTTTTACAACAAGTTTATAAATGATAATGCTACTAGGCTTATATGACCCACCGAAGTGTATATGCACGAAAATAAACTATGATATAGCTATATAAAAATAAATGTACTAAAATTTGGTATTATTGTAATATACTTCACTTTCTAGTAACACAATTTTTCATTCCGTGTTTATTCATTCTTAATTGTTTTATAAAGGTTTTTGATAATATTTTAGGATTTTAAAATCAATGCACTTTGTGCACGGATTCCTCAATAAATATAATCGGATTAATAATATGTTATCCGCGGTAAACAATTCGTAGCAACATCAACTAGTTTGCAACAATATTCCTTCACCTCACATATACTTCATCTCCCATATACGTCAACTGTTTAAATGGGGTAATATACAAAGATGAAATAACTATAACCTAAGCAACCTAACTAAATGCGTTGCTTGTACTGTATGTTGTTATAGAATATCATCTCAAAATGAAAACAAATAATTTAAACAACTATTGATCAAATAAAATATCTGAACTAATAATACAGAACTTTTAAATATACTCATTTTAATATCTCTTAGGTATATTTCTATATTTTTGAGTACAGTTTTTTCACAATCCTAATATACAATATTTTCCTCTGTTGACGCGTTTCGGAGTACGTATACTTTAAAAACTTAAATCGTAATCCTTTACGAGTATGGTTTCATTTTTGAAAATGGAGTCACTCCGAAAACCCATCAACATAGGAAAATATTGTAACGCCAGGAAAGGCAAAAAACTGTACTCACATATATAATAATAGAAATATTTTACACAAGTTCTATGTTATACAACTAGTTGTGACAATGTAACATGTTTAATTGTTTTTGATTGCAATAAAGTATGTTACATTACGATTTATGGCTTAGTTGTTGTGAAATCGGCTTTACTTTAAAAGAATTATTGTTTTTTTTTTGAAAATGTTTCATTGACGGAACTATCAGGAAATTCCCAGGGAAGTTTCAGAGTGTATAAGCGTGGGGGCATTTCCGAATTCACGTGGGAAATAGAACTTTAGGCATTCCTTCGCAAGGCAACTAAGAAGGAGGATCCACTAAGAAGGAGGCTGCTATCGTCAAAATTTTTGCCAGCCTTGAATTAAAACATTCTACAGTTTGCTACTATTGTAATCATAAACAATCAGATTCTGTTTCAAATGGTCTGTAGGAAAGTTGTGTCTTCGTTCGCTATAAATATTTTTATAAACATATTAGAAATTTTTATTTCTTATTTTTATAAAATGATCGTTCTACGTCAACTGTAGTAACTGGACAGTATTTGAGTTTGGGTGCTATTTTGGAACTTATTACTTCTGGCAAAAGCTCGCGCGTTCCATTTATAAAACTATTAATTTGACACAATGATTCCAAGCCCGGGTTACTGTTCAAAAGGTTTTCAGACTTTTCTTTACGTTTGCTCGGGAATACCTTCGGCAATGAGGAGTTCAAAAGATGGGTTTTATCCATTAACTGGATAGATTCAGTCAACGCTAAACCTTGAGTGTCAAGCTTTTAATACTTGCAGGTATATAGGAAAATTCAGTGGTAATCACAGCAATGTTTTTTTTGTTAATACTGGAATCGTTAAATACTTCCTTGCACTGACAAACTGGCAAAGCCTCTGCACTATCGAAAACGTTTACTACACCTTTGATGGCCTCGAAATGTTCATTGTAAAACCAGACAGCTTCGACCCACATACCCCAACGTGTTACCACTGGTTCGGGAGGTAAAGGCACATTTAGTAGCTTTTCTTTGTAGGCCTTGTTGTGAGAAGGTGCCTTAAGATAAACTGTCTTTGTTGATGAGATCAGTTTATTTACATCCCCAAACGTGGATCGTACTTCTTCTGCGAGGCGATGCACTCCGTGAGTAAAGCACGTCACATGAATCAAATTGGGATAAAATACTTGATCGGCTTTTCCTGCCCTGATCATATAAGGAGCAGCACCTAAGAGAAACACGAACACCCTTTAATCTGCAGAAGATTCTGGAAATATTTTTTTTTAATACCCTAACTCATAAATCTGGCGATCGTAGAATGGTTTTTCTTTCTAGTTTTTGCAGGCCACAGGAAGAGGAAGAAGAAGACCCTTACCAACAATTAAATTTTCCATGTAACGGCCACACGTATCTGTAGTTTCGTTAGCTGAAATCCAAATATTGTTGTCCGAGGGCATTTATTATTGAGTTCATTGCGTATTTCTTCCAGAAACTGGAGGAATTGGTAAACTGTCGGTATGTAATTTTTGCGTTATATTGATTCATCTGGTACATTATGATTTAAGCAATATTTGCGCAGAAAATCTTTGAGAGTTGGGTTTGTAAGTTTGTGAAGAGTAATATTACTTGCAACGATTGCTTTAAATAGATCTATGTTGAAGCGATTTTTTTTTGTTGCCTCTGGAGGTTACATCACAGTCACTGCTACTTGCCGCTATTGTTGTTGTTGTGGTCCTTTCTTTTGCATTCCTGCGATATTAAGAGTTGTCTTGACATGCTCGTCTATTTGAAACTTTTTTGTGCATGAAACGTTTTTCTCACAAACTCGAAAATATAAAATATTGCCGTCATATGTAAATGTTCCAGGATAGTCGCACACAGTGAATCAACTTGCATTTCTGTATATAATATGGTAACTGTACAATCTATCTATATGTATCTCCTCAGTTTAATTTGATTAATATTAAAAGGCATTTTTAATATTAGTTAAATAGTTTTAACACTGTGATTATGCACAATTCAATGACCTGAATTTTATAACTAATGTCAATAAAGAACAAAGAGGAGAGCTTTTAGTTTGATTTGATTATTTGGAACGTAGGTACAAAGCAACGATTAATGTATTTACTGTGAGGTCTCCCCCTCCACCCTAAAACAAACATTGAGCTTCAGGTTATCCACACAATAAAGGAGGTTCAAAGTAAACGGAAAGTTCATCATATAAGAGCCACATGAATCTATTCACTGCTTTGAAACAAAGAACTACAAAACAAACTCCCATTTGTATTTATAATTTACTAATCAAATCTAAATATTACGTTTATTATTACGTTATTTGTAAACAATAACTTGTATAATGATTTAAGAAACGTATATATTATTTTACATTACATTTTACGTTTTCTAATACCTTTTTGAGCACCCTATGTATACATATTCTCTTCTTTATCATCTTTGGAAAGAAACTAACAATATAACTATTTCATAATACATGCCATGTTAGTAAAGTAAGGAAAACCACGCCATGTTAGAAAATTTTAATACACGGGGGAACATTATTCTATTAAATTATTTTTATTATTATTTCGAACAAAATTTAAATAGACTGTTTTTAGATGTGTTTGTTAATTTATGAAATACATTACACTATTTAAAAATAGAACTATTTAGAACTAAATTTAGAAATCATGCAACATCCTAGATGCTAACCCAAGAATTGATGAAAATGAAAACAATTCTAAACGACCTTTTGTTAAATTATTGATAATCTAGAAATGGAAATTTTATGATTAACATACGTTTAAAAACCTTTATTATAGTATGCAGGCGAAACAAAAAAAAACTCTTAGAAAACTAGTAGAAATATAATTATCAGTTAATAACTAAATAACTGAATGTTAACAACTAAATATCTGTTATTGGAATAAATAAAGATGTTTAGGTGCAATTTTTCGAGCAGAATAACTGGACCGATGGTGCGTTGTAACACAGAAATGTATTGTTCTGGTGCGCATTTGTTAATGTTAGAATTTCTTTTTGTTTCAACACTATCTTAATTTTCATCGTTTTTAATTTCAGTGACAAAATTTAATTTCTTCAAAATTCTTTAAAATATTATTTGTTAACACTTTGTAGTTATTATTCATATATATTTTATTTCACATATAATAAATACAAAACTAGGAATAATGTTTCTATAAAATATAGAATAAAGTTATCACCATATAATACAGCTTTTTCAAAACATTAAATGGTCTTTTAAAATGTTTTGAAAATGCTAGAGTTACTATTCAGTGAAAACGGTACAATATTTTATTTCAAATATAATTAAATATTATGTATTTAAAAATTAATATCATTAAAACCAATGTAAATATTTTACAACTTGCTAATAGTAATACTTACTTATATTTGATGAGGACGGGCGTTTCGGAAGATATGTCCCACATCAACTCAGATAAAGGTCTCAAGGTTTTCTGAAGGTTAGGGTGGGGTGGGGTATTATGGTGGGGGCGTGACTGAATTTTTGAAGGATATTAGGAGTTATGATTTTGAAAAGTGTGTGTATGCTATCATGTAATTGTGTGTTGAGTATGTGTGAAGGTTGTAGTGTGAAATGTTTGTATATTTCGTAATGCTCGGTTGTGTAACGTTGGCTATTTTTGTATTGTTTATGATGAATCTGTAGGTTGGATGTTATGTTTATGTGGTAATGTTTTGTGGATATGAGATGTTCCGCGAAGTTTGATTGGTAGTTATTGTTTGTCAGTGAGTTTATATGTTCTTGGTAGCATGTGTAAAATGACCTTCCTGACTAGGCTATGGAAAAACTATGCCACAAACTGCAAGATAGTATGTAAACTCCAGCGGCGTTGTAAATGTCGTTGATTTTGTTGTTTAGTTTACATTGTTTATTGAGAGTTTTGTGTGTTGAGTAAGCGATTTTGTAATTGTATTTTCGTGGTCTGTTGGTTAGATTGTGGGTTTAGGATGATCTAAATGGTATTGGAAAGTATTTTAAGGCTTTGTCGTGCTGTGTATTTGTTTTTGGGTTGTTGAATTTTTTTAGGCGGTTCTATCATTTGTCAATCATTGTTGTGATGTATTGATTCGTTTGTACAATGGGTTTTTTGGTGTGTTATTCTTGGTAGTATTCTTCTTTCTCTCTGCCGATATATCATGGTGATGTAGGCGGCTAGTTGATGTTGGTATGGGTAGTTTGAAGAGTTGTGAATGGTAGTATTGGTGTTTGTGGGTTTAGGTATACGTTGAGTTTATGTGTTTGTTTGTCTGTACGTTTCATTGTAAGATCCAAGAAGTTAAAGTTGTTTTGTTCTGTTTCGATGGTGTATGTTAGTTTTGGGGGAATGGAATTAGGATGTTTGAAAATATGTGTGTTTGGCGTGTATTGCCTTTGTATTGTGCTATAATGTCGACGACGTATCTATACCAATAAATGATGTCATCTGAGTATTTATTGTTGCATACAATGAGGTTTAGTTCAATGTGGTACATGAATATATATATATATATATATATATATATATATGTTTGTAAATTTGTTTTGAATAGTTTTTAGAATAATATTTTCATACAACTCACATACAGAACACATAATATTAGCACACTTTTGACATTCACCGACAATCTCTATCAAGATTACACAGCACATAAACCTATGCAAAGCACAAAAGAGTAAATAAAACCACTAAACAAATATAACCCTTGCTAGAAATATTTACACAAATTTGATGCTCATTTCGGTAACACTGTTAACATCATCAGAAGGTTACAAATAAAAATTAGTATGTTTGTAGCCTCTTGATGCCAATTGTGTACATCGATGTCAAAAGTTGTTTAAATGCTTGTAGCATGGGTTATTGTTGTTTAATTTCTATTTAACCTACAGTGTATACATTCAATAAAGGTAGTGTCGTAGAAATAAAATAACATCTGATATTATATCTTTAAATCTCTATGATTTATAGCTGTTTTTTTTCCAAACCTCAATCATCAACAGTTAACTATTACAACTTATAATTGTGTAGTAGGCCTAAGTAAAGGAAGTTTTAAATCGCATGCGCTGTAAGCCATAGGAATAATAACTGTTATTTTATACTCGCTATTTATTATACCTTCAACAAGCCCTGTCTATATACGTTTTAGTGTCATGGGCACAAGAAAATTCTACGATATAAAAGTTTTAATTACATTAAAACTAACTATATTCGAAACACAACATATAAATTTTATAAAC